>JABACO010000007.1:1464428-1546928 GCA_013339895.1 Ephydatia muelleri
TCATATAAATCACTTCCTTGTTCCGCCAATTCTCCGCCTTAAACTAAGCTATAGCCGTTCGCAACTCAGTGTCTGTTTTTTGTTGTTGTATTATTTGGCTGAGTCTGTATGGGTCAAAGAAGATGAGTTATCACTTGGTATGACGATCGTACTGAATCCAAGTGAATGGTTGTCAGCTAGCGCCTGATCATAGCTTAGATTGAAGAAACCTCAATCTATGAGTAGAGAGACTTCCCCTTGATATCTGGTGAGGCATTAGACTGGATGAAGCGTCCTCTGGATCCTCAGCTGTCACCGGAACTGATACTAGAATGGACAGTTTACTTTAGCTTGCTCTTATTGTACTACATACATGTAATGGTTGCAGTTTATCCTCATATTTATTCTGATCGTAATAAATAACGATGTTCGAATGCAAGCTAGGATTACGAACATAAAATGAATATGCGGAAATATACCACTTTCAAAAGGCATAGGTAATAAATCCACATGGTGCATATTTTGTGGATTCCACAAATGTACGCAGAATATCTGCCAGCAATATATTGGTTCTATCCGCACAGTATACACAGGCGGATTCTTCACATATCCGCATATGCATACCACGTTGGTAACACAAATATACACAAAACATTCGACGCTGTATTTCACAGCCTTAGCCTTGCTCTGTACAAGACTATGGCCTTCAAATCCTATACACCACTAACCTTCTCATAGAGAATTTTTTTGTTATTTGGTACTCACAAGGGATTCATGGCACACGTAACCCTCTACACACACCTGGATTGGTACAGGACACTTGTAATGTGACTAGACATCTTTATAGGTCACTGAATGAATGCAAGCAAAAGGTTATATTTACTCATATACAATAGTTGTGGTTCATTGGTGTGGATTAGCTACATAAATGTTATACTAAATGTCATAACATGCTTGAACAGTGTATCTATTAACCAGATATTCAGAGCAGTTTCTATTTTCTCAGTTTCAGAACAGTTTCTATTTCCTCAGCCAAACTGCTCAGTTCAATTTTTCTTAGCACATCAACTAGTGTCTGCCATGTTACAGGTTTCCTTCCAGTACCATTGATCCACTTCTTATACACAGCTGTAACAATCTCTTCAGGGTCACCATGGTATTTCTCCTTAAAACCGTCGACTATATCACAGTTGTCATCATCCAAGAGGCACATTGCTAGTTTGGTATAGCATGTACTGGTTTTCTGTGTGATGAAAACGGACTTCTTCACACCATCAACCAGGATTGAAAGGTCAGTCAACAGCCTCACTGTAGGCACACCTGTGTATCCAATAGAGGCCATCATTAACATGTGCAAACTCACAATGAAAATAGTAAGCAGACCACATAGTAATGTATTGGGATGACATCATCAGCTTAGAATATAATCACTCGCATGTTCCAGGGAGGAGCCCGGCAAGTGTGAGCATGAGTTATAACCTATATCTTTAAATTGCAATTACTGTACATGTAATAAGTCAGTGGTCTGAGTATGATGGTTGTGTAGTGCCTGACAGTCTGATGGCCTGCATGTATTACATCATGTGCATAAAATCTGTATTTAATAAATGAATGCACCTATAAATTATGATGACTCTGTGGTGTGACTTGAATTTTGATATACAAGCTTCTACCATCATGTACCATGTACATGTGGTCCTCCATACACATCATGTACATGTGGTCCTCCATACACATCATGTACATGTGGTCCTCCATACACATCATGTACATGTGGCCCTCCACACAGATTATGTACATGTGGTCCTCCATACACATCATGTACATGTGGTCCTCCATACACATCATGTACATGTGGTCCTCCAACACATCATGTACATGTGGTCCTCCATACACATCATGTACATGTGGTCCTCCATACACATCATGTACATGTGGTCCTCCATACACATCATGTACATGTGGTCCTCCACACAGATCATGTACATGTGGTCCTCCACACAGATCATGTACATGTGGTCCTCCATACACATCATGTACATGTGGTCCTCCATACACATCATGTACATGTGGTCCTCCATACACATCATGTACATGTGGCCCTCCACACAGATTATGTACATGTGGTCCTCCATACACATCATGTACATGTGGTCCTCCAACACATCATGTACATGTGGTCCTCCATACACATCATGTACATGTGGTCCTCCATACACATCATGTACATGTGGTCCTCCATACACATCATGTACATGTGGTCCTCCACACAGATCATGTACATGTGGTCCTCCACACACATCATGTACATGTGGTCCTCCATACACATCATGTACATGTGGTCCTCCATACACATCATGTACATGTGGCCCTCCACACAGATTATGTACATGTGGTCCTCCATACACATCATGTACATGTGGTCCTCCATACACATCATGTACATGTGGTCCTCCAACACATCATGTACATGTGGTCCTCCATACACATCATGTACATGTGGTCCTCCATACACATCATGTACATGTGGTCCTCCATACACATCATGTACATGTGGTCCTCCACACAGATCATGTACATGTGGTCCTCCACACACATCATGTACATGTGGTCCTCCATACACATAATGTACATGTGGTCCTCCATACACATCATGTACATGTGGTCCTCCTATGTCATAGGCTTGAAGAGTTGGAGTCTTATGTTTCAAGATAATGTACTTTCAGTTCTGAATGTGCAGGAGGTAATAACAACAAGTTACACATTTCGCACCTTAGGAATTACTAAAATCTAAACCTAGGCATCTGTTTTAAAACGTAACTTACTTGTGGCAAGTTACTATTATAGATTTTTGCAGCAATTGTAGCAGATTTAAAGTTTACGTAGCATGGTCAAATAACTAACCGCTGAGCAGCTTCTGTGTATTGGATGTAATCATTGCAAAATGTTTAAAATTCTAAAGTATCAAAGATAATCTAAATCATGTATCATAGTGAGAACTTACTTACATGTCCACACATAATGCATGGATACACATCCACAGACTCACACACCACATCTATTTTAACCAGCAGCCCAACTCGCCTCCTGCTGGCATATTACTGCCACAGGATTGCTAACGTGTCTTGAAAGCTCAGTTGTGATATGGCGCTTTATAAATGCATTCTTGACAACAGCCCAATAGCATAATATGCATACTGTACATGTTCTCTTCAGCTTTCTCATCATCCTAATCTAACCTACACACAGTTTAGTTCACTAAGTGAACGTTCCGAGCAACTTCTAATAGCACTAAGCTTGTGCATACCGGTGATACCTTGCAGCAATTCATCACTGAATAGCATTGCAGTGTCGATCTATGTTTCGAGGTAAAAAACATATGGGGACCATCTGGAAGTCTCAGTGTAGCTTGCCAAATAATGGACCATGTTACATGAGTAGTGAAATTTGGGCAGTTCAAATAAAATATTCTTCATTTCATCCAGCATCAAATAAATTGACAAAGGAGGCAATCACAACGGTCAAGGAAACGAACAGAACATTATGTAAGAAGTAAAGTGTTCACAGATTGTAGTGGACGAGTTACATGTCATAATGATGTCATACCGTGGGAGCAGGGGCGCGGTACCTAGTCCTGTATATAAGGCGGATCCTCTCTCAAGATTGCGATGGAGTCGTGCACGTATTCCAGCTGGACTGGAGGCTGAGCTGTCATATCGTATATGTATAGTGTTGGGTGGGATCGGAATACAGCGATGGCGGCCCCAATTGGCACTGTGGAACCCTTTAACAGAGACACAGACAACTGGACATATTATTGTGAACGGTTAGCGCAATACTTTGTGGCCAATGGCATTTCAAAACCTGCTAAGCATCGCGCAGTCTTGCTTAGTGCATGCGGTGGGGGTACGTACCAGCTTATCCGAAGTCTGGTATTCCCTGCCAAGCCAACGGAAAAGTCCTTCAGCGAAATTGTACAGTTGGTACATGACCACTTGTTGCCGGCACCGTCTAGTATTGTGCAACGTTTAAGTTCTTTTGTCGTTCTCGCAGTAATTGTTACCGTTGCCATGGTAACCACCTAGCTTCTGAGTGTCGTTTCAGGTCGGCAGACTGCAACAATTGTGGGAAACGAGGGCACATTGCTCGGGCATGTAGACAGAATCCGGAGGACAGACATCCGACATCGTCGGCGTCGAGTAAACGGAGAGTCCCAAGGTCAAGGGAGAAGAAGCAAGATTCTCCAGAGCTCCTGCAAACAGACACCTTGTGTAATTTCCGTTCACCAGATCCTCTGAAAGCTCCAGTAAAGCTCAATCATGGCACTGGGGACAACAGCAGGAAAGGGCCTTTGCAAAAGCTAAGTCACAACTTACGTCAACATGTATCTTGAATCATTTTGATCCAGACAAAAGACTAGTGCTGTCATGTGATGCATCGCTCTATGGATTAGGAGCAGTGTTGGCTCTCCTGTTTGAGGATGGTTCGGAGTGGCTAATTGCATTTGCTTCCCGCTCATTGGCCCCAGCAGAAAAGAAATATTCCCAAATAGAGAAAGAGGGCCTGGCGATTATCTATGGAGTAAAAAAATTCCACCAGTATTTGTTGGGTAGGTACTTCGTTGTATAACTCTGATCACAAACCTTTCCAATATCTGTTCTCTGAGTCTCGACCTGTTCCTGCCATGGCATCAGCAAGAATCCAGAGATGAGCATTGATATTGAGTGCCTACAACTACCGTATTGTGTACAGATCAGCAAGGGAACAGAGCAATGCTGATGGCCTTAGTAGGCTTCCTGTAGAAGAAGGCCCAAAGAGGTCTTCTTGCCTGGAGAGATGGTGTTGACACTTAGGGCACTCTCAGACGAGGACCGCCCTGTGACTGTAACCTCTATCAGAGCCTGGACAGCTAAGGATCCCATATTGGCTCGGGTTAAAGCATTGGTCCTTGGTGGTTGGCCGGGAGACACCAACCTTTGTGGTGAGCTAAGAACATACCAGCAAAGGGCTATGGAGCTCAGTGTGCAGGATGGCTGTGTGCTGTGGGGTAGTAGGGTGGTGCAGGACGTGCACCGGTGTTGCAGTTGTTACATGAAGGGAATCCTGGCATCGCGAGAATGAAGGCCCTGGCCAGAGGAGTGGTTTGGTGGCCAGGGATGGACTCAGAGTTGGAGTCGAAGGTGAACAAATGTGAAGCATGTCAAGCAAACAGGAAGTCTCCACCCAAGGCTCCATTGCACCCATAGGAATGGCCTTCTAAGCCATGGTCACGCCTCCACATTGATCATGCTGGCCCCTTTCTGGGTAAAATCTTTTTGATTGTTTTCGATGCTTACTCCAAGTGGCTGGAAGTGGTTCCTGTGGTCTCAACAAGTTCACAGCAGACAATCAGAGAGTTGAGACACCTGTTTGCTACCCATGGATTGCCTGAAATTGTGGTGTCTGACAATGGCACAGCTTTTTCTTCTACAGAATTTGGATGCTTTGTGAAGCATAATGGCATCAGGCACATACGATGTGCCCCTTATCACCCATCTAGCAATGGGCTGGCTGAACGTGCGGTCCAAACCACGGTCATTTTTGGTAGGGGATGCAGTGTATGTGAAAATTTTTTGAGTTCCAGCCAAATGGATTCCAGGAGTGATCGTGGCTCAGGCTGGACCATTGTCTTACTCAGTTCATTTGGACACTGGTGTGGAAGTCAAACGGCATGTTGACCATGTAAGGCGTCAAGGACCTGGCCAACCAGTGGAGATGGAAGAAACTGAGGGGTCCAAGCAATCTGGAGGGGAAGGGGACTGTACTGACATTGTACTTCCAGCCACCAGCAGGCAAGGGAATCCTGCCCCAGAGACGCCAACAGAACAAGAGATAGTTGATGAAGGAGCTGAGGAGGCACCTGAGGTGCAGGAAGAAAATGTGGCACAAAGACCAGAGCTTTGCAGGTCCAGTAGACCTCATCATCCACCTGATCGCTATGGTGACCACGTTTGGAAACTAAAAGGGGAGCAGTGTAGTGGACGAGTTACATGTCATAATGATGTCATACCGTAGGAGCAGGGGCACGGTACCTAGTCCTGTATATAAGGCGGATCCTCTCTCAAGATTGCGACGGAGTCGTGCACGTATTCCAGCTGGACTGGAGGCTGAGCTGTCGTATCGTATATGTATAGTGTTCATGTGTGTGTGGTAATTGTGTGTCCGCTGACTCTCTCCACGATAGCCAGCGCCGCGCGTGCTACGATACTACACAGATGCTTGGACGAAAGCATTTAGTTCTAGTGATTATATTTGCTGATGTCATGGTAGGTGCAAGAATAGTGATATACTAAAGCCACTCTGTTTATCAAAACAGTTAACACTTTGTAGTCAACAACATATTGATTAGTTGTTTCCAGGTCATATTGTGTAAGTTATTAGCAAACTATGCTTTCCTGCAACGCACAACGCGTATTTTGCATAACATGTGAACCTTAATAATTGGCTTTGCCCGCGAAAGAGTTAATATGGAACCACTTGCCAAAGGAAAGTATGATTCAACTATATCTATAAAAGGATCAATAAATGCACAGAATGATGTCACCTAGCCAAGTAAGTGAGTACTATTAGTTTTGATGCATGACTTGTTCATTTTCAGCAATCAGGCTATGGTACCAAGACCTTCAAACGAGAGCTAGAATGATATTTTTACAAAGACACTGCATATATCTCCAAGCAGAATATAACTTGTCTGTAATTATTACGCAGACATCTTGAAGCATTACCATAAGCATTTTCATTGTACGTGTTCTAGCTGAAAGTTGTTAAGTTGTACGGGCCTATTGTCACCAAATGGTGACAATAAGGCATACCTTTTCATTACTATTTATACTATGAGTTTGGAAAATGTTGAGTTGTTTGTACTTATAATTTTCAACACATACAAGATGATCTTTTAGTACTGCAAAAATTGAGGCAGTATCTATTTCCAATCAAACACAGTAGATAAACAAAGTTAAACTTGATGGAAAAAAAAAGTTGAAATCTTCCTATCAGTAATGCTTATAATGAAGTATCTCTATTGATTGAAATTTTGAAGCTATATGCCACATAACGGTTAGAGAATTTACTCTGTTTGGCAGCTTGGAAACCTATTTTTATTTCATCTGACTATATTATGAACACAGGAACAATCAAGACAAATTTACATGTTCCAAGCTGTGCATAGATAAAAAATTCATACCCCAACATAAACAATTCATAGCCCACAACCTAATTGGGAATTTAATTCATTTAATCGAAATACTCATATTACGGTCAAACAGCCCTTGCCAAAGGAATGTCGAAGCAAGACATTAGAGTTGGTCATTCTGTATGGGTTTATGCCAAAATTTTTGACAGCGACAGAGAGGTGGAAAAATGGAGTGAGAGAAACTTTGGAGCTCGTGGGGGGAACACTATGCTGTTAGGAAAAGTCAAAGAAATGATTAGTTCCACCGATTTTGTTGTCTATTTTCCTTATGACAGTACAGAAATGGAAGTCGGCAAGAAACATATTCATGTACTAACTGACAGCTATGAGATATGGCAGAGGCATTTTGTGCGTAAGATACCGAAAGGTCAGAGGTCACGTGCGGAAGCGGCAGTAAGCAGCGGAACTGATTCAGGCAGCGACGATGAGATCGAACAGGAAGAAGGAGAAGAGCAGGAAGAAATGGATAGTTCTAACCCCATAACCTCTGCTAGTAACGTTCTACCTTGGGTTTTTGAGCCAATACTTGAAGACCCCCGCTCGGTGATGTACCCCAGTATCAAGCCAAAACTTCGGTGTGGTGAGCTTCAGTATAACGACAGCTCAGTTGATACCTCACTGATTTGGATGTTATTTACAAAATACTTTCCTATTGCTTTTGCCGAAGAGTGCATCATTCCTCAGACAAATTTGGCAGCTGAGCTTGATGACGAGTGGACAAGTCCGTTAACCATTGGTGAATTTCTGACTTTTCTTGGAGCTATTTGCTTTATGATATGATACCCTTTGGGTGGTAGTCGTCGTCGTTATTGGCATTGGATGGGTGATGAAATATTTCCTGCAGCTAATTTAGGACAGTTTATCCAGTGGAGAAGGTTTGAACTGATTTGTAAGTATCTAACTCTTGGAAACAATGGACTACCAAATGATAAGCTGCGGTACTGGCGTGAATGGTTATTGGCTGTTAAAACATGTTTTCAGTGTGCCTTGATACCTGGTCGCAACATTATTTTGGATGAATCAATGATCAGAAACAAGAATTTTAAAGCAGCTGATTGTGTTATATACATTAGGCGAAAGCCTGAACCTTGGGGACACGAGTTATGGACTGTTGTAGATAAGGAAAGTGGCATTTGTACTAATTTTGAATTAAATGAGGGAAAAGAGATTACCCGACAGCTGAAATACTTTGCAGAGTTTGGGGCTACAACTGCTACTACTCTTCGTTTATTGGAACCCTACTTTGAAAGTCATCGCCTTGTGTTCATAGATTCGTGGTTTCAATCTGTAAAAACTGCAACTGAATTGAAGAGACGAGGGTTAGACAGCCTTGGTTTTGTGAAGACTGCCCACAAAAACTACCCCCGAGAAGATCTCGAGGCTAGGTGCATGAATGAGGCTGGTGCAGTAGCTTCTGCACATGTCAATATCCTTGATGATAATGTAGTTCTTCATGCTGTTCAGTGGAGGTCAAGCTCTCACCATAAGTTAACTCTTCTTTCAACTGCAAGCTCTAGTGCCCCTGCAGGGACACCTTATATTAGACCATGTGGGAAAGAAATACCAAGACCTGATATTGTAGAATTATGGTATGATTCATATGGAGCAGTTGATGCTTTTAATCATTGTAAAGTAGGTGGTGGTAAGAATGGCTGGGAACATCACTTAAAAGTTCAAGAACGTCCTAATCTTCCTCTATTTTCTGGAATGATGTCACTTATAGATGCAAATATATATCGAAGCATGGCATACTTCTTTCCACAGGCACATAGTAAAACTACCCATGTAGAAATGCGTCAAATGCTTGTCAAAGCACTTCTAATGAATCCATTGACTGTTGTGCTACCAGAAAAAAGGACATTTTCTCAATCTACTGAGCACAGACCAGCATTTTTCGGTCATGATAAAAGGAAGCGCTGTGTAATGTGTTCACGCAAAGGTCTTGAAAGAGAGACGAGCTTGTCTGATATGTACTGTACTTATTGTGGTGTTGACGCTGGTACATTTTGTCGGCATTCAAGTGGTCGCAAATGCTGGGAAGAGCATATTAATAATGGGATTCCATCAAGGAAACGCAGAAAATGACTAGAAATGTTGAATCTACTTTGTTAAAAACAACAGTTGTTTTTGTGCACCTACCTTGTGGTAGCCTTGATAAAACAGTGAATAATGTATTCCCTCATTATACTTTTCCAACTTTTTCCTTCACTTTGATTTAATATACTATTCATGCCTTTGCATCAGTTAAAAAAAAATTTGTATACTTGTGTTGTCCAATCATTCTTCTACTGTTTTGTTCCAGTTTTTACTTAACATTTGCTTGTTTCATAAAGCTATATATCATTAAACTTAGTGTCACCATTTGGTGACACTACCTTTCTTATTGTCACCAAATGGTGACACTATACAACTTAACAAAGTTACTCAGCTTGATAAACTCCATCATTAGTATCATGGGCATGTGCAAGAATAACACACATTATTATATCGTTGGGTGTGTCTATGAAATGGTGAACCCTTCTCCTATAGCTGAATGATCTCCTAAACCAATTGTGCTACCTCGCTAATTTGATGTGTAAAAGATTATGACCCAGACACCCCTAGTGGGACTGCGTGATATTGCAAAGTTACCAGGATGAAACTGATCTTGTTAACTTGGCATGTCAGTTTACACAAAGACAAGGACAAGGACAGACACCCAACACCCGACAAGGCTGCAGGACATGTTGAAAAATCCACATCTAGACTATAATATTAGCTTCAGTGTTGTTAGGGCTGATACGAAACACGATGATGTTATGTTTGAAGGGGGAAGCAAAGTGGCTGAAGACAAGAAAATGAACTCCTCGGTTTGACAGGAGATTGACTAATTAAAAAAATGGTTGCAAAATTGTTCCAGTGACATATGGCTGCATTGTATGGTTAGAAAGCAAGAAAAATGATGTTTTCAATATTGATTTATAGCTTATTTCTCAGCTCTGAGGCAGCAGATCAACACAAAATTTGGTATATATAAGAGCAAAACAAACCTGCCCAACGTTAGGCAGAGTCATATTTCAAACCCGGTAAATACTTTGTGTGTTTTCATGGGAGACACGTTTGTTTAGGTCGAAAAGTGTTTAGCATGCCGTTTTGCACAGTGGGCGTTTTATATGCGACAGTAAATCGATTTGTATACCGAGGGATGTTTATTGCACCATACCTGTAGACACCAATGCTTACAACGTAACAGTTAATTTTACCGTCAAAATTCTGCTGAAGCTTAGAAAACACGCCATTTTCTCAAGTGAACTCATTAAAATTGTTACGTTATTGTAACAATTTCATAATAAGTTTCGAATTTATGGCTGAAGACGGGAACGGTTTCAATTGTGAAAACGGCTTTTCTAAAAACCAAACATTAATCAGTGAAGAAAGGCTCCGAGGGGTAATCCCGAAACTGCCGCTTTGAAGTAGTCTCGTACCCAGACCCACATCACAGCTGCAGATGGATTACATCACCGCTACTCGCGTAGCGGTGATGTAATCCATCCGCAGCTGCAATGTGGGTCTGGGTACGAGACTAGCTTTGAAGCGATGGTCGGTGAGCGAAGCAAGTTCCTCAAAGAGCAGAAGGACGAATGCTACTATCGCAGAGAGTGCATTCAAGGAATTGGAGTCCCTCGCTGTACACATGCCAAATGTGTCCAATAGTGATGCAAGAGCGCTTGCATGCAGTACAAATGTACTACATAGAGGTGTCCAACGGAATGTGCCAAACAAACGTGAGTCAGATGTTTTTGGTATGTTCCAGAACGGTAAAAAGATGGGTTGAGCTGTAGGAAAGTACAGGAGAAGAAGCCTAGCTGGCTGGTCGCAGCTCAACTGAAGAAAAGTGATCCATCAATCCTTTTCTCCTGTACACACACACACACACACACACACACACACACACACACACACACACACACACACACACACACACACATACACACACACACACACACCAGCGTCTTTATAGAATCCATTGTGATTACTTTTTAATGCATGGCTGGAGTATATTTTGTAGAGTGGCTACCAGAATGTTTGTAAAAGCACATTGTAGTTAGGCGATTCTCATACACATCATATACATACCTTCCAATTTCGCCACTTGGTCTCTCAATTCTGCCTGTGATGTAGGTGCTGCACGATGACCACGATTTACCTCAGCTATATTAATATATACATTGGTATACTAATGTAAATACTGGAAGTGAAGAAAGCTATAGAATATGCAAACTAAAATTTGGATAGCTAACCTGACCATACCTGGAACACATGTCACTGTTACTGATTGGGTATTTCTGGTTCCACGCAGGTGAATCGTTTCATTGTGAATGGTGGGATGTAAGTCCTCTCTGGTCCACTGTGCACTGAATATGCACTGTGGAGGGCACTTCCCCCTTCCAAATTCATCAACATGCTTTTGTTTGATCTGTAGTGAAAAAGTACGGAAAATCACTGTGATGTATAAACTGACTTGCCCATATGAGACTGACCTAGCCATATATTTAAAAACAGTATTTACAAATATGCAACTCTGGAGAACGCAATTGTGGCTACACTGTATGTATGTCTACAGCTCTGGTCACTTACCACAGTAGGCTCTGTTAAGGGAACAAGCACCCATCCGTTGCCAATCGTCTCTTTGGGAATGACTAAAAGTACTTGTCGTTCACTACCTTGTGATTCACCAAATTCAATACTCAAGTCACCTGCTTTTGTAAATCGAATTTCGTTTGCAATCAGCTGAAAGAAAAGGGGCAAGTCTATATATCTGTTACAAATAATGAAATTTTTGTATGTCTTTAGTGGTTAAATAGTCTTTTGTAAAACTGAAATGACACAGGTTATTGAGTATTCATTGCAACTGCTGGTTTCTATTTGCCTGAAATACTTGTAAATGAATGCCACCACTAAACTGAGCACAACAAAACTACAGTAGTAAAGCTAATTATAATATTATTCTGCAACGACCTAAAGCCTTTGCTCCATAGAACTATAAATACACAACAGGGCAGCGTGCGATGGAATCAAAGACTGTGCAAGATAAATGTAAGTTCTTACATCTTTGGCCAATAGCAGATCCTTGGTAATCACAAAGTGAATATTTCGATAGGGAAATGTACTATCATCATAATATACACTGCCACAATATGAAATAGAAGCTTTAACTTCTGGTTCATTGGAAGTAATAGAAGCATTAACTTCTGGTTCATTGGAAGTGTTGTCTTGTCCTGTGAGCCATCCCCAAACTTCTTGTGGCCATTGCTTAACTGTAGTCCAGATGGAGAAACTGCTAACACATATTCTTCCAATCCTTCTGCCAGTTGTGGCCTCTATCTCAAATGTTCCTCCTTCCATGTATTCAAATTTTTGTTGGTTCTGGTCCTTTGCAACCACGAAGCAAAGATTATTTAAGTCATTAGCACAATGCTCCATTGATAATTCAATGGGTTGGTTGAGCTGATCAATAAATGGTATTGTTGTAATATGATAGACACCACTGACCAGTAATGAACGAGATGGCAAAGGTATATCAGTAGTCAAATCTGCTGAAATGAAAATCTCGCATTTCTTAAGATTTGGAGGTAAGCAGTCACTTTTAAATGAAATGGTCAATCCATATTCCTCCAAATCAAATACATCAGCCTTTCCATTGATTATGGTAAAAGATCTGCAGTGGTCTAGAGCAAATAACATGGTTATGAAACCAGTTTTTTTTTTACCTCGTGTATCTCATGTATGTATTTCATTCATGCATTTATGTAAAAAATAATAAATAATAAATAAATAAATAAATAGAATTAATCAGGTAACACATGGTAGTGCATAGTGTGTGAGAGCAAGCATTGCAGCTCCAAAATTGAGCTTATATGGGATTGTTTTCGCGAAATAGGAACTTACATATGTTTTTTCACGATTTTAAAATCTGAAATGTCCTATAAACATTGCTTCTTACTCACTGAAAATTGGAGTATCTGTGATGGAGTTGTAATGTGCTGAATTTTTTAATAGCTATACATTCCAATGCAAGCGTTACGTGTGCTAGGTCCCTATTTGTGGAAACGATCCCATATATATTTTATCAATGTTGAGTTTTAATATCACTTTTTTGGCAATACAACACCCAGTATCCCAAATTGCAGCTCTGCATTTCTGAAAACCCACTTTTTGTTAATCACTTTGTACTCATCTGATACATATTTGAGAATGCTTCCTGCTGATAGCATACTTATTATCCCTTTTTGCGAAAACAATCCCATATATTGTAGACTGCGCTGTGGAAATGATGCTATCGAGAAAAGAGAGTAGCCACTTTGTTCTGAGCAGATCAAACAATGGATACAATTTATTCCTGCTAATGCTTTGTCCTGACCATGAGTATTCTCTTGCTTTTTCATTCAGTGTTTGTTTATCTTTGAGACACTGGTTTTAAAATCATTTAGGACACACTGTTACTTACCATTCCTCAGTTCTTCTGATTCTACCTGAGATTTCAAAAAAGGAGACATTATAATCAAAATGCATGGACAAAATGGCAACCATGTTTGTTTGGAGGATATGATATATGTACATCCCATTATTTTAAAACTCAGAGTGAAGGAGTTGCAGCTGACAGATAAAACAAAAATAACTATGTTAAATTAAAACTTGATAGGTCACGAGTGGCTCATATTGTATTGGAAAGACATCTAATCCTGTTCATTTATTAATTGCTAGTTCATTTTATTGCAAGGCGATATGATGCATTAAAGCACTCATAGGATGGCTCATGAACTACTATGGAAAACAAAAACAGTTTAAGACGAGGCATGCAAATACATACCTGTTGGGACCATGCCTTCTGTTGTTCTGTAAGTTCACTTCGTGTATCAAATGAGACCAGTCTCTCATCACCCCCTTCAGTTTTTTGATAGAAATCAAATAGTGGAAGGGCATTATTTAAATCATTGCAAACTTCTCTAAATCCCTCAATAACATCTTTGCAAATATTAAACCTCACTTCTGAGGATACATTTGCTTCATCAATGCCCACCCTGTAGTAAGAATTAAAAGCAGTAAATGTTATGCCATATGACGCCCTTAGCCGCACATAATAGAAACATATTTTATTTCTAAACTGGAGAAAAGACTCATTAATTTTCCAGTTTTTTGTGTTGGCAAGTCGGGTGGAAACGGCACAGAAGATTCCAATCGGACAGTATCCATCCTTAAACCTCACCAAAAAGGATAAAACATTGTTGGGTGTATTGTCTGACAGTTCTGAATTAGGTAGCAATGAAGGCATAAACAAACTGTCTCCATTCATTTGAGATATAATGTGACGATGCTTCAGCAGAGAAACCAGCTCATCAGCTTCGAGGTAACCATCAATCTTACGGACACTTGCAATTTTCAAAAGGCCTTTCCTAACATTAGGTCCTTCATGTGCTAAGTTTTCATTAAAATAGTTGATAACAATACTTGATACAGAGTCGATTATTGGCTGAAAGTCAGTAAAAACAAAGTTCTTAAGCTCAGAAATATGTGGATAATATAACACTGTGCCTGTATTACGATGAAGAAAGACAAGAGCAAAATCAATATCGTCATTTTTGATGCCACATTTCTTGGCTATATAGTGGCATGTTTCTATTTCTAATTTTCCAAGCTTCTTTAATGTGGCATATTGATGTAGTATAAAGCTAAACACCAGCCATGGAGCCGGAATACCTTGAGTATCTGCTGGTTGTATCATAGCAATTAGCTTTTCAATTTTATTTTTCACTTGTGATATGCAATTTTGTAAACCTATACCATTATAGACAAAGGTGCAGTATATAGACAGATGTGTGCACAAATAGAAAGTAAAAGTTGTAAAAGCCTGTCTGTGTATCAATATGGATCATGCAGCTCATAGGTGTAGAGAATAATTTATTAGCACATAATAGGTTTGGTCAGGTGATTTATGATTCGCACATCACACACACACACACACAGACACACACAGACACACACACACACACACATCACAGCTAATACAAGTAATCATTGCCTGAGTGGGCAGTTTGTGCACCATGTGGCTGCAGCAGGGCGTCTCCCTGCTCAATCTGGTCGCACAGGTTGTTGTAGAGTTCCTTGACAAAGAGGAGGCAACAGAGGAGGATGGGTCCAATGATGGCTCCCTCAAGCCCTGCAAAGTAGATACCTCCAGCAACTGCCAGGCCCGTCAAATAGGGATGCGCCCTGTACACGAGAACACGTACAAAATAAGTGTGTGTGTGAGTGTGTGTGTGCATGCGTGTGTGCGTGTGTGCATGCGTGTGTGCATGCGTGTGTGCGTTGTGTGTGTGTGTGTGCGTGCGTGTCCATGTAGACATAAATACTCAAGGATAATTTGTGATTTAAATGAAAGTGTAGTTGATTAAAACAATAATTCTATTAACATAATTAGTGCACCAAGAACATGACCAGGCTGCCAGTACCACAATAAGATGCACAGGATCTACAGTAATCAAAACGCAAATGGCATGGATGTGTATAAGATGACAGCATGGTGCTATATAATTTACATGCCTACTTTAATCATTATTCAGATTCATAACCCCTCGTTGTCTTGTAATCCTCTGTATTTAAAATACACACACTTCCTTTTTTTTTTTTTTTTTTGAGAGACTGGGTGTACACATAAACCTACCCTTCGACCTCCTCGTAGAGAATGTTGTCCAACAGGAAGTAGGGGAGGAGGAGGAGCCCCAGCAGGCACAGGGCGAGGACAAGTTGCTTCTCCACCAGCCACAGCTCCAGCACGGCAGGGAGGGCTGCCCAGTAAGGACCCACAAAGGGAACAGCGCCGACGATGGCTGCAAGTACTGAGTATGTGTAGCGGGAGGGGGGGCCAAAAGCACACAGGTGGCACGTGTATGTATGTGTGTAGGTTACAGTATGTACATGTAAATTAACATCACAAATTATGTAAACAAATACAGCTGCACAATGGCAAAGAGTATTATACATCAAAAACTTGATTCACAATACAACTGATTACCAATCTTCCCAACTACGAGAGAAAAGTCATCACAGCTTTTTTGAACTTGTTACTACAACAATTTTAGGTACATGCGCGCAATGTAATAAATCATCAGGGGTGTGTGGCAGATGCCTAAGCAGTTTGTTGACAAAGATGGTCATCATATAATCACACAGAGGGTAATGCTCTACTTGAATGGGACATCCAACACGGAGAGAGAAAAAAAAGTGCACAAACACATGCATTAGTACCTACGTGCCCATAGGATGCCAGCTAGCAACATCATAATAAAACTGATTTCATATGGCTACAAACTTAATACAAATTTAGTAATTGACAATTTTTATTCACACATCTGTTCCTGCACATTTACTGTAACTTTACAAGTGGTCTGCTACAAACACTACCCAAACTCTCACCACACACATGTACAGGCACATGCAAGCCAATGTGACTCGCAAAACAGCCATGCAAACAATATTTTACCCGCAGGCAGCACAGACACTGGAAGATCGAAGATGGCATGTACAACCCACGTGTACAATCCATAGAAGAAGGCCCTCTGGAGAGACGCATGGAACACGCTCCTGTGTGCGTAGGTGTGTGTGTACAGTAGATGTGTGTAGGTGTGTGTGTGTATGTGTGTGTGTGTGTACAGTAGATGTGTGTAGGTGTGTGTATGTGTGTGTGTGTGTGCATGCGAGGGGAAAGGTCGATTGGGGAGTCGATTAACATCGTGAAAATGTATTGCGGATAACAAAGTTCATCATACTTCAAACAATACTCGCGCACACGGCGATATGTAATGTGCCCACACCTCAAGCCATTGCTTCCGGTTCCCTTACTTTAATCCTCATCTCTTTATCACATTTATTTGTTCCATGGCAAGTCTGATTGCAAGAGTACCCTCTGCACATGTGCAGATTTACTCCATGCACACTTGCGCATGGTGTGTTGGACAAACTACAAGTACGCGGTGCTAGTGTATGTGTGCTAGTGTATGCGGTGCTAGTGTACATGGTGCTAGTGTACGCGGTGCTAGTGTATGTGTGCTAGTGTACATGGTGCTAGTGTATGTGTGCTAGTGTACATGGTGCTAGTATGTAATGCTAGTGTATGTGTTGCTAGTGTACATGGCGCTAGTGTACGCGGTGCTAGTGTACGTGGAGCTAGTGTATGTGTGTTAGTGTACGTGGTGCTAGTACGTAATGCTAGTGTACATGGCGCTAGTGTACGTGGTGCTAGTGTACATAATGCTAGTGTAAGTGGTGCTAGTGTACATAATGCTAGTGTAAGTGGTGCTAGTGTACGTGGTGCTAGTGTACATGGTGCTAGTACGTAATGCTAGTGTACGTGGTGCTAGTGTACATAATGCTAGTGTAAGTGGTGCTAATGTACGTGGTGCTAATGTACGTGGTGCTAATGTACGTGGTGCTAGTGTACGTGGTGCTAGTGTACGTGGAGCTAGTGTACGTGGTGCTAGTGTACATGGTGCAACAAAAAATAAGCACAAAAGAATGGGGGGGGCCTCTGCTTCTGACGTGATGTGATAACCACACAAACTAAACTATCCAGAAACCATTCACAGGTACTGTACACACGTAGATCTACCCAAGTTAAGCATGAGGCCATGACCTTTGACAACAAATACGCCTTACAAGGCAGTGCCAAGGAATGACGCTAAGTGGGAAGGTACCCTCCTCCCCAGCCCCCACACCTGATGGACCTGGAGAGGACCTCCCCCAGGTCCCCTCCAGTGTAGGAGAGGGGAAGGAAGTCCATCACCCAGGAGGTGGGCAGGTAGCTCTCCTCCGAGAGAGACAAGACGTAGTACAGTGCAGTGAAGAACACAAACTGCAGAGAAGAGTGACAAATTAGGGAAAGGAAAGAAGTGTTGAAAGAAAAAAAAACAACATGTATACACACACCAACACTTACGCATACACCCACCCCCACGCAAGCACACACACACACACACACATCACATACTCACATACACACACAAATACACATACATACAACACATAAATGGAGATACACATACATGTAAACACCCACACACCCACACACATAGATACACATACAACACCACTCACACACCATGTTGAGCAAGGCTGTCCCTCCACTGAGCAGGACAGACAGGAGACTGGTGAGGAAGGAGGCAACGAGGGCAAGGTTGTTGGCTATCAGAGCCACATTGTTCGACACCAAGGACCACAACTGCCGGGAGATAGAGGAGGGTGGGGTGAGGGGGGGGGGGGGGGAAGGGAGCCCGAAGAGAAAGGTGTGGTGAAAGAAGTGGGCAAGGCAACAGGTGACAATATGCTAATAGACGAGTCAGTAGAGCTCTATTACACATAAAACAATAATAATATTATACATATACATGTACAGCCCCTCTCAATTCAAGTGTGCATAGCCTTGAGCAGCCCTTTAATGTACAACAATCAACTAACGTATAGTACCTACAGTCCATGCATATATGCATAAACAAAATGGGTACACGTATGTCAATTTCACAAGCTTACTGCCCACGTAATGCTACTATGCTAGACCCTCTAGTCCACACTGCTGTTTGTTCAGATTAAAAAAAAAAATCTACACTTAGGTTATTGGAGAACAGCACTGTACGCCAAAATAAAAGTCGTCATATTTCATCTTTACGCATTGATCAAAGCATAATACACAGTATTTATTAGTGTGGTATGAGTAAACAATACTCTTCATCACTTTGCAGTCGAGCAACCATCACCACACGTGAACACCACTCACAACCATCACCACACGTGAACACCACTCACAACCATCACCACACATGAACACCACTCACAACCATCACCACCACACATGAACACCACTCACAACCATCACCACACATGAACACCACTCACAACCATCACCACACGTGAACACCACTCACAACCATCACCACACATGAACACCACTCACAACCATCACCACATGGGTACAATCACATCAGGTCACTCAAAATTATGCAAGACCCTCTCAAATTTAGTTGCTTTTTCCACCAGTTATTAACCTACTACATGTATATATATGTTTATATGCAAATTATCGAGTCCCCAAGCCAATATACTTTTGAACTGCATTCGTTTGAAACGTTGACCTTTTATAACAACAATGCGTAAAGCGGGGGGCGTTCCTGCCAATAACTACCTTAAAATTGTAACAAATGGTAATAGTTGAAGTACCATGGATAGAGCTGCGTTTGCTGTTCACGTATATCTGAAACTTGAGCGCTTGTTCGTTAACAACAAAGTTATGGTGGAAATAAGTTCCGTAACTTTGACCTAAATTTACAAAAAAGTATATTTATCATTTTTTTCCCCAAAGCGCACGAAATGTAGCTTCGGTCCTTATTCAACGTGATTGGAAGTAATCGAGTTTGGATCTCTGGTACTTCCGTAGATATTAACTGGAATAGAGAGTAAACACGGATTGTTTAGTTTCTGTTTGTTAAGGGCACGCCACCTTCTACCGCGATAATATATTCAATATGCTTGGTTTACACAGCTATACTTGGGTATGATAACAGAACAATTAAACGTTTATGCGTGTTATCATACCCAAGTATAGCTGTGTAAACCAAGCATATTGAATATATTATCGCGGTAGAAGGTGGCGTGCCCTTAACAAATAGAAACTAAACAATCCGTGTTTACTCTCTATTCCAGTTAATATCTACGGAAGTACCAGAGATCCAAACTCGATTACTTCCAATCACGTTGAATAAGGACCGAAGCTACATTTCGTGCGCTTTGGGGAAAAAATGATAAATATACTTTTTTGTAAATTTAGGTCAAAGTTACGGAACTTATTTCCACCATAACTTTGTTGTTAAGGAACAAGCGCTCAAGTTTCAGATATATACGTGAACAGCAAACGCAGCTCTATCCATGGTACTTCAACTATTACCATTACAATTTTACGGTAGTTATTGGCAGGAACGCCCCCCGCTTTACGCATTGTTGTTATAAAAGGTCAACGTTTCAAACGAATGCAGTTCAAAAGTATATTGGCCTGGGGACTCGATAATTTGCATATAAACATATATATAGTAGGTTAATAACTGGTGGAAAAAGAAACTAAATTTGAGAGGGTCTTGCATAATTTTGAGTGACCTGATGTGATTGTACCCACATATGAACACCACTCACAACCATCACCACACATGAACACCACTCACAACCATCACCACACATGAACACCACTCACAACCATCACCACACGTGAACACCACTCACAACCATCACCACACATGAACACCACTCACAACCATCACCACCCATGAACACCACTCACAACCATCACCACCCATGAACACCACCCACAACCATCACCACACATGAACACCACTCACAACCATCACCACTCACAGTCATAACAGTCTCCCAGTTGCTCTGGACGATGGTCTGGAGCTCGCTCCACAGAAGAAGTCGGTTGTCATACAAGGCTCTGTCGTCATTAGCAACGTGTGCCCCGTCAGACGAGGTTGTATTCTGGCAAGGGTTCATGGATGAGACACATCACATCAACTTGTTCCTCACACGTTAGATTACCTTGTACAGTACCTCATACCGTTAGAGCTCATCATACACTATGTATGTTACACTAATGATACATGTTATACTAACTCGCTGGATCTTCCCCCTACATTAGATTTACTTGCTCCTCCCCCTGCATTAGATTTACTTGCTCCTCCCCCTGCATTAGATTTACTTGTTCCTCCCCCTGCATTAGATTTACTTGTTCCTCCCCCTGCATTAGATTTACTTGTTCCTCCCCCTGCATTAGATTTACTTGTTCCTCCCCCTGCATTAGATTTACTTGTTCCTCCCCCTGCATTAGATTTACTTGTTCCTCCCCCTACATTAGATTTACTTGCTCCTCCCCCTACATTAGATTTACTTGTTCCTCCCCCTACATTAGATTTACTTGTTCCTCCCCTTGCATTAGATTTACTTGTTCCTCCCCCTGCATTAGACTTACTTGTTCTGTAAATGTGACAGCAAAGATGCAAAGGGTGATTTCACAGTTTTTGTACTACTGATCACTACAAATATGTCGCCCACAATATCGTGGACCCCTCCTCCCCAGTCCCACAACTGCATCCACTCTTACCTGCAGCACGTATGAGTGGTAGAACGTATCGTACAGGTGTAGCAGGCCCTCGCCCAGCACGCTGGAATTGTCCAGGTGGTCGCTGACAAACAACTGGATCTGAAAAAAAGCGTGACAAACAGGTTATCGTCGTCCGTGGGCGCCACCACAGGGTGCTGTGTTGTCACGTGGCACAGACCTTGGAGACCAGCCACGTTCTCCCGTACTCGTAACCTTCAACAAAGAAGGGACCGAGCGATGCCTGCAGTGTGGCATTGGTGTGGTCCGACCACCTGTGGGGGTGAGTACATCTGTGCTCAATACGGACAGCATCCCAGCTAGGCAACAACAATGCTCATTTGGCTTATTTACAAAAGCAAACACATATTTCAGTAAGAAGCGTATTCTTTAAGTCTCACCTATACCAGGGCAGAGTGGATGACACGACAACTGACCAATCCAGAGTTTTAACTTGGCACACAATGTGCAAACAGTATCCACACACTTTTGAATTCATTCATTTTTGAATTCGATCTGGGACACTCCCAACGCCGCATGCATTGGCACATTGAACTCCCTGACTCAGATAACCATGCACTCCAGGGCACCTCAGCAATCCCCCCCCCCCCCCCCCCCCCCCCCCCCCCCTTTCTCCACCGTGATTCCACCAGGCTTGGAAATGGGCACTAAATTGAACTCACTGGCTCAAGTGAGGGTGCGCGGCCATGGTGCTGTTCCAAATGGACATCACCACTGAGCCGAAGTGCCGCAGCTCCACCTGGGTCTCGAATCCCAACAGGAGCACACCACCCGCCACGACCAGCACCAGTCCCAGTATGATGTGGACCGACACGAGGCTCCCTAGCGATGTCTTGACGACGTAGGCACAGAGTCGGTCGAGGGAGACGAACAGGGTGGTCAGGGAGGACAGAGGTATGGGCATGACCACGTCCACCCACGTTCCAAAGGTGGACGCGACGCTCGCGAAGAAAGCCACGCCCTTAGACCAGACCACTCTGGAGCACACATACCTGACGACCAACCAGACGCAAGGCGGGATGAGGGTGTAGAACAGGAAGGGGTGGAGCCAGAATACCACCACTGTGCACACGCTCAGCAGGGCGACAAAGATGAGGTTGCCATGGTGATGGTGGTTTTCCACGTGAGGCACCATTCGATGCACCCTGCCAAAGTCCATATCGTCTGCATCGCTCCCGTGGTGAGTCTGGGGACTGACACGCCCCCTCTCTTCCGGGAGGGTGGCAAGAGCAGCGGAGTGCGCTTCCTTGCTACCAGCTTGCCCTCCTATCACCTCCACACCTTCCTCCTCTTCTTTCTCTCTGCCATCCTGCTCTGGGTGCAAGACAACGTGCAGCTCCGGATGCTCCATACCGCTTCCCGACTTTGCCGTCCTGCCAGCAATCCCGTCTGTCGCGGCGGCGGCGTGCGAAGATGGGATGGAAGACGTCCTGGGGAGGAGGGTGTCCTCCTCCCCGGCCTCGCAGAGGATGTGGTGGTAGAGTGCGGCACCTCCCCCCAGTGCCATTGCCACGGCGACGATGGGGATGATCACGGGACCGAGGAGGTAGGAGCCGAGGTTGACGGCCAGACACACCCACAGGGAGAGGAAGAACACCCTCCAGATGACACGCCTCCTCACGGTGAACAGAAGAATGACGAGGCCTGCTACGAGGGTGTAGAACTACAGCAAGGGAAAGAAGGGGGGGGAGGAGGGAAAGCAGAAGGGGAGACAAACAATTACATCGATCATTAGGTCAGGATTACATCACCACTACGTGAAGTGTTTTCGCCTAGCGGTGATGTAATCCACTCGCAAATTCATACATTTTGGGTCTGGGTACGAGACTAGGAGGGGGAGAGGGAGACAAGCAAGAACATACATCATCGAGGTCAGGTCACGCACTGATAAAACATGTACATAAAAAAAGTCGGCACTAAATGCGGACACTTTGGACCACATTAAGGTGTCCTGATCACAAGGTGTCCTTTTTTTCAGGCAAGTTTGTTTACAGATAGTGTCCTGTTTATCAAGGTGTCCTTATTTCAGGGAGTCCACGGGTGCACACATGAAGCACTTTCTGCCTTGAAGGTTTATTTGGAACTTGTAGGATTGCTTAGTTGCCACAATGTACCTTTGGGTTTCAAACTTCTTTTTGCACCTATAGATTGTGTGTTGAGCACACGCTTCATTCAGATCCCTTGCAATTGTTTTGCAGCTACATATAAATACCAGTAATGCTTTAATTTGACACACATGTACTTGTAAGCGAGTGGGTATGGAGATCAATTATCTGACATCATTACCCTGGTAACCACATGTGCACATGAGCATCAAACTCATGTACTATGAACAATTTCGTAATGTGTTCAAACTATCGAACCAGAACACAGACAGAACTGACAACAACAGTTGTTGAATTAACACAAGTCATTAAAGTGGTTGGTTGGTTTACTTTCGTCGAATTATTAACTTGAAGGATTTAGTACTGCATGAGGACAGAGTGGGAACATATTTGGAATGGTTCTCAAGTAAAAACACCTCTCCATCTATAACCACTTTGATACAGGGTAATGGAGGGGAGGGAGGGGCATTTGTGCCCAAACTCAAGTCACATTGCAGGCTTTGTGCTTGATAGGAAGACATACATCGACGCCATGGGCATGTCAAGGTTCGAGTCCGGACATGGATTAATGCTAAAATTGTGTTGTTTGTCAAGTAAAAGATCAATAACCCTATTTAAAAAAAAAAATCACTTAAACCATCAAGCATATGCATGACCAGACAGATTGAACCAGTTGTTCCCATAAAGCATATATAACGCACCCAATGAATTTTCCTCAACAATTATCTTCTCTCCTGATCATGAAATGCCGTGCGGCAGGCTTTGCCAGTGGTGCACTGTCAGATGCAGCAAAGCCCTGTATTCTTCGTGTGTGACTGCTGCGGGTGTGCTGACATGCCACAACAAGAACCCACAACACGCATCGCCGCTTCCGCAGCGATTTAATGGTACCTTTCTGTGTTTTGCTGTGCATACAAAATGTGCGTGTGTGTGTGCACGCACGCGTTCTCTTACCTGTAGCCATCTCGTCTGTGCGAGTACGACGTCCAGGTGCGTAATGGCGCCGTAGGTCACTTCGAACCCATCGTAAGCTGAGGCGCTCAGTGCCACGAGCGCCCAAAGCCCGCACAAACCGAAGACGGAGCCCGCCAGTGCCACCCAGTGGGTAAGCACAAGCTCCATGAGCGAGGTGGACACCCAGTTGAAGAGATACAGCGGGGAGAGGAGAAGACCAAAAGTAAGCGGTACTTTGCTCTCCTCCAGGCGGAGCAGCCAAGCGTTGAGCTGGGTAGTGCAACGGTGTTTGAACGGATGGAGGAAGGTTCCCGTTAGGATAGCCCATAGGAGAGCGTGGAGGAAGGGTTTAAGCACGTAGTACACGGCAGCGGCTATGCAGGCACCGACCAACAGGAATAACATCGCCAGGGCATTAAACAGTGCCTGCATTCTAGCTTCGTCAAGTTTTGCATCTTTCTTCGAGGAGAAAATACTCAAAACTAAGGAAGTGATATCTGGCCCGACTCGGCCGAGTCGCTTTCGGCTTTCCGCAGTGGTCTCTGTGCTACTATTATACCGTTTCATTGTAAGCCAAACCAGAGATAATATATAATATCTCTGGCCAAACCCCCCCCCCCTTTTTTTTTTTCAACAGTTAACCCCACGTGAGGGCACGTGCTACTCGCGTGGTGCGTAGATTACGGACCCACCATTTTTGCTCCACATTTTTTTGGCGCTCTTCGTATACCGTTCCTCTGACGAACGCCCATCTTTGCGCAGTTCAACCGAACATGTCCGCGACAGATGGTCACGATATCTCCGATATCCATACGAGTACTACCGTGGGAGAATCTCTTTCAGATCCGGGAGCGCACGGTATTGGGCTCCGAGGCGGGACATTCTGTCGGCGTGGAACACCATCCGAATATTCCCGCCGTGGGTGCCAGCGTCTCCATTAGCGACCCCTCCGCAGCCGTTTCCATCAACGAGCGTTCTTCTACGGCCCTTCTCAATCTCGCTTCCAGCTGTAGCCTTACCGAGATACTGAACGTTCAGCAGCAGGCTTTGGAACAGTTCCAATGCCAGCTACAGCTCGCGCAGCAGAACGAGGCCATCAACCAGAGGCTGGACGCCATTGAGAGAACTCTTAACAACCTGATACACCAGAAAGCGCAGGAGGAGGCCGTGAGGTCCGTGGGAGGTCAGTCCGTTACCCCCATACGACCCTCCCAACAGCTAGACGCGTCCATTAGTGGTAGTTCAAACGAGAGCAAGAAGAAAAAACTGCCGAGAGAGCTATGCGTAAGTTTTTTTTTTTTTGTTGGTCCTCATTTTATTTTAAAGGCGAAGTAGAATTCGCGATACAGGCGCGGATATGTATGCGTGTGTGTGTTTTTGCTCTTGGTGCGTTTGCTAACGTGCGTGTGTATGTTTGATTGGAGTGTGCGTCTCTATAAAAGTGTGCGTGGTGTGTGTGTGTGTGTGTGTGTGTGTGTGTATGTGTGTGTGTGTGTGTATGTGTGTGTGTGTGTGTGTGTGTGTGTGTGTGAACACTCGCCCGGCGTGCTAGTCCGTCAAGTGTTCCATTCCTCTGTGGTGCAACGAGCGTTTGCCCATACACCTTGTCGTGGTGGATAAGAAATCAGTGAAACTAAAAGCAGCATAGGATAGTGGTGACATGACAAATTTCTTGGTGTCGTTTATGAGACCTTGTTTTGACGAACAGCCTTAGCTTCAAAACTAAACCAGAGTGCTCTTTGACTGTTGTTGCGAACCAATTGATTTGTATTTGTGATCAGGGCTGTTGTCTGGTGCACTGCGCCTTTATTAGAAATGTAGACAGTGTAGTGTGTTCACGCGTATGGGATGTTTTGTTCTGGAGTTCATGCGCATGGTGTGTGCTTATATTTTGTATCCATGTGTGGATGGGGGTATACCTACAATCACTATATATGTGGATGGGTTATACCTACAATTACATAGACATTTCCCCTCATGAAGATGATTTGTTGCTAACCATTAGAGATAACCTGGGTGTCCACAGGTGTCACACATTTCAGGGGGTTAAAATGAGCAGCTTAGTTAATAATAAAGAGAGCTCGGTCCCTAAAGTGAGCGTCTATGCGCATGGACTGAGGGGTCAGGATTGTAGGGGACTGGATTGTAGGGGTCAGGATTGTAGGGGACTGGATTGTAGGGGTCAGGATTGTAGGGGTCAGGATTGTAGGGGACTGGATTGTAGGGGTCAGGATTGTAGGGGTCAGGATTGTAGGGGTCAGGATTGTAGGGGACTGGATTGTAGGAGACTGGATTGTACACAATTCCATGACATCAACAGTGACACGACTGTTTTTTTTTTTTTTAAAGGTGTACAAGTTTTTATTGAATCTTGTATACTCTTTGTGTACTCTTGTCTCTTAACAGGCCAAAGTTCAGTCTACATACAATGCTCTCAATTTGGAATTCAAGATAGATGAAAGGTTCGAGTTGGATGGAATGATTGGGTACATGTGTAGAGAGGAAGATGAGCGATAGAGCCATGCTGTTGTGTGTGTGTTGAAGAAGGGTGGAGGCAGATGGGTCAAAGAGAAATAGTGAGAGAGGGGGAGGGGGGGCTGAAGGGTATGCTGTTGTGTGTGTTGAAGAAGGGTGGAGGCAGTTGGGTCAAATAGATATTCAGGATGCATGCTGTTGTGTCCTTTAAAACATTTTAATTGCACGTACCTACAAAGGCTGAATTGAGGCTGAAGACGGTGACCTGTTGGTTTCATTGCCTGATCCTATCTGGCAGGTGTGTCTGTTCCTCGTGTCTTGATGTCTGCAGTTTTAAAAAAAAAGGCATATTTTTGAAATTGTTGATGCCGTGAAAGGAGACTCCATGGGGAATGATGGTCCATTATATGTCAGGACTAACATTTGTGCACAGTGTGATGTCTGGCATGATTAATTGTGTAGGAAGTTGTGGGCCTATGATGTGCGGTGTGTGTACGAGAGTCTGACGTGTATGTTTAGTGGAGTGCTGTGGGATTGCATATGCTGTCATTCTGGTTTGATGTACATGTTTGTGCCATGATGAGTTAGTTTTAAGCTACTTGTGGATAAATGCATCAAGGGAAATCATGCATATCGATGTACTACTTGCTTGTAATATGCAATCATATACCCCTCCTTGATGAGGAATGATGCAGTGTGCACTCTTTAGAGTTTTATGTGACTGCCCCAAGTTGTTCTGATTGGTTATAGTTTATTTACTTAGACACAGATGCGCTGTGATCCGTATAATTCAGTGTCTTCCCTGTCCTCTTTGGATTCTAAATTGCTTTAGTGTCTGTTGCGGTGTGTTTATAATCTTCATTTGTACTTTGGACGCCATTGTCACCTCTAGTCAACCGTCGCACACGCACACACACACACATCCTTTTCATCCTGACATCTCTACCCTCTTCAGATTTCTCAGTCCCAACAACCAGAGGGCCACGGATGCCCTCATTGACCAGGTGTACAGCGATGCTGGAGGCCTCTACACCATCAAGGACATCAAGAGGGCCGTCCATCGCTACTACGAGTCACGTCGGCGCCTGGGTATCGAGGAACTACCTGACCGGCAGGAGAAGGCGGCTGAGCAGAGGAAGAAGAGGAAGTACCGGGCACGACAGCAGCGGTCCTACGATCGGAGGAGGAAGTTTGTGAGGGAGACGGAGATGAGGTACTGGGAGCACATCAGTCCGGCGTGCATGACGGAGGAGAGCGACTCTGAGCAAGGGGAGCACCAACTCATGTGGAGATCCGAGTGTGAGTTGCGGCGACGGCCTGTTTTTAAATTGTCCCCCTTTTTCGTCATTGCTTTACGTTTAGGAGTTTGTGTTGATTTTGGTAGCAATGTGTTGCGATGGGTGCTGGATAATGATCGCTGTGTTTCAATTTAATCACTTAACATAAGTTGCCATCCCATGGATTAAAAAAAAAACACAACACGTGCTGTCTTGCAAAGGTACATATCAGAGTTGCAGAGTCATGCTGGATCATGTTCTTTTTGAACATATTGTGCAATGGGGAGACCAAACATCCTGATCTTGTGACAGTTTGTGTAGCACTTGCAACATAGTGGGTGTATGCATGGATCATACATAGATTTTTATTTTATTTTTTCCCCTTGAAATCGTCTCCTCCATCACAATTATCCAGCTTGTTTGCATAAGTATGTATGATTCACCCTCTTTCCACTTGTCCCTTTTCTCCACACACACTCACACTCGGCAGTTTTGAACCAGTTCCTGATGAAGCTAGATGCACGCTACGAGCGCAGTAAGAAGCCGGGAACCAACTCGACCATCAAGCGTGAGCGCATCATCGGTATGCACTCCACCTCTCGTCCCCCTCCGGCTCTCCCCTCGTGGATGGTCAATCCTGACTTCAAGTTGCCACCATCTTCGGTCTGTCTCGACCCCAGCGAAGGAGATGATGCAGCCAGTAGTACGTTGTAGTTGTGTGTGTGTTGGGGGAGGAGGGGGGGGGGGGGAGACATGGCTAAGTAAGAGCAAGCTATAGAGAGCTCTGCTTATTTAAGAGCTTCTACGGTATATGGCATCATTATGGGCTTAGTGTTTACAACACCTTACTAATTGCAGTGACAATTATAACGCTTGGACATCGGACATTTGGCAGGGCATTTTAGCTAATTGTCCGACCATTTTGAACAGACACAATGGCCGGCCGGCCGGCCGACAGCAAGTAAACAAGTAGAGGCGAAAGAATGTGGAAATGTAACTTTAAAAAAAAAGGCACGCACAGTCTCGCTCGCCCACAAATTTTCACTTGCACATAAGTGAAATGCGAATTGCGGAGCGAGTCGTTCGCTCGATAAAATCTAATGTACACTGACGCAACGCGATGGCAATCTAAGACCGTTTTAAATAACTGACAACAAAAAGTTGACCTTGCTTCGCTGTACATATTGACACGTGGATGCGCATCGTCCTGTCAATGCTTGTACGAGACAATCAATTTTAAAGGCCACCAACGTTATCCCTCAAGCGATGTCCACAACACAAGGCAGCCTAGATGTATGCTGCTGATTACACGAAACATAAGAATCAGCCTGCCACTATGTGTATTTATGGAAATCCATAATGAAACGCGAAGTTTAAAAGTACATGTACAAATTTATAATAATTTTATGTCCACCCAAGTATTTTTTATGTCCGATGAAATTCGTATGTGGTCAGACATTTGTCAGAACACTACCAAAAGTTATAATTGTCACTGAATTGCTATACAATTATTTGATTCATATCCGGCATCTTTTTCAACATTGTATTGCTTTGTTTTACTGAAAGCAAACGCGAATGCAGTGGTCATATTGTGCATCTGCGTGCCATGTGGCCTGGTCTGTGTAGCTGTTTGTACCCATCTGTAACTTACAACTGTCATCTCCCCCTCCCTCCCGTCTGTCTTCCCCTCTTGCACACTCCTTCTAACCCCATGTCTCTCCTTCACACCCTTTTCCTGCTCATACCCATCTCACTTCTCTACCCCTATCGTCATCCACTATCACCTCCACCTTCCTTGTCTGGTAACTGCTACTTGCTCAGTGAGTGGGGACGTCTCCTATTCCTCACTGATTGGCGAGGTGCAGGAAGTGAGAGACGACTCGAGCGATTTCGAACTTCCAGAGACAGTTGTCGCGTGAACCTGGCTGAGCCTGTACCACATAACCTCTCCGTGTCATGGCCACACTTCACTCACAGTTCTGGTGGACAATACTACTTTTTGTTTGTGCTTGTCTCTGTATGTCTTTTTTTTTTTTTTTTTTTTTCTCTCCATTTTTTTTTTTGTTGTCTTGGATGGCATTTGCTTATATCTGTGTTTCATCACACTAACCTAAAGGTTGTACTTTGGTACTTGTGATACATCTGTTGTTCAGACTTGGATGTTGCACTTTACCAAGCTTTTGGGATAGCTTTTGTGCTGGGGATTCATTATTCAACTACTGTATCATGGTTATAGACCTAATATGGTAGGGACAGTTAGTATTTAAATAACTATTCACAATATGTTTTGTGTGTATTATAATAGAAATTTTTGGGTAAGCTTGCTTTGCTTGAGAATTAGGTGAAATCCAAATTGTATTGAAAACCACATAACTTTTCTCAATCATGTACTACATCCTTACTCATACTTCTTTCAATATTACTTGACAGCTACTTGCTTGGTCCACTGCTTGTATTGATGAAGTAATGACCCTACAATTAATGTTAAATAACCCCTAAATACATTTCTAAAATGCTACTTTCCGTTTCTTGATGCTATAATTTCATACATAATTTCGCCATTGGCAATGTCTTGTGATGGTTGTATTACACTCGGGAGGAAGATCATTTCGTGATAAGCTTTAAATCAGAAACATTTCACCACACCATCTTCACCCCAGATGTCCTATTATCTCATGCAGTCAATGTATACAGCTCCCTCAACCAAATGTTGCTATTTAAAGCATCATTTTCTCCCACAACCTACCCAAGGGCAGTAGTGTCTTTGAGATCCAGGATAGTGTTGTTGTGTAGTGTGCACCTTGTAATCTCATTGTGCTAGATAGCTAATATTTGATTTGTGCAGTTATCGTTGGACAAGTCGACAGTTGCCAAGAAGGTGGAGCTCTGTGTGAAGGTTGGATGTGCATACGGCAATTAGACAAATTCGTGTTCCTTTATATATACTCTAAAATGCATGAAAACAATTTCGTTGGTCAATTTTGTTCTCTAGCTATACTGTTCTTGTTTACCTAGCTACTGAAATGATCTTCTGATCACGCGCGCCCACACACACACACACACACACACTCAACACATACACACTCACATGCTACAGTACTAGTACTGAGTAACGTGGTCTTGCGTCGCACCAGCTAGGTTTTAATCGTGGCAGCCATCTGTAGGATGGTTTAGCGTAGTTGTTGATGACCAAAGTCGCACAATTGGTGATACCACGGAATGTGATATCGCACTGGAACACTCATTGCCTAGTGGTGGACCAGCTTAGAGGAAGTCGTCTCAGTAATGGATCAGGTCTGCTCCCTCGTGATCCAGTGCACTGCTTACGTTCTGCCGCTTGGCGGGCATTTGTTAGGGTATTTACGCATGCGCAGCGCATTTGAACTTCTAGGAGTGATATATTTGTGGTAGGTGGCTGTGTTCCTCTAGGAGACGAAGTTGGAGAGTTAGAAGACGTTCTTACAAATTTTCTTTGTGTTGTTATTTGCACAGGCTTGTCTGTACTTCTGGACTGAGCGTTTGTTGAGAGGTCTCACTGTTGGATTCAACGGTACGTCAGGTTTTGGCGGGGTACATGCCCTTGCTTAGCCATCAACTGCCAAGTTACCTTTGTGAACAGGCCTTGACTCCATCCATCCTCAGAGATATAAGTATTCAATATCGGTTTTTCACGTGTGGTGTGATTTTGTATGACATCTGTTTGACACTACATACCATTAGCCCTGTCCCCTCCCTTCCCCTCTCTCATTCCTCTACCCTTCCACAGTCTCTCGCGTGGGGCCAAATCTTTACGGTAAGAATTTCGTGCTTTATGCGAAAGCAGAGAGCGGCATGTTGTATGTATACCGCCTGTTAATTGGTTGTTTATTATTTCAACTCATTAAATATTTATTGGGGCCGTCAGTCGGGACTAGACCTAGAGCTCTAGTAGGCGCTGGAAGTGAAATGATAGTGTGTAATAATGTGCTCACGTTATAGCGGAGGTGATTCGCGCAATGTGATTGGTCAATACCCAGACCCATGTTTTCACAGCAGCGGATGTATTACATCACCGCTACGTGAAAAGTGGGTCTGGTAAAGTCCTATACTCAATTCTGTCCAGCTTCCCCAGAATGTTGGGGAACCAATCAGATTCGAGGTATGCGGTAATTGCATACCTTTGTTATAATCGTGCAATTAATGATTAATTACCAACGCAAATGGAGAGAGCCGCGTGCAAACGTCTGGGGTATTCGAAGTACAAGTTAAAAGAAGAGCAGCTACGAAGTGTAGTTGATGTATTGAGTGGGCGCGATGCATTTGTGAGTTTTCCAACGGGATATGGCAAGTCCCTATGTTACGCCATTCTACCGTGGGCGTTTGATGAAGTAAGGAGTATTGACAAAAAAAAGCATTGTGATAGTTGTTTCGCCGCTTGTGAGTTTGACTATGGATCAGGTTAGGGATCTATGACTATGGATCACGCTGTGGCTCTGCTTTCCCAGTATGGTCAAGATGCGTTGATGGCAAAGATTGACCTCAAAGCTGCCTTCCGCCTGATTCCAGTACAAGCTGCAGACTGGGTGCACCTGGGGATCTGCTGGCGAGGACAGTTTTATGTGGACACATGCCTTCCTTTTGGTCTACGTTCAGCCCCTGCCCTCTTTACCCACTACGCTGAGGCATGACTTCCTCCTGGTTGGCCCTCCCGGCAAGGACACATGTCAGGAGGCAATGTCCAGGATGCTGACAGTATGTAACCTGTTAGGCATTTCAGTAGCCTCTGAGAACACAGCAGCTTCGACTACCCCCGGAAAAGCTAGAGGAGCTGACAGGGCTAACCAGGTCCTGGCTATCCAGGCACATGGCCACCAAGAGGGAGCTGCTCTCACTCATCGGCAAGCTCTCCTTTGCTGCTAAGGTGGTGCCAGCAGGGAGGCACTTACTCCGCCGCCTAATTGACCTCTCCACCACAGTTAGGAAGCTTCACCATCACATCAGCCTTAATGCAGAAGCAAGAGCCGACATTAGGTGGTGGGTCAGCTTCCTTCCTTCCTGGAATGGTGTTGCCATGTTCCTGGACCCAGAATGGACAGCAGCCGACTCTCTTCAGCTCTATACTGATGCCTCAGGCTCCCTAGGCTTTGGTGCCTACTTCAACGGTCCGGGGTGACTGGCAGCCACACCAACGCCTCCCACTCCGTTCCATACAGTGGCAGGAACTGTTTGCCATTGTGGCTGTTGCTAGCACATGGGGTCATCTCTGGGCAGGCCTACGCATCCACTTCCATTGCGACAACCTCCCCATTGTCCAGGCATGGGCAAGACAGTCTGCGAAACATCCTGACCTCATGCGGCTGCTCCGAACCCTGTTTCTAGTGGCAGCCCAGCACAGCTTCACGATCCGCCTGTCACACTTACCTGGCAGACTAAACAGCATTGCTGATGCCTTTCCCGAAATAACTTACCCCTCTTCTTCACTCTTGCCCCCCCAGGCGGACCCTCAACCAACCCCAACCCCACATCACCTGCCCGAGACCTGAACCACCATCTCCAGCTCCTACTGAACAGAGCCTTGGCCGCATCTACTGCAACCACCTATGCCACTGGAATCAGGCGCTACCAGGGTTTCTGCCACGCTTTCAAGTTGATACCGGTCCCCGGCACAAAAGAAACTATCACACTATTTGCAGCCCACCTCAGCCGGACCCTGAACTCCAGGACCATTCAGGTTTATGTGGCAGCAGTCTCATTCCTGCACTACTCCATGGGGTACAAGAGCCCCGCTTCCTAACCCAACGCTGCGACTTGCCATCCGGGGTGTCCAACGCCTCCAGGAGCCCATCCACCTCAAGCCCACACGACTGCCGCTGACTGTGGAGATGCTGGGTCACATGCTGTAGAGGTTGGAGGCAGCCCCCCTGAAAAGACACGACCGTCGGATGCTCAGAGTGGCCCTTACCCTCGGCTTCTTTGGTTTCTTGAGGGTCAGCGAATTTACCCTCAAGAACCGGAGGTTTGACCCTAGGTACCACCCTACCAGGCAAGACATCAGCTGGACCGGAGAAGGCATGCACTTTTTCATCAAGCGGTCCAAAACCAGCCAGATGGCAAGGGCACCACTATCTGCATTGGGCGTACCGAGGGCAGGCACACGTGTCCAGTGGCAGCAATGGAGGCCTATAGAGGATGCTGTCGCTGTCCCATTCAGTCATCACCCGTCTTCCACTTCAGAGATGGGAGGCCGCTTACATCCAAGAGCTTCCGCTCCACCTTCCTATCCCTGGTGGAGCAATGTGGCTACAATCCAGCCCAATACAACACACACAGTCTATGTATTGGTGCAGCCACAGCAGCCGCCAGAGGAGGCCTTCCCACTGAGACCATCCAGAAGCTTGGCAGATGGCGAAGTTGTGCATATCAGACCTACACCCGTCATCCCCTGACTCACCCATCTGACACTAGAACTATGGCCGCACAGTAACAATTACCCAGATGTATGTACCCATGCTGTGTACCCTACTCCACAAACCTGAAACCATATCCTAATCGCCAACCATTTTGGGGGTTTTCACTTGGGCAACACCCTCCGGGCTTCTACCCTGGGACAGCCACCAAACCATGACCAGCGTCTTGGTTTGGGACACAGGCCGACCCAATGGTGACCAGCGTCACCCGTTGGTCCCTGTAGGCCCAGTGGTACGAGGCACAGCTGCTACATGCCTGGCTGCGGCTGTCGCCTGCCCCCATTATGGGCCAAACACAACTACGATTCTTAGTATGGGGCAGGGGGTACATTTACTCAGCCTGTAAGAGCAATTAAATGGCATTAAGGTAGAGTTTAGGTACAGTGGTAGTAAACTAAGTTTAATGCAGAGAGTTGCTCTGTGTCATGTAGTGTTGCTAAGCTGGCTATAGTGATGTTGCTAAGGCCAAAGTGTAAACATATGTTTCTACAGATGCATTCAATGAATGATCCTAACCAATCCTATACTGTGCATTAGTGCTCAATAGCATTGCAGGGGATCTTTTTCCCCCATAATACCCTTATCCAATCAAATCACCCCAATCGTTGTCGATATGGTTACAGGTTTTGTATTTAAGTGAGGGCTTCATGGGTGCAGCACTCCAGTCATAGCCTTGACTGCGACCAGTTGCTCATATGACAACCAGGGAGAACTTGCGAGCTTTAACCTGCGAGACATTGCGCTTGCGTCTCGCCCAGGTTCATCCTTCACAGGCCGGAAAGAAAGAGGTGCTGGTAACTTATTGCGTTATACTTTCGCTTAAATTATTCGAGTATGTTAATAAAATTCATGATACGTCATTTACATTCATCGCGACGTATTACATAATCACTGGACAGAATTGAGTATAGGACTTTACCAGAACCTCTTTCCACGTAGCGGTGATGTAATCCACCCGCAGCTGTGGGAATCAGGGTCTGGGTACGAGACTAGGTCAATTGCAGGTATCTAAACGCGGTAGAATTTTGTATACCTTCAAATGCTATGTACGTATCTAATTGCTGCGTTGAGTGATAATTTATTGGTTAGTAGGTACGCGTTGCTATTGTCTAGACACTGTCACCTTCGGGATCCACGTGATTTAGAATCCCCTCAGGCCCTTAGTAGCGCCCTTGCTACCGCTCGGGACGCTACAGCCCAGGGCCCTCGGGGATTCTAAATCACGTAGATCCCTCAGTTTCAGTGTCTAACCTATATTTAGACCTAGAGCTCTAGTAGGCGCTGGAAGTGAAATGATAGTGTGTAATGTGCTCACATGTTATAAAGGTGTTTTGTATTGTGTTTTGGGACTTGTGTGAGTTGTGATGATCTCTTTAGATGACAATGGACTTTGTCCCTTTTGTATTTTCTGGTGATTACTGCTTTATTTGTTGCGTCTGGAGTGTCAATTCATTTGTTTGCGCCTTGAGCTACTGCTTCATTTTGTTCCTGTCCAAAGACTATTTATTGCTGAGACTGGTACTGGTTGACTGCAGGTTCTCTCTAGCTATCAAGTTGCAAGTGATACAAAAGGTAATGTGGTTCACAAGTGTAACAAAAGCTGTGAGAAAGTATGGTTATAATTTTTTTTTGGGTGAGTCTTATTAATGTATAATTTGCCTGTCCTGTTGCTAATAGACTTCTGCTCTTCAGTCTGGAGGTTGCTGGTTCATCTGTTCCTGTCTGGAGGTTTGACTGCTGTTTTGTCTGTATCTCTACTGGCTGGCCTCTAAGAGGTTAATGTGTTGTCGGTAACTGAGTAGTCGTAGCAATGCTGTTGCATAGCTTCTGATCTGGAGGAATCTAGGGGGGGAGAGGGATGGGGGTGGGAAGTAGCCCCACCCCTTATGCCAGCTTGGGGGGGTGGGACGTGAAGTCCCCCCTTTTCCCTTTCTACCCTAGAAGTCACAGACTATGATAGTCTGGAGAAAGAAAGAAGAATAAAAAAAAGAATCACCACCCAAGTGTGTCCTCGCACGCCACGTGGTATTTCTTCTATCGGACTGCGCATGCGTTAGGTACCTCCCACATTAACCTAGGTTAACTCGTTCACCTTCATTTAATGTGTTGTCGGTAACTGAGTAGTCGTAGCAATGCTGTTGCATAGCTTCTGATCTGGAGGAATCTAGGGGGGGAGAGGGATGGGGGTGGGAAGTAGCCCCACCCCTTATGCCAGCTTGGGGGGGTGGGACGTGAAGTCCCCCCTTTTCCCCAAGGAGGGGTATATGCCAAGACCCCTCCCCCCCAAGCTGTAGTTAGGTGATCGCTCTAGTGCCCTCTGCATGCCCTGACCCAGGTCCCAATAATGAAATCCCATGCGGAATTGCCTGGGCTGTGATTCGTGTTATACAACACACATCTACATTACAACTGCTCCAAATCGGCCTGGGGGGCAATCAGTTTTGCCGCTACTGAACGCAACTGGGATGGAGGGGTTCGGATGTAAACCGTGTACGCTGCACTCTCCCACCTCCCCAGTGTCTTGATCAGGGAGTCTTGCAGACCACATGCTGCTGCCGTAGTCGCTGCTCCGATCCTGAAACTGTGACCGGAGTAGTGAGAGGGGTCCACCCCGGCCCTTTCCAGTGCCCTTCTGACTTCTGCCACCAGGCGGTCCCGCGTTAAACGGCGACCATCTTCAAATAGAAAGAAAGGTCCTGCTTGTGATCCCCGCTGGACCATGTAGGCTAAAACTGCGGCCACCGGGCAGAGCTGGCTCTTCGTCGCTCCAATGTGAACCGTCACTCCTTTTCGGAAAGGATCCGTCTTGGACGCCTTTATTGCCACCGTGATGTAGGACGGGTTAACCAGGCTATCGGTTCGTACATCTCCGTAACTGAGGTGGGCGGACGGGTCGTAGGCTCCATCAGAAGGCACCACTATCTCCCCCGATCGCAGGAAGCCGAAGAAGCACATGCAAGAAGCAGCCCAAAGCATGGATGCATCCCATCTCTCCGGTACCCTCGACCATATGCCCCACATCTTCCTCAGGATAGGGGGAGTTATGGGTAGGCGCGGGCGAGGTTTCCCCACTGCCAGCTTGCGGAATCCCTTCAAGACGTACTCGAGGTGTGGCATGCCCCCAATGTCCGGATCTTTCCCCCCCAAGGAGATCTGTGCAAATCGGACGCCTGACAAATACGTCTTGGCTGTGGAGCCGGCTAAGCCATCTCTATATAGAGACGCGACAAATAGTGATAGTGAACGTTGGGATACTGGGAATGGTGCGATACCCAATGTGGCACACAGCTTGATATAGCGGTCACTTCCTGACCTGTACGTGTTTCTGGTCGAGTCCGCTATACCCGCCGAAAACAATTGCTGAATAATTGCGCCCAATTGACTGCAATTGGAACTCCCAGTCTCCAAAACACCGATCTTAAGATGAGGAGATAGTCGCTGCACTCCGATGAGTCTGGCGGTCCAAAATTAGCCTCCACTTGCCTGTCGCTCCCTTCGGTATCACTCCAAAACGGCTGATCTGTATCGTTTGTGACCACGGTGGACACAACGGTCCCACCACTCTTCCCTCTGAGCACTCTACTGCCAGGTACTCCCGGATGACTTGGGCATACTCACGAGCCGAATGCATGTTTCTGGTAGCGCTCTGGCAACTATGGTGGGCATAGTCGAACCCCACTCGGAACCCTTCTCTTAGTCCCGTTACTATATAGGCCCTGTATTGCTGGTCTGGGTGGGATTTCAGCGCCTCCTCCCACTCTGACCACTCTAGAGGTGTCGTGATGCGACTCCACATGGGTGGTGGTATACGCCGAGTATCCCAAGTGGCCCTACAGCGTTCGAGAGCCAGCAGGTCCCCTGTGTACTGATAGACGCCTGCGCCAAAAACGATGACATATGTGAAGTGAACGGCATGCAAATATTTGACCAGCTAAACAGTTAACACCTAACCATAACACTGTCATGCAATGACTCATGCATGCCACCTGACAATGCTAGCACTTATGTCCCAATGCTCAAGGCCTAGGGCGTTTCATGCCTGCTGTTTGAGGCCGGCTGCATTGCTTAAGTGGGTGGTCGCCACCACAGCCCAGGCATGCGTGTCGGTAGCGGCAGCTTTGGTAGGAGCAACGCATCTCGTTCCATCGGCGGCATATCTCCTGGGAAGGGTTGGTAGCGATCTCGCCAGAAGCACGAGGTCTTGTTGAGCACGCTGCTAGCACTGCTTCCAGCGTCCTCTCAAGGTCGGTTTTTGCCGAATACGGGCAATCCCGAACGACGTGGTCAATTGACGCGCAGGTGCTACAGCGCGGGATGCCCTGTGCCTTCCCAGTGAAGTTCACAGCATACAGGGAAGGGTTTATCCGGGACCATACCCTGTTGCCCGTGCTGGCTGCCTGCCTTCTGAAGGCCGAGTCATATTCGATCCAAGTTGGGCCGTGCTCCCTGCTTGCCCAAATGATTCCCGTCATGTACGCTAGCAGCTCCGGTACCGATTCTGGGAACCTTCGCGACATTACGCTTGTGTAAGTTGCAAAACATTGTACCCATGGGATCAGCTCAGTCACCAGGCGCTTGCGACGATTCACCGCTACCAGCCCAGTACCAGGTTCGTCCGATTTCTGTAACCAGTTTTCTGCCACCATCTCGCTCATCTCCACAAACTCCCATTTCCATATTTTTTCTGCCAGTTTTCTAGGTACTGGAGCCATCCCCTCACCCACCGAGACTGCTGGCTCGTTACGCGGATCTGGTATGCTGTGTGCTACCGCCGGCTGCATTGTGCTCTGGGCTGACTGGGTCTGATCAGCATCGCCTTGCGTATTTACAACTGGAATATCGGCCTGAGCCAGTGTGGGGCCCGACGGCATCGACCCGAGATCTGCACCTAGAATGAAGTGGTGAGCGAGCAGTAAAGTGGCCACCCACATACGCTGCTTCCCGACCCTCCCCATTATCGCGTATAGGACCGCCTTGGTCAAGGCCGGCTATATCACCAAGTTGCACCGTGCTCTTTGAGTTTGCTAACGGTATTAATGCGGCCGGGCGTGCTGATAGGCTTGGCGACACCCGCCGGGGTGTTGATGAAGTGTGTTCTACTCGCCGGAGTAGCGTTAAGCTTAGCCATACCCGCCGGGGGTATCGATCGAGTGGGCTCTACTCGCCGGAGTAGCGTTCGGCTTAGCCATACCCGCCGGGGTATCGATCGAGTGGGCTCTACTCGCCGGAGTAGTGCTCAGCTTAGCGATACCCGCCGGGGTATCGATCGAGTGGGCTCTACTCGCTGGAGTAGCGTTAAGCTTAGCGTTACCCGCCGGGGTATGGATCGAGTGCGTTCTACTCACCGGAGTAGCGTTCGGCTTAGCGATACCCGCGAGGGTATCGATCGAGTGGGCTCTACTCGCTGGAGTAGTGTCAAGCTTAGCGTTACCCGCCGGGGTATGGATCGAGTGCGTTCTACTCACCGGAGTAGCGTTCGGCTTAGCGATACCCGCCGGGGTATGGGCTCTACTCGCCTGAGTAGCTTTAGTGTTTCGCAAGAATACTACTAGTGTCTAGAACGCTATCCAACAACAAATAGGGAACCTAATGAGCCGAGGCCCGTCATCCCCATTGGGGAGATCAAGAACTAAAGGGGAGGGGGTATACTCCTACCGGACGATGACTGAAGTCTGCTCGTCGTCCTCGCCCTTTCCTCTTCCAACGCCTTCTCCACCATGGTTTGGACCATTCTCTGCAGTTCCGCCTCGTCAGTCATTTCACAACAAAAAAAAAAAGAATCACCACCCAAGTGTGTCCTCGCACGCCACGTGGTATTTCTTCTATCGGACTGCGCATGCGTTAGGTACCTCCCACATTAACCTAGGTTAACTCGTTAACCTTCATTTAAAACCATGTAAAATAGACCTGTGATGATGTCTAGAGAGGCTGGGGTATGTCTAGGAGGGGAATGAGACTGGTCTATAGTGGTAAAAAGTTCTAGGCTTGTGTATGGGTGTTTAAATGTCTGTTCGGGGTAGGGAGGAGGTTAGGGTATGTTGTGCTGTCTGTATATGGGAAAATTATCCACTAGCCTCTCCTGATTCTCACAGACTATCACTTTTGGTCTACTTGTATACGACTGACTGCTACAGGTGTACTGATTTACGTCCTCACTAAAATCTACGAGGTGAGTTTTTAATTCTTTAGTTTGTAGTGATGCTTACTAGGTGGATGTCTAGCTGAACTAAGTAAGGTCATTCCATGCTTAATTGTACCACCCTAATCTCTATATCATGTACCCTACTCATGGCCACCCTTCTCTGCCCTCATGGCCACCTTCTCTGCACTCATGGTCACCTTCTCTGCACTCATAGCCACCTTCTCTGCACTCATGGTCACCTTCTCTGCACTCATGGCCACCCTTCTCTGCACTCATGGTCACCTTCTCTGCACCCTTCTCTGCACTCATGGCCACCTTTCTCTGCACTCATGGTCACCTGTCTCTGCACTCATGGTCACCCACTTGAGTCATACGATTGACAATATAAGGCAGATGAGTGTTAATACATTGATGCCATAGGTGGGGAGCGGGATTCAAGTACTTTTGGTTTTTTGTGCATGTTGCAGTGCATATTAAATAACCTAACCTTTTCCTTTTCGCACAGTTGGATTGAGCATTTATTTCTGCTTCATCACTTAGCACTGAACGTTTTCAAAGGTGAGATGGGCTCATGCTAGAACTTTGATAGTGGGTGGCTTCAGGTATGCAATTTTCATTGAAGTGGGGAAAGAGTTAAAGGGGAACTGGGTAGTCTGCCTGCTGTAGGGGAATGATTGCCACCCCCTATCAAACGTGATGGCCAAAGCCTACCAAATGGTTGTATCTCAGGGCACGACATGGATAGTATTCTATTTCCATCATAATTGGTGGGATTTCAATACTAAGTCACTGTCTGTGGGTGTGTATTTGACATTCAACCTCCTAGTCCCTTGATTAGTTTTACCTAGGTATTTATGTTGTAGTGCATTGTGTGTTTGGTCTCTTGTATTTGTTTGGCTGTGTCTGTACCAGGTCCAGTGACATCTTGATTGTGTGTCAAATAGCCCTTAATCCCTAGAGAGAGTTTGTATAGGTTCTGTGGTTTGCCACAAAGATATTCTTGTGTGCATAATAGTATGTTTACCTGTTTAGTGGAGGAATAAGAATAATGGATGGTATCTATTTGTCCACTTTGTGAATTGCATGGCATCATCTACTTTGTTTTTACTACTCCTATATACCGTAAAGTACCATGAATAAGCTCCCCACCCCTCTGTCCCCCAACAATAGAAAAATGGCTCTTGTTTAAATGTCTGTATTTATGTAATCGCGAATGATTCTGTGTAACTTTATTCATAATCATAATCATGTACAGGTACCATTTTGTTTCTGAAATGCTGAATACGTTTGAGACTTTCGAGGATAAGGAGATGCGCACGTTTAAACATGAGCCATTTTTTATTGTTGGGGGTGTAGTGGGGGGGGAGCTTATTTGTGGTACTTTACGGTATTAATGAACGTAAATGGTACTAAATTTAGTGTGCTTACATTTCAACTTTTAATTGAAACTTTGAGCAGATTTACCTCAAATTGTAATGTATGCTGAATTAGGCATCAAAATAAAGCGATTTCCACAGAACCATCGAGGAAGTATATAGAAATGTGGTAGTTCGGTGAAGCAGCTATATCAAGGCCCATGCATAGATAGATAGTATTTTTTTAATCTGTGATATTGGGATTAAGTATTTATATGATTTTATCGCTACGTAGAACTTGAATATAAAACCATTAATTCTTGTTATTCCATATTTTGGACTCATTTCGGTACCGCATTGATTTTTTTGTCTATAGTCTGGTTTCTATGGGGCTTGCGGTACGAACAGCAATTTTTCGCACCTTTAAACTGTGTTCCGCTTTTTAACTACACCTTTCTGAAGTTGTTACCCTACTTTCACCATTTTTTACATGGCTTGTGCGGTTGCTAAAGTAATCACAGCGCAATGACGAGGCATAAGCTTTGGGGTCCTAGCGCTTCTCTCGCACAAGGGTACGCACAGCAAGGAGAATGTCAATCGACTTGGGTACATGTGCTGTTGTTTAGGAAGACGATTGGTGGGTGGCATGGCTAAATGAATCTCCAGCTGATGATGCCAATCACGATACACCAGCCCGACTTTATTTGCTGAATAACCGAGTAATGCAGCTACCCGCTGTTGGTAGTGTCCCTTTAGCTTCTGTTCTGAGTCTTCCAACAGTTCCTTGGAATCTCTGGCTTGCAGCGAGTGGTATGCGATGAGAATATCTAGCTTTTGTTCCAATGTAAGGGTGCGAGGCCTTTTGCTCTTCAATACTGGGATCGTAGTCTCCAGGTATCTCAACTGTAAAGAGCTCACGTTCTCACTAGAAACAGCCATATTTAATTGATTACGTGCATGTAGCAAAACATATGGGCCTAAAGTGTTGATGGTTGCTTTAGCAACCGCAGATTGATACAAGCCACGTAAAAAAAAAGATGAAAGTAGGGTAACAACTTCAGAAAGGTGTAGTTAAAGAGCGGAACACAGTTAAAATTGCTGTTTGTACATTAAGCCCCATAAAAACCGACTATAGCAAAAAAAATATTCAATGCGGTACCGAAATAAAAAGAATTAATGATTTTTTAAAATCTTGACTAGGATGAAAATTGATTTTGTAAATATTTTCTGGTGATTTATTTGTTTAGTCTTTCATGTACAAGTTGTGCAGATCCTTTGTTTGCGTCTTGAGCTACTGGTTCATTGTTCCTATCCGAAGAGTATTTATTGCTGGTGCTGGTTGACTGCAGGTCCTCTGTCTAGCTATCAAGTTACAAGTGATATAAAAGGTAATGTGGTTCTCAATAACAAGCACCATAATATTATTTGTGTTTTGTGAGTCTCATTAATGTATAATTTGCCTGTCCTGTTGTTATAATAGACCACTGGTTTCTCTGTTCAGTCTAAAGGTTGCTGGTTCTTGTGTTTCTGTATCGTGACTACTGGTTTCTTGGTTCAGTCAGAAGGTTCTGGTTCCTCTGTTCGACTGCTGTTTTGTCTGTATCTCTTAACATGTAAAATAGACTTGTGATGATGTCTAGGAGGGGAATGAGACTGGTCTATAGTGGTAAAAAGTTCTAGGCTTGTGTATGGATACACATTCAAATGTCTAAAGGGAGAAGGTTAGGGTATGTTGTGGTGTTTGTATATGGGATGTGTGTTAAATAAATTATCCGCTATCCTCTCCTGATTCTCACAGACTCCCGCTGTTGGTGTTTGTTTATACTTGTATACGATTGGCTGCTACTGGTTTACTGATTTAGTCCTTTCTTGGTCCTCACTATAAACTACAAGGTGAGTTTAGTTTGTAGTGATGGTTGCTAGGTGTGTTGTTATACATGTCTATTGAACTCATAAAGGTCATTCATGCTTAATTGTACAACCAGCTAATCTCAAATAGAAGTACATCATGTACCCTCCCTTGGTAACACACAAAATCAAGAGCCGCACGCTCAATGTATGTGTTTGAGTTAAACTCTATACCATGATTTGGTAATTGAAGGATTTTTGATGCGTACGTTGATTTAGTCAAATAATGATTGTGAGAGTAAATATTTGCATCAACCAATTGAAAGTATCTCACTGCATGACTTGTACAGAGCTCTGCTACACGAGCAAAAGGTTTGTCATAGAAGTGCTACTCATTGAGGTATAATTATTGCTGAATTCTTGGTGTTAAGGCAGTGTCTTCATCATGGACCTTGTGACTTCTGGTTGCATATTGAACAATGTTAACAAGTTATAAGGTGGAAAGTAATAGCACTGTTATGCTATTGTTTCCCACATGTCTACACTATGTGCATTAGCCTACACTATGTACATAAGCCTACCCTTCCTTTTAGAGATGGCATCTTCGACCACTATGATAGTTTGGGTTCAAATTGAGGGCAAAAGCAAGAAAAAGGTTACCATCTCCAGCAGCAATACAGACTATGATGATTTGGCTGGTATAGCAACTAACGGGATGTCTGATCCCTACATTCGTGATAATGTTCAAGTGGAATGTGAGGATGTGCTAATGAATCCATCTGACTCTGTATCATCACAAGTACTGCAGGGCTGGGGTACACCTGACAAACCATTTATTCTTCGTTTAAGAACTAAGTCACAGGAAGGTAAGTCCATCCATCCATCCATCCATCCATCCATCCATCCATCTCTTCAGTGTGTACTGTGTGTGTTAGTTTGCCTTTCCACTTTTCTGCACACATGATTTTGTCTGTATTGGTTATTTCAGAATCGACATCTTCTAAAAAACCAAAAATTGGCATTTCTGATCATCGTAAGTACCAAACTTATAATAATATATTGCTGAAACAGTAGTAGCATTCACATCCAAAATGGTTATTTCATACCTAATATCAAACGGGAAGTGGGGTGGGCGGGGGATAGAAAACTGCATGGTTGAAATAAAACTTTCTAAATCTGCTTTTATACAAGTAACAAAAAAGCATTCTATTTGAGAAAGTTAGTGGTATGCAGGATTTGAAGGCAAAGTTGTGTTAAGCGGGGAAAGAATGGTATAATAAGAAGGGAACCAATATATAGCATATTGTTAGGCATATTTTGTTTGCGTCCTACAGTGTAAATATAGGACTATTATATTTAAAACAGCTTCCTGCTTTATACACCACTATTGCCTTCAATTCAATGTACTGTAGTATCGTCATTAGGCTCATCATCTAGTGTGGTCATCAGGCTCATCATCTAGTGTGGTCATCAGGTTCATCATGTAGTGTGGTCATCGGGTTCATCATCTAGTGTGGTCATCAGATTCATCATGTAGAGTGGTCATCAGGTTCATCATCTAGTGTGGTCATCAGGCTCATCATCTAGTGTGGTCATCAGGTTCATCATCTAGTGTGGTCATCGGGTTCATCATGTAGTGTGGTCATCAGGTTCATCATCTAGTGTGGTCATCAGATTCATCATCTAGTGTGGTCATTGGGTTCATCATGTAGTGTGGTCATCAGGTTCATCATCTAGTGTGGTCATCAGATTCATCATGTAGAGTGGTCATCAGGTTCATCATCTAGTGTGGTCATCGGGTTCATCATCTAGTGTGGTCATCGGGTCTGAATGTGCGAGGTAATGATGGACACACAAGATGTGTGTACATCCCAATGCCCCTCCTGGGTTTGCACTCTGCATACATGTAGTTGTTTATTTTGAACTGTAGTGATGCAATATAAGCCTGGGGCACATCAGCCAGTGGACAAGAGGTGTTCTTGCTGCATCAATGGATGCGCGTAATGCTTTTTGCACTTCAGCACATCTCTGATGTTGGTAGGGCGTGGTGGTGTTGAGCATTTGTGAAGGAATTTTGGAAGAAGGGACAGGCAAGAGAAGGGACTTCATTGTCTTCCTCAGCCACAAATGGCTCTTCCATGGGTGCTGCAACCAATTGAATGCTTTTTCAGTTTCAGATCTGGCAGCAGCATGCGCCCCCAGGCCTTGATGCTTTATGTGTGATGAGTGCTTGTGATAACTGGTGCTCCCATTAATTAACAAATTGGCCTGATGTACTGTCTTGCGAAATGCATACGATACATAACATCTTGCCATCCTCAAACTACAACCATAGCCACTGGTCATGGAATTGGTGACCCCTCACTGGCAGCAATACATGTAGCATCAGCAGCATCTTTCATCACAACAATGTAGTATATTGCTATTGCAAACGTTCTTTTGAAGTAAGAAAAGAGCTGTTGCGTTTATAGGCATAAGAATAAAAGTCCTTATTAAAGTCTTAAGAAGAACAGCTGATGAAAAGGAAGAAGAGCTGAAGAAGGTTAATTAACCCTTGAACTGCGACGGGCGACTTTAGTCGCCAAAATGAAGCGCTTGCGCAGTGCGGAAGGCGACTTTAGTCGCCGAGCGGGACTGCTCAAATATTTTAATGGAATACACGGTCAATCGTAGATAAATTACAGCTGTCATCGTAGGTATGGGTTACCTAATGCTTTTTACGTTACGAATTTACAGTCCGATACGATTGCAATGACGAAGCGTAAGCTACCATCAGACCCCGAGTTTTTGCTCAAGTACATGGACGATATAGACTCCGACTTTAGTGATGACGAGTTCCAGGGATACGTGGACGAAGATGAAGAGGCAATGGATGTGAGTGAAGCATATATACATGAACTTGGAGGCGCGTGTGTGGAGATGGCAGGAGGAATAGGCGCAGGTGTGGACGATACATATATACATGGTGCTTGTATGGAGGTGGTTGGGTGTAATGACGTGACGGGAGGTGTGGTTGATGATGTAGTGCCTGCATTTCAAAGTGAGGTTGATATTGGAAATGAGGAAACTACGTTGACAAGTGATGCAGAGAGTGATGCTGTGGTAGAATTATCTGATGAGTTGAAAATTCCAGAATTCACCGAGAAGTGTGGTGTGGTGAAGGATTTGAGTGGGAAACAGCCAGTTGACTACTTCTTTGAGCTCTTCCACGATGAACTGCAGGATTACATTGTGGATGAATCAAACAGGTATGGCCAGCAGTACATCGATAATCATCAAGCTTACCTAAAACAGCATCGACGGGCAAGGGCTAATGAATTTGTGAACAAGCCGTTCACAAGAATTCAATTCAGACTGTTCCTGTCACTCATTATCTGCATGGGGATTGTCAACATGCCAAACATTCACCATTATTGGAACACTAGCTGGCCATTTGCAAACAATAATTTCAATGAAATTATGAGCCGTGATAGGTTTCTTTTATATTTAAAATTTTTGCACCTTGCCGACAATAGTCTAATGATACCAATGCAAGAAGAGGGTCATGACAAACTCTTCAAGGTGCGACACTTCTTGTCTACTTTGATTGAAAGCTATCAAAAGAGCTACAAAATGGAACGGGAGATAAGCGTTGACGAAATGATGATAAAATACAAAGGCCGGCTGTCATTTCTCCAATACATGCCCAAGAAACCACACAAATGGGGGATCAAGGCATGGGCTTTGGCTGAAGCTGGAAGTGGATATTGTTGGAATTTTGCTGTATACACCGGCAAAGATGGTACTACTAAGGATGATGCCCTAGGTACTCGTGTGGTACTAGACTTAGTAAAAAATCTAGCTGGGAAAGGGCACCATGTGTATTTTGACAACTATTACACAAGCCCAACCCTTTGCCACAAATTACATACAAGTGGATTTGGCTGCTGTGGTACACTGAGATTGGACAGGAAAGGAATTCCGCCCTCGTTCAGGGCTGCAGTGCTGAGAAAAGGTGAAGTAGTGCAGTACACAGATGGTGAAATTCTGGGTCTAAAGTGGAAAGACAAAAAAGACGTGTCATTACTGACAACTATTCACAACGGGGACATGATTTCAATAAAAGACGAATGAAAGGTGGGCCTGGTGGCCATGTTACAGTACAAAAACCTGCAGCAATAGATCAATATAATACGCATATGGGTGGGGTAGATAGAGCAGGGCAGCTAGTGCAATACTACGGATACAATAACTTTACAAAAAAATGGTGGAAAAGAATATTTTTTCACATGCTGGATGTTACACTAGTAAATGCATACATCCTCTATTACAAAAGTAATACAGGGAAACTATTGTCTCATTTGGATTTTAGAATAGCTGTTGCCCGGGGGCTCATTGCTTCAGCAGAAATAACAAATGGTCAGACATGTCAGCCTGTAATAAATAACTGCCCTACATGACTGGTAGGGCACAACCACTTTCCAGAGCCAGTGGGTGGAAAGCCTGACTGCAGGGTATGCAGTAATCGAGGAAGTGGAAAACGAATAGCAAACCAGCTACAGATGCAAATCATGCAAAGTACCGCTATGTGTATATCCATGTTTTGAAAAATATCACACCGTGGAGAACTATTTAGATTAGAAAAGGAATATGTACATGCATCTGTGCAGTTGTACCATGTATATATGAATGTGTACATATATAAATATATGGATCAAAACAACCATGTGCTTACACAACATCCATGCGCCAAGCTAACACCACAACCATGCACCATGCTTACACCACATCCATGTGCCATACTTACACCACAACCAAGCGCCATGCTTACACCACATCCATGCGCCATGCTTACACCACATCCATGCGCCATGCTTACACCACAACCATGCGCCATGCTTACACCACATCCATGCGCCATGCTTACACCTAAACCATGCGCCATGCTTACACCACATCCATGCGCCATGCTTACACCACATCCATGCGCCATGCTTACACCACAACCATGCGCCATGCTTACACCACAACCATGCGCCATGCTTACACCACATCCATGTGCCATGCTTGCACCACATCCATGCGCCATGCTTACACCACATCCATGCGCCATGCTTACACCACATCCATGCGCCATGCTTACATCACATCCATGCGCCATGCTTACACCACATCCATGCGCCATGCTTACACCACATCCATGCGCCATGCTTACACCACATCCATGCGCCATGCTTACACCACATCCATGTGCCATGCTTACACCACATCCATGTGCCATGCTTACACCACATCCATGTGCCATGCTTATACCACATCCATGTGCCATGCTTACACCACATCCATGTGCCATGCTTACACCACAACCATGCGCCATGCTTACACCACATCCATGCGCCATGCTTACACCTAACCATGCGCCATGCTTACACCACATCCATGTGCCATGCTTACACCACATCCATGCGCCATGCTTACACCACATCCATGTGCCATGCTTACACCACATCCATGCGCCATGCTTACACCACATCCTTGCGCCATGCTTACACCACATCCATGTGCCATGCTTACACCACATCCATGCGCCATGCTTACACCACATCCATGTGCCATGCTTACACCACATCCATGCGCCATGCTTACACCACATCCATGCGCCATGCTTACACCACATCCATGTGCCATGCTTACAACACATCCATGTGCCATACTTACACCACATCCTCGTGCCATGCTTACACCTAAACCATGCGCCATGCTTACACCACATCCATGCGCCATGCTTACACCTAAACCATGCGCCATGCTTACACCACATCCATGCGCCATGCTTACACCACATCCATGCGCCATGCTTGCCCCACAACCAGCTTACATCACAACCACATCCCTTACCAAATAAAAAAAGAATTGAGTGCGGAGGAATGCAAGACCGATAACCAGTCCACTTGATTATCCAAGCTCAATGCTTCTTCAGCTTCACTTCTGAATCATCCAAGAAGTAATTTTAGCGGTGCTCAATATCTCCATCGCACTAAATGAGTACTACGGCTAACCTGGTCAGTCAGACAGAACGATTGATGGCGATACAAAACACGAATAAATTATAACTTACCAAGTAAACAGAGGCTTCCCGACTTCTTCTAACGGGAAAGAAGCTCTAACCGTTTCATTTGACGCGCACTCGATAGTGGTTAGGTGCGTAGAAATACACGAATGAAGTCATACGACGTAAATTATATAGATAAAACATACCTCGACTTTTGTTGAGAAAATAAGCACCATCAGACGCGGTTCTCCAGAGATACGCCCGAAAGCGTTTCGACCGTCAAATTTGAAAACTCCAATTAAAATGTCTCCGCATTACGTGTGCGCAATGAATATTAATTACCGCAGGTCAAGGGTTAAGAGGATGCAAAGATTGAGAAATACGAATATACTGTACTGTACCTCTATGACATTTCTTGATTGTGTGCATGCAGTGTAATATGGTACAAGCGGAACTTTTGTTTAGTTCGCAATGTTACTAGGTAGGCAAGTCAGGGAAAATAAATTATTAATGACATGGAAAGTCATGGAAAGTCAGGGGAATAAAACCTGTATGAACCATGTGAGTTACTGTTTTTGTGCCCAGATCTTAAACATTGGATTACGTTCCTACATGTATACGGTACTTCGTATAAGTTCTACTATTCGATCGCTGAGAGTCCTGTCATGCTTAAATATACGTAATTTGCTGGCACAACCACCGATTTATAGAATGTAGCCTCAAGACTTTTGACCACTGAAGCGAGAATGCCAATGAATTCTAAAGCTATTGGTGTAATTTTCATTTCTTACAAGTGTTTGATCCAGAGTTAAGAGCAAGAAAACTGATGAGAAATACATGGGACTGGGTACGAGTTTAGACCAGTGTTTTGTTATCCACAACCAAGTAGTTTAGTGACGTCAAACAAACAAAACTGCTCGTTTTTGCCTACGATAACGGCAACAAGTTAAGCCATCTGATCCTCGTTAGATGCGAAATGCGTTTTTAAATGACATCGGTATTGCAATTTCTATATGAGTTATTAGCATAACACAGAACTCTAAAAATGTACCCAAGTTAAGAAATTATGTTTATGCCTATAATAGAAATTACATTGGTTAACTGTACATGTGTTTTCATAACTCGAATTGTTATTCTTTATCTTCAGGAGCAATTAATGTAACCTGTGCAGAGGATGTTCAAAAGTTGTCACAGCAATTTGTGAGTGTTGAAAATTACAAATCATCTCTCAAAAATGCACTTCCAATATTGGATAGAGATGAGGCTGTAGCTAAAGCTTCTCAATTTTTATATGATGGTACTGAAAGCCGTCAAAAGCAGTCAATAGTTGCAACACTGGGCTCTCCAGGCAGTGGGAAAACTACCTTTTTGCATTATGCACTGGACAAATTATGTTGTGAAAATGCTGATTATGTCCCAATATTTGTTTCATTTAACGACTTTTCTAGTATTCTATGGTCTGAATTGGAGGAAATTACTTCAGATAAGCCCAATGAACTGTGTAGGTGTTTTGTACGGCGAATATTGTATTCTTATTTTACAATCTCAACAGAGTGGTCTGTGTTTAATCATCTGTTAGGAGAAATTAGTATCACATTATTAGATCTTTTAAAAGCACTCCATGCTGATAGGACTGCACTCTGTTCTGATACGAAGAAGCCTATTTTCCTGTTGGCAATAGACGAAATTGCAAAGCTAGGTGAGAACACAAAAAAGGTTCTTAAGTCATTATTCATAGCAATAGATGATTTTACACGAGATTGTGACCTGAAGATCATAATAACAACATTGGATGGGGGCATTATCTATGAACAATTCAATACTAATTTTCAGATATCAAATGGAGTGTGTACATCTATGACTCAGTCAAGTAGAGTAGTACATTGGCTAGAGCTTCCCCCATTGTCCTTTGATAAAACATTTGATGCATTTAAATCTGCGTTACGTTGGGCAGATGATACCTGTAAACAAAAACTGGAATCACTACGTCTTGCTATAGCCATATGTGTTGGTCATCCACGATCACTACTACTTCTCCTTAGTGTAATATCTAAGTATTCAGATCAGACTGTGTGGTTTTGGATTCAGTATCTGTCTGACTTAATGGTGGGTAAGTTCCTTGGTGACATACCAGATCAAGATCTTATACATTGTTTGGCTGATTGTATTACAAGCACAAAAGTTGGTGAAAATACAAGAACTACTAGCAACAAAACATATGGTTATTGGCTGAGTCGTGGCAGTATAGTGAACAGTCCAATTCAAAATGGATTATTTATCCCTCGTGTTCCTCCTTTATTATTGCATCGGTTATATTTGCAAGCACAAGAAACAATTATTAGTGATGTACAAAACGAATTACATCAGTTAAGTATTACGTTATGGAATCTGTATCATCATTTGTTCACATGTATCGAGCATAGAACTTGGGAAACCTTTTTATCTTATTACATTCTGATACGCTTGTGGGCTCATGTTGCATCTGCTCATCGGAATAAGTTTCCTGTTTCAGACAATACAACCAAAATAAAATTGTCACAGCTATTTGGGACACATGTTATTTATGGTGGAGATCTGAATTTGACTATCGGTGTGCATAAATCAATGCAGACATTGATTAGTGATTTGAATTGTTCAGAAATTTGGAATTCTGTCGAGGATTTCCAACCGTGCACATTTAAAAGCAATCAACCTGGTTTTGATATACTTTGTAAGTTTGGGGACAAACTTGCACTCATAGAAAACAAATGGTCTGATAATAAAACGATTGGCACAAAGTTTTCCGAGGGAGAAATACAATCCAAATTGGAGCTCACAATTAGTGAGCTTAAAAAAATATCTTGGCACGAAGAAGATACCATATGGATTGCTGCAGTGTGGAGAGACATAAAACTTTCATTGCGTGAAATTGAAAGGATTGTTACTAATTCCAAATTTAAAGGGCGTGTGGTTGTATTGAACAAGGAAGCTTTAAAATTGTGGTTTGGTCCAATGTTTGAGTCAATGCCAGCATTGACTTTGTCAATGTATGATTGCTTGCCAAGATGATGTAATTTTTTTTGCTGTGATGTCAATTTCGCTATGTATTTATTTGTACATGTGTTTTCATTACCTCATAATATTAGCTATGGTGGTTAGGATGTAGTGAGATTGATGGCAAGTGTGAAGGTGTGATGGTCAGAATGTGGACAATAAGTTGTATAATTAGAATTACGAATTTTTATTGCACTAATCGTAATATGTTGCAGTCGTATTTTTCTTTGAAAAATTCAGCTGTACATCAGTGGTCGGTCATCTTGCATTTTATTGAATAATAAATGGGACAGTTCACGAGAAAATTGCACCACTCATATATTATAAAAATGTTATAAAAATGCATCACGTTTGCATCGCTATAACTTCCCAACGATTAACGCTATCGACATCCTATTTTCACCACTTCATACTACACCATTTCTCTACAGTAAAATGCATTTTGGAGTCTTGGACTATATCCGTGCCGACGTTCCTACGTGCGATACCCCCTGGGGTTCAAAACTACCATATCTTCGTGTAGGAGTAATCAAATCGCTTCAAATTCGGTTTGTAGGTGGAGAGGTCCTATATCTATCTATTTGTTCTGTTCGTTAATTTTTATGCAATCCGTTACGGAGATACAGTTGAACAAACTACGTGCACATTTTCGCGCTCGTTTCGCGCCAATGATTTGGGCAAATTGCGCTCCGCTCAATGTATGGGGAGGCGGGGATTATTACATTGGCGCGAATCAAGCGGGAAAACGTGCACGTAGTTTATTCAACTGTATCTCCGTAACAGATGGCATAAAAATTAACGAACAGAACAAATAGATAGATATCGGACCTTTCTACCTACATACCGAATTTGAAGCGATTTGACCGCTCCTACACAAAGATATGGTAGTTTTGAACCCCAGGGGGTATCGCACGTAGGAACGTCGGCACGGATATAGTCCAAGACTCCAAAATGCATTTTACTGTAGAGAAATGGTGTAGTATGAAGTGGTGAAAATAGGATGTCGATAGCGTTAATCGTTGGGAAGTTATAGCGATGCAAACGTGATGCATTTTTATAACATTTTTATAATATATGAGTGGTGCAATTTTCTCGTGAACTGTCCCAAATATCGTAAAATTCTAAAAATCGATATAAATGTATGCTGTTTATCCCGATGCGCCTTTGAGTATAGCTGGATAAATTTGTTCACCCCTCCCCCCCCCCCCCCCCCCCCCCCCCATGTGCATCCCCCTCGAAACTTGCCACTGCACAAGCGAGCCAGTCATGGTGCTATAACTCCATCTGTTGATCATCGATGTTAACTAGGGTAGGTGTGGGTAAGGTCCCTCCAAATGTGGGGGCATCACTACATACACACAGAAGTACATATTAGAGCCACTGGTTATGAACTCCCTAATACGGATTTAATAAAGGGACCCACCCCCCCTACCTTCCTCAAAATCAGCATGAGTATAAATTGAGTTTGAGTGTACATGATATAAGTACTATATTGTACCCTAGGTATGTAATGTTTAGAAGATAAATGCCTAACATGTGTCATGAAAGTTCTCATTTACATGTACGACCAACTATTCATGACTACCAACTATATGTTCTCTTCTTCGTTGGTACTGTGGGCCTCCTCCCTGTACTGTTGGTCTGATTTCTATACTGTTGGCCTTCTCCCTATACTGTTGGTCTTCTCCCTATACTCTTGGCCTCCCCATACAGTTGGTCTTATTCCTATACTTTTGGTCATCTTCTCCCTACTGTTGGTTTCTCCCTATACTGTTGGCCTTCTCCCTATTCTGTTGGTCTTCTCCCTATACTGTTGGTCTTCTCCCTATACTGTTAGCCTTCTTACCATCTTAACAAGAGGTAAGCTGTTTATTGGCACGATTATCGGATGCTCCTTTACCGTGATATTGGTGATTTATTTGCACTAGCTTGACTTACTGGTTATAAAAACACACTTTCTGTGTAGTGTTGCATGTTGATCAATGCATCGGCATGTTGTAAATAATAACTTTTAATAACTACTGATTAATAACTTGACTATAACTATCACTAGGTGAAAAAGTACATTTACATCTCATTTACTATATTGTACATTTGTTGTAAATCTGTTGGGACACATTTACTAACATATTCGCAGTCTTGTAAATATGTTACACATTTGCCATTATATTTACTTCACATTTACTACCCTGGAACTTTCAAATGTATTTGCAATACATTTACGTTGCATATATATACAAGGCTAGCAAATGTGCAAGGATATGCTCTAATTATACAAGCGCTTATAATACAAGTAGGAAGCTATCTCGATCTTTACATTTACGTTGCATTTATATCATCAGTAATATTTACAAGGCTAGCAAATGTGCAAGAATATGCCGCTCTAATTATACAAGCGCTTATAATACAAGTAGGAAGCTATCTCGATCTTTTACATTTACGTTGCATATATATCATCAGTAATATTTACAAGGCTAGCAAATGTGCAAGGATATGCTCTAATTATACAAGCGCTTATAATACAAGTAGGAAGCTATCTCGATCTTAAAATGTGGACATCACGACATTGGATTAACACCATCAAATCTTTTGCGTCGATCTATCCACTTGAGGTACACTAGTTCGATCCTAACATTAGCTTTAACACATTAGGCGCGCGCATACTCACACGTACGGCAGGCTCGCGCACGCACACATATATTAATTAACGTTGCGCTGATAGCGACCGTGTGTGCGAATATGAACGCCTTTCCCTTCTGTTGGGGCAATAACAGTGACCATGCTCACAGAATGTGCTAATGTGAGCGATATCCGATATGAGTTTAGCCTTGTATCCATGGTGTTTGGTGTTTATTTGTCATTGAATTAGAATATCACCTGGAACTAGATGTGACTTCAGACTGCCCTTCTGTTGGGGCAATGACAGTGACCATGCTCACAGATGTGCTAATGTGAGTAATATCTGATATGAGGTTAGCCTTGTATCCATGGTGTTTGGTGTTTAGTTGTCATTGAATTAGAATATCACCTGGAACTAGATGTGGCTTCATGGTGTCTAGTTGTCATTGATCATGAATTAGAATATGACCTGGATGTGCCCTATGCTTCTGACATCCTTGTGATGTGTGGTTAGTTCACTAAGTACTTTATAGGGTTAATGGACTCTGCTGTTATGTGGGTCCATGGATGTGGTCAGTGAGTGGGGAGTTGTTGATTGGAGCAAGTTAGATGTGTTGTGCTGTTTTGTAAAAGTGCAGCTGCCATGAACTTGTTTATACATGTACATGAGTTGTGTTCATGCCCATGTATGGAATGGCCTAGTGCCAACAGCTCCTCCCACTTTGAAAAGCTTTGTGTAGCTATGCTTTACTTCCCCTCCTCTTTTGTTAGTGCCTCTGAACTCCTCATACCCTATCCTAAATGACGTTTGATTTTTTTTTCACTCACAATTTCAAATCCACTGTATTTTAGTAATACATGAGTTGACAGCTTTAATCATTACAACTGGAAAAATTCATACATGATTGAAATCATATTTATGACACTGTCCATTGTGTACTTACATGTATGTAATTATAAAAAAACCTGTTGTAGTGGGCAGATATAAAGAACGCTTTCATCATTTAGCTTTGTACTTGCTGCAACAAACTGAGTGTATTCTTTGTACTGGTAAGAATGATGCTGGGCCAAATGGTTCATACAGATTAGCGCACCACACTTGTGATGGATGTAGCATGATGACTCTGGTAGTGTTGATACCATTTGACAAATGCAAAAATATGTGATTTTGTGTTTCCAAGCATGGTGTAATTGTGTTGAAAATAATTCATAACATGGCCTGGGTGAAGTTCTTCTGTAGTTTTGTCCACATGACCATCTTTACCACACCATGCTGCAAGGATGTAGCATGATCTTTTGGAACGGCTTCCTATTGATCCATACACTGTTTCCATTTTTGATGTATGTGTATGACATAGCACGAAATGAAAAATATGTGTTAATAACTTCCTGTTTGTAGGAGCTACGTTCTGATTATTAAGTACTAGTACTTTTAACATTAGTATATACTCATATCCAGACCTACAGTAGGGTTTCGTATACTGGATGTAATAAGTGATGACTATTCATGGGATGACCACTGTACATGCTGAATGCTAATGAGTACGTGCTAATGAATCACGGGACCATAGTTCACTAAGTTTTGGATATAAAGTGTGTGCGATATCATATTTGTGGGTACAGCTGGCAATTCTGTTACATGGATACTGATTGTATGTGGCATATGATGGTGTTGTCATGGTATTGTGTACAACATCTGCGGATTGCTCATTGAGAGAGCATCTCCGTAACCAGCCACCCTCAGTTGTCTCAACAAGTGATGGTGTCCCTTTATGATGTGGGGGAGATGGAATTCTACCTTCCCCTGGATGGTCATGGATACTGATTGTGTCTGGACCTGGATAACACCGCATGGCCCTCCTTCACCATGTATATTCCCTCTGAGAAACTTTGAACCATTTATATCGTAACCAAAGCAACAGAGAATCCTGCCTATTATTAGCCCAACCCTAGTACCACATATTAAACACGATTCGGCCATATCGCAATAAAACCACTAGAGGTCACATGACATTATGTAAACTGTAATCTGATTGGGTCTGCTGGAATTAGTGTCGGAATAAATAATTAGTGGCCGATGTCCCCAGATGTACTACTCGTGCTAGTCCCCAGTCCACGTCATAGTACGGTACATCGAAGTACGTCTGGCTTGCGAGACTAGTACCACACCAGAATGCCTACACACTGTTTAGGGACAAGATGAATGAACAGCTGACCTACCATTTTTGACGGTACTGTCTCTGATAACGAAAAGCAGCTATTCTCAATTCCTGCACGATTGGGTGGCATGGGCCCAATTGGCCAGAACTGCCATTCTCACTTGAGTCGAGGAAGAAGTACTCTGAAGCAGCAGCTCTTCACCGAGCCTGATCTTGTTGTATCACACAGCAATTCGGCCGTCCGCACGCGGGTGATTACAAACTACGCATTCAGTCAGCATCCGTGCATATCACAAAGCGTGCACTCACGATTAACGTAGTCCCATTATTTTTAAAACTTCACCGCCCAATCCTGTACGGGAATATCATTAAACGGCCATTTAACCTTCTCCTCACGTATGATTGAATTTGAATTCGAATACCTCTTCAACACGCCGAGGCTACAGCTGCAGTAGAGGACAGGTCCCACGAATTTTTAATTAAGGTATGTGAGGTCAAAAAAGCTAGTTATCTAATGCCTGAAACCGAAAACAATGTGCACTCGTTGTCGCTCAGGGGTCAGAACAAGGCTATAGCTAGTTGTATGTACTCACATTAGTCTGAGGCCTCACCACAGTGGTCTTCTTAGGGTGATGTGATTCGGAAGGGTGTGGCTATCTTCGGTGAGTAATTTGTCTCTAGATCTAATAATGGTATACACACGGAAATGTGTATATCACTCATAATCTGTGGTACATTTCATTGTATGTGACGCAAGTATTGCCCAGTAAGCTTCACATTGGTATGAGACATCACCTCAATGGTCTTCTGAGGGTCACGTGATTCTGAAGGGTGTGGCAATCTCAGTTTTTCACTTATAATGGTATACATATTGAAGTGAGTATCACAACATTTCATTGTATGTGACACAAGGTTTGTCCAGTAAGCTTCACACTGGTATGAGACATCACCCCAATGGTCTTCAGAGGGTCACGTGATTCTGAAGGGTGTGGCTATCTCAGGTGAGTCGTTTGTTACTAATAATGATATACATACTGACGTGAGTATCACTGCATTTCATTGTATGTGACGCAAGGTTTGTCCAGTAAGCTTCACATTGGTATGAGACATCACCCCACTGGTCTTCTAAGGATAAGTGACCTATGCAGCACTCACTGGAAATGCATCAAGAATCTTTTCACCTATCAGAGTCATGTTAATGAATAGTTTTTCATATTGTTGACTTGGTTCTGAGTACAGTGCTACACAAGTATATAACCACACACAATTACACACAAAGTTCATCCACCTGCTGCACAAGGTGTAAGAACGACTCAGAATGGTACGAGCATTAGCTCCAATTAGTGAGTGACTGATATTTTTTATGAAGAAATGCATTTCTATTTATTTCTTGGACGATGGTTTATGCTTCAGCTTGCCCTGGAGACTATAATTTATGTTCTGCTGCGTGATGTTACTTATTATATGCATCGTATTAAGAGGCGGGGCACGCAAACAATCTATCGCTAGAATGTAGCTCGTTCTCTCGGTGTCTTCATTGGTGCCATCCATAAATTACGTCACTTCGAAGGGTTCCCAGCATGCAGGGTGGTAGCTAGTTGGGCGTAGCCCGACCTTCGCGTACTGGCGGAAGTACGCGAAGGTCGGGCTACGCCCAACTAGGTGGTGTGACGATGTTTACACATCAGTATGGGAGGGGTCCATATAGGTGACGTAATTTATGAACGGCCGCTTGTCATATCATTTATACAAAGGCTCAGGATTCCAACTCCAACCTCCCATTATGGAAATGTCTTTCAGAATGCCTCACGCTCTCAGCAGGCGAGGTCTGCAATCGCCATGTCATTAGTAAAGCATCATGACGACGCATGCGGTATGCATTTTATAGCAGCCACGTGAATCACGTGATGATTATTTTCGTCTCGCGTCGGTAAGTATGGCTCCCCAGAATGTTTATTTTGATAGGATGTATGACCGCTATGGAACACTACATCTTCCACTGTAAGTCAGAGAGGTGCCATTTTATTCCAAAATCGTCAAACGAAAGCCAGATGAGTTACCTTTAGCCTACGCTCGTTTTGAATTGAAAGCTTTGCTTGTCAGGAAATTGTGTATTGGGATAACGTTCTGCGAGGCAATTCAGGCAGGTTGTTGGTTAGAAAGAATGGCCGGCTACGCTACACAGCGAGGTGAGCTGTCAATTACGTGTTTTTGTGTGGCACTTTGTTTGCTTCCAAGGCGTAACGTCGGGAACAGAATAATGGTGTTCTCTACTGCATTATGGCAGAAATGTTGGATTCCTTGATCTACCTGAAACATCCTGGCTGAACAAGAGCGCTAAAACGTACGTGATGTAACAGCACCTTGTTATTGTTACCCTTTTCCTTTCGCTCAAATGGCGGTGTATTCTACGTGCATTGGGCTATTCCATTATTTAACCGTACACCCGTACAGATGACAGTAATTGCAAACGTATACCCCCGGGACACTTTATAAAAACACCCCTGGACAAGCTTGTATTATACCTCTACCCCCCAGGGACAGACTTGTAAATGCCCCCTGGACGAGCTTCTGTTTTGCCCCACCCCCCTGGACAATCTTCTATATTGTTCCACTCCCCCCTGGACAAGCTTCTATTATGCCTTCTAACCCCCCCCCCCCCCCCCCCCCCCCCCCCCCCCCCCCGTGACATATCCCCTATACCCCCCTGGACACCATTTATTGTCATCTGTAGGGGTGTATAATTAAATAATGGAATAGCCCATTCGGGTTGACAGCAGTGAGCTATATTCTAAAGAAAGACCTGTGTTGTGGAAGTCAGATGTTACAACGTCACCATCAACTGCTGGGAGGTAAGGCCATTTTTTGGTGAAAGTTTTGTTTCAGTTATGCTTTCTTTTCTACGAACAGGTTTGTTCTCTTATCATGTTTCATATTTGTAAACTTGAAACATTAATTTTTTTGACTATGTGATCAATAACCTGAGAAATATTAACCTGAGAAATAATGATAGTAAATTTAACTTTCCTTACGTCATACGATAGTTCTATTGCGCGTACACGGTATGTTCCTCGGTCACGTACAAAATTGCACGTTCGCGCGCGACGTTGCTCTCGAAATAATCCTCCGGGACCGAGAAATCGTTCGTATGAAATCGGTCCACTCACGATTTCGAGAGCACATGGCGCGCAAAATTCGGAAGCACGCTCTTCCGGGTGATGTTGCGTGCTGTCACGGGCCCGGAATCAAAGCCCTGAATTGCTGTGTCAGTTGACGGAGTCCTGGGACGAGAAGCAAACTTTTTCATCAAACACTGTGCTCAGAAACTTGCTCATAAGTGAGAAAAATCAAACAGTGAGGTATTGGGATGGATAAGAGCACGACTTTCATTCGCAATTCTGAGAGCGACAAACATCTGTCTGAGGGGCTCTTGCACCAAATGGAGGAGTGCAATAGGAATGGACGATGGAGCAGGGTTGCCCAGTGTCTCATCCTGAACTTCAGTCTTAAATCATTATTGTTGTATGTTTATCACTTTAATTTATTACTTAATTAATTCATTTTCTAAGTGTACTATAATTTTATTCATGTAGTGTATGTATTATAATTCATTATGCATAATAGCAATTAAACTGTACTGGTATAAAATTGGATTCCACTGTTTTGGAAATCTAAGAACATGAAGAAGGGCATACGCCATACAGCATATCCATGAGCAGGTCAAACGTCAGTCTCTCTTTGCCCCATACACACACAAAAGCTGTTGAACTGATGGAAAGGGGTGGTAGCTTTGGATAACTGTTACTGATGATTCTGCTTGGCCAGTGATCCTAATATAAATAGTTGCATGGTCAGCGGACACTAATCGATTAATTTGGTCACGTGACTAAACACTGTCTAGCTAGGTAAACATTTCAAATAAAACGTGGTTCACCAATCATATTAAATGTCTGAGGTACGTCTGGACATTCTGTTTTTCTTACACATGGGATAGCTGCATTGGGACCATAAAAATTTCAAGCATTGAGCCATTTATACATTAAAATAAAAAAGTTCCCATATTTTCATGCTACCAAATTTCCAGTATGCGCAATAGAAATGTAACACTTGTGTTGAAATGGATGGCTAATTAAATATTCAGAGCCTTACCACTGCATGACAGGTACACCGATTCTCAGTGAGGACTTCTACAATATCAATGAAATTGAATTCAAGATATTTGTTTGAGGAAGTAAAGCAAGTTTGAAATGCGTATGAAATGTAAGGGCAAGTACATGAGTTGTGTAAGGTAGTACTATAGCTTTCTTGAATAATTTACTTTGTATATGAAACATGGTGTAGAAGCAGTACTTCATTTCTCTCCTTGTAGCTTGCTCTCCCTCTCCAACGTTTCAACACGATCAGCAGTAGCATTGTTCTCTATCTCTCTCAACACCTTCACTAATGCTTGGTAAGAAGTATCATGTGACTTTCTCCTTTTCCATTGCAACAACATACTTTCCCTCTTCTCTCCTTCACTGCCCTTCTCATGGTCAATGTCCTCGATCTTCTGATAACCAATAAGTACTCGACGTCTCTAATCAAAGTTCCAGCTATTTTATAGATATCTTCCTCACTGCACTCCAGGTAACCTATTACATGTGGAATGGTACATGTTAATGATCTGTATATGTATCAATGTCGACCATTTGATACAGCTGCATTAGAATGTGTTGGCTTAATCTTTCTATTGAAAGAATTTATACTGATATGAAGTTGCTTAAAAACGATATTAACTGCTCAGTTGTGAGCACATGATAGGTAAGTGGCAATGTTATGTGCGAAGACTTACAGCAGCAGGTCCTATTTGTTGGTTATGGTTTCAAAACACATTTGTGTGGACAGTGCCAAGCCTTAGGTACATCACTTGTGATGTGATACAATAGTGTAATTTATTCACACTGTCAAATTATTGTGCTAGTCTTGCCTAACCTCTGACAATATAATGTATCTGACGAGGAAATAAAAATCAGTGTTGTGCGAACAACATATTATTTGTGAATAACTACAAGCAATAAGTTGCTCTTAGTATGCAGGCAAATTCTGATTGACTGGTCAGTATTTGCTAACAGTATGCAGCATACGAGAACTACAACACATAGAAATGCAACAATGTAGACATTCCATCATGTAGATGGTCCTCCATACACATCATGTACATGTGGCCCTCCATACACATCATGTACATGTGGTCCTCCATACGCATCATGTACATGTGGTCCTCCATACACATCATGTACATGTGGTCCTCCATACACATGTGATCCTCCATACACATCATGTACATGTGGTCCTCCATACACATGTGATCCTCCATACACATCATGTACATGTGGTCCTCCATACACATGTGATCCTCCATACACATCATGTACATGTGGTCCTCCATACACATCATGTACATGTGGTCCTCCATACACATCATGTACATGTGGTCCTCCATACACATCATGTACATGTGGTCCTCCATACACATCATGTACATGTGGTCCTCCATACACATCATGTACATGTGGTCCTCCATACACATCATGTACATGTGGTCCTCCATACGCATCATGTACATGTGGTCCTCCATACACATCATGTACATGTGGTCCTCCATACACATCATGTACATGTGGTCCTCCATACACATCATGTACATGTGGTCCTCCATACACATCTTATACATGTGGTCCTTCACATACATCATGTACATGTGGTCCTCCATACACATCATGTACATGTGGTCCTCCATACACGTCAGGTACATATGGTGATTCCATACACATCAAAACAAAGTTAACACGAATTTGGTTCTAATTCCAATCTTTTTGATCTTCTGTTGTTATGTACACAGTATGTATTACTTCTGTTACAGATTGCAATTTGCTGTTTTGGAATTCCAATTTTTCATGAATGCAGCATCGAATAACAAAATAAGCAGGTCATGTACTAAAAAATGTTTATGCAAATTGCAGCCACCAAATGTAGTACAGCTTTTTGATACACCTAAGAGCTGTGAATTTTTAGAAGGTTGACAAAACATGCCCCTTGGAGAATTCCTACAGTTAAAAATACGTTCATACCGACCAGATGTTAAGTAATGCTTAATAGGATTGAATGAAAAATTGTGACATTAATCCAGATCTGGTAGTGGCTCCATTCAGTGTAATATGAAATCTCTTATGATTCTCTGCTAGTTTAAGCTTCAGGCACATGCCCTTTAGTTTATCTTTCAGTATAAGAATCCCTAGACCATGTAGTAAAAGCTAATAATGTCTTAAAATCGAGTTACAGTTACATTCAAGTTATTATATATCAGTTTTGTGTAATTGTTGATATCATTGGTACATTAGATTATTTCTGCATATGAAAATTTCATTGGTTTGATTCCAAGTTCTGGCAGTACAATAAACATGCATATACCATAATTCACAGAATAGTTTGAATATCATGTTTATTAACAAAATAATACATAACTGACCTCTCCTTTGGTCTTCGGGGTGCACCTGATTATGGAAACAATGAATCATAAAATGATTGGATTTCTAAAAGAACACTGTACAATGCATTGCATTCTTATATGCTTTGATTTTTACCATGAAAAGGGACCTATAGTGCATACATTATAAAAAGTTCCAATCTGTGCAATAGAACGTAACACTTGCATTGAAATATACAGCTAATTAAAAATTTCAGTGTCCATGACAGATAGTCTGATTCTCCGTGCATAAGAAGCAAATGTGTAGAGCACATTTCAGACTTCTGGAATATAAAAGAATGAGAAATCTTAGGAAAAAAAACATGTGTAAAGCCCTTGCGCAGAAAAGATCACAACTATACTCCTATATCACTGAGTTGGTGAGTACAAATTCATTTTGTATGATAACATTTAGTAAGTATGGAACAGTTGTTATTAGCCTTCTGTCATCCACCATATAATTCAGTATTGGATATAAGAAGGAAGTGACATATAGCAATCAGTATGCATTAAGGATCCAGAGAGCTTAGTTACATCATCAAGTCCTACTTTTCATCCCAAAGGCAAAGTTATGGTTTCTCATAAAGGCATGCATGCATACGACAAATATCCCATGCAATGATTAGTGCTAGCAGATGTGCATGCATGGGGGTATATTTGGAATAGACCAATGGACGAATTGGCAGAAGAAACCATCAAAGGGAAGGACAGCAAGTCAAATGTCATAATAAGGAGTAATGCCTATTTGAGGCATGTATGCTACTGTATTCAGCATAACGGAGTGTACAAGAGTGACCTGGTGAACGTTTGAACATTTTCAGTGCACTGAATGCCTTTAACTTGTCATTCATAATTTACTTAAAATGCATGCAATAACAATTGTAATTAAAAAATATATGTCTGTATTGCAGAGTTCAAATTAACTCCAAATGATGTTAGACATGTATTGTACAAAAGGTGTTAGTGTGGAATTGTACAAACGGCGTCGTGTGCTAAAACAAAAGTATAATTCTTAACAACAGGTAAATAACTTTGGGCAATAATATTAATAATCAAAACAGTAAATGTAGAGCCTAGCTTACCCAACTAATTAACCCAAGTGAGGCAATTATGCGGAAACAAAAATAACATACAGAAATGGTGGTCTAGGATTTCAACAGCCCTAAAATAGGTGATGTTTAGGAAAAATCCACATGACACATCCATGGTGATACTACAAAGGGGAAACCCATCAGATATAACATCTTAAGGCCTTGCATGAATATATTACTGCATGTGTACAGAGGTAGTACTTTATTTGCAATAACTCAGGTATGACAAGGTCAAATAAATATAAAAACAGCCGGCTAGCTCAAGGCCATTAAAAATAATAATAATATTTTAACAGCAGTATACATATTTCACTGATAAACTTTTCCATGCAGGATAAAGTGCACATTTTTTTTGGAGGGGATTAGACTTTGCACTTCCCTCCTAATGCAAGACTTAACAAAATGATGCCAAAAAGATAAGGTGCATGTTATAATGAGTACCAACAGGGCTCAAAATAGCAGGCAACAACAGTCAATTTCTGACCACATCATGGCATACGACACAATCTAAATTCATGTTGGCCATTGAGGTGTTTTTTTTTTTTTTTTCAATCTTATATCATTGTATGACATGATTTGCAGCTGAGAGTACTGTAATCAGGTTACCACATGGTATTGTACATGTATATTGATCAGGCTATCTGCCCGCAATTATTCCTTTCTAAATGTTAGTGCACAAAGAGCAATATCTGCTCAGGGAAATAAAAAGGGATTTGAAAATTTCTTTATCCAAAAAGTGAATAGAATGTAGGAACAAACATTATAATATAGTCTGGGTAGTGGAGGGCTTTTATAGTGCACTAAATCACTCATACGTAATTGCAAATAGACTTTAAGGTTGAGCATGCTTGTACATGTGTATTTTCAAATGAATTCTATTTTCCTTGTGGGAGCATTTACACTGCGCCGCAGCATTTAGTATGCAGAATTGTCCAGAGTCTGCATATCAACCATATGCAGATGGGTATCATTGAAGTGTTCATATGCAGACATCTGCATATGAACACTTCAATGATACCCATCTGCATATGGTTGGTATGCAGACTCTGCACAACTCTGCATACTAAATGCTGTGGCGCAGTGTTAGGTTTGGTTATTATGATATTCTTAGTAATGTGCCTATTGTATGGTTTGAATTCTTGAGCAGGTCCAAATAAATCTGACAATTGTTTGCCCAAATTTATATTTCCAGCCTGCCAAATGATCTATCAAACCGTATTTTAGCAATAAATGGTGCATCTGTTGGCATAGTGTAACACGTATACTGCTGGTAAATGTGCATGTTGTAATATGTGCTTAATATACCTCTGGAAACCACATCTTTTGTTCAGGAGACAGGTCAGAACACGAGTCTGTGTAATGGCATTTCATTTGTGTTGATTCACTGCTGAATTTACACTCAGCAGGGTGTTGATATCGTTCATATGCAGTACCATCATATTCACAATCGCTTGGACAATAAATGATGGAGATGGAAAATGCAGATCTTTGCAAATGTTTGATATTAGCTTATTTATAGTTGTGTAAATTTCGAACTTGAGTTTTGACGGAGAATCTTTCTCAAGAAGTTTCACCTCATAATAAGCTGAGAAGGCAGTAAACACAACAGTGTGCCACCAACCATGTAATGAAGCATGGAAGGTAATTTTATTTCGAAATTGCTCAGTTTTTTTTAGTTCCCACTGGGGAGATGAGGATGTAGATGTATCAGTGAAAATGAGTCTGGACGTGACTGCACCCTACAGGACAGCTTCCATTTTTAAAAAAATAGTAGAAATGAACAGGAACTAGCATCTGCTGGTTTTGTTTCTGTCTTAGTTAGCACTGAAGGCATGAAGAATTTGCCGTCTCCAAGTGATGATATAACCTGACGGTGCTTCAATAAGGCAATCAGCTCTTCAATGCTCAGGCAACACTCAATCTCTTTCAGAACAGATACCTCAAATTGGCCTTTGTCATGTGTTGAAGTTTGAACTTCTGTGTTCACAAAGTGTTTGACAATAATGTTTGACACTGAATCAAAAATTAGTTGGAAGTCAACAATAACACACTGCTTTAGTTCAGTGATTTTAGGATAGTATAGAAGCGTGCCTACTTTATGATGAAGATAATTAAGGGTTTTCTCTATTTCATCACTCTCAATACCACACAGCTTTGCTATTTCTTCGTATTCTGTTTTTTCTACTTTACGAATCTTACGATTCACAGCATGTTTATGGAGAATGAAATCAAACACAAGTAATCTAGCTGGAATACTTTGAAGCTCTCTTTCAAGCATCTTGGCTTCTATTTTCTTTTTTATGTTTCTAACATCATTGGGTTCTAAATTGCTAATATCAGTAACAAGTGTATGCTCATTGTTAGTCACATCAATTGCTTTGCGGAATGTTGTTGTCTGACGCACCCAGTCAACTATTGATTGATTACAACGTTGAACAGCTGCCTTTTTATCATCTTCAGACCCTGGTAGTTCATCTTTGTATGTACCAACAAGCAGCACCTGCGGACAAAATTGATTGTTCTTGACCTTGTCTGGATCTGGCATGGCTGATGAAGCAAGACTTGAAAGAGCATGGAAAATGCATTCCTTAACCACATACTTATCATTCCATTTGTGTTTCCCTGCATTATCCTTTGGCTGGTATTCGACAGGTACAGGCTTTTCGAGATCATCTGTAAGTTTGAACGTGAATAGTGTTACAAAAGGACCACTGATAAAAGAGGAAAAATTTCTTGAAAGCTGGGTTGCCCACCTCCATCAATAACCTGTATCAGCAGCATTGGCTTGTCAGGGATGCGAAGAGCACTTAGCACCTTTGACCACTCATCTGTCTTAGCAGCTTCTCGGATAAGGCGTTTAACATCTATGAATAGGTTAGGATGAGACTCTTGAATAGCTGGAGAGATTGCTAAATTTTATCCCTCAACATGATTCACTATAGATGTTATTTGGCTCAATTCTTGCACAGTGTCAGCCACTTGTGTAGGGGAACTGTTTAAAGCAGAGTCAGAATGTGAAAGACTGTATCGTTCATTTTCCTGCCCTCTAGTCATGCGGTGAGAAGGTTTGGGGTCACGAGGATGCTTATGTACCTTTTCACTATGCATACATTTGAGTAGCGTATTCCCCATATCACCTAATTGTACAACAGTCCACTTAAGTTCATCATCATTCTTTTCACCTTTAGTTGCTAAAATTCGCTCAACAATAACTTGCCCACACATTTCTGCAACGTTTGTGCTTGGTTCAGGGGTGCTAGAAAGTTTGCTTGCATCAGCATCACCAAGTAGGGCTTTACGAAGTGTGGTCTTCCTGCTCTTGGGGTCACATAGAAAATTAATTTCTCTATTCTTAATTCTTTGAGGGTGCAGCTTTGGTAGTTATCCAAAAGAGATGATATCATCGTCTGTACATCTTTAAATGATTAAATACAACAAGAAGGAACACACTAGTAAAATACAACCAATTTTGAACAAGAGTACAACATTTGGGAATAGATCGAAACCTTGTACAGCAAATACATGTGCGTAGGCAAAGTATCAAGCACTGCAGTGTAGGTACAAGTTATAAATCAACTACAAATATAAATACACATTAATGCAGAATAAAGTCAGTATAAACTATAATTACCTGGGACCTTATAAGTGAACCTGTGTGCCAATCTAGGTCTGGTGCTATATAGTTACAATTGGGCCAACAGTTACACCTCTATCGGTCTACACGAATATGATGTAAATTTGCATGACTGTGCACTTGATACATTGTGGACAGGTGTGCCTTTACCTGTGTGAAATCAGTTTGGGTTGGCCAGGTATTTTAATTTGCTTAAAACTATTTTTGTGTCTTTGCATACAATGCAAATAGTAAAATCATTTAGATTTTTTTTTTGTAAAGCACAGGAACCTATAGTTATGCAGGACACAAAGCTTATCTGGCAGTGTCATGCAGATGAGAAAACAACCACAAGGCAGTTGCAAAATGCTTAGCAAAATATAATATACGGTGAGAATACTGATCAATGAGGAGATGAGAGATGGACAGCTTAAAGATATTAACAAAGCTTTTCTCCAAAGATATCTAAACTAGCTAGAGATCAATTGCAGACCATTGATGTGTGGTGGAAAAATAATGTGAAGCACATGCCTAATGTAGCTAAGCTGGCTAGTACTTAGCTATTCCAGTTTTCCCTGCACTGACCATCAGAAAGGGTATTCTCCAGGATCAAAAATGAGGTGATGAAGAGTATAGAAAAAGAAGGTTAGGAAATCTTACAGATTCTGTGATATCCAAAAAGACCTTACAAAGTGGATGAAGCTTGAGCTATGGGCCTATCTATGTCACTACAGACTGAAAAAAACCCGGTAACAAATCTCGGCTCATAATTCGTACCAAAGGACACATGGATACAATCAGACACTGATAATGTTACAGCTGTACAACACACACCAGTTTGTTAGTTATAATATTGTAATTATGCATACAAGAAAATGTCAAGCAAGTGTGAGATGATTGAAAATAGTTCACATCAATAGGTCTGAGTACAAGACCAAGGCCACCACTCCCTGATAAATCCATCGTCAGGTAAATGCAAACACTTGTGCGTGCATAAGTAGCATGATTTTTGCTAGCCAGTCAATTTTTTCAAACGAATTTAACCAATTGTATTTGTTTTTGAATATTAAAAATCAGTGCAGAAAAAGGGTACTTTTTCTCGATATGTGGCTTTAAATAAACTCAGGTTGTGATCGGCTAATATATTCCTGCAAATTGTGCCATACGCTATGCAGAGAGTTGTTTTAAAAGGCTAAGTAATTTTTAGCAGCATAGGACCAAATGAGACTATTTCTGGTTTTTAGGATTCAATAAAATGTGCTTAACAAGAGTTCAAATTTCACAGACGCTGTATTAATCATTAACAAGTTACATCTCAACTGATGAAATAACTGGTCTGTATACTGCATGTGGAAGAAGAGCAGCAACTTTTCCAGTTGCCAACAGTACACCATACTTTGTACTAGTTTTGTAATGAAGGTTGACATGTGGTGTTGGGGTGAGACGTTTAATATGTACATGTTCCCCACATAATAGTGGAGGCTGTCATGCACTGAAAGACAAAAACTGCAACAGGGTAGTGAACATAAAAGATCTGTAGTTTGGGCAAACATTGAGCCAAGAAACAATCATGCTACACCACGCATTGGAGTGTTCACAACCAACACACTTCCCCAGACCGCCTCACCCAATCCTCTATTCATTATATCTACCTATCACTGTTGCCACTTAACATAATTTCAGTACAGCCTTCTACAGCAATCTTTATCACCTGTTGAGAACTGTGCCCATCAACTACTAACAACCCTCCTCCCGACAGCAACAGTGTGTCCACCCAGGAGCATGCAAATGGCATGTCTCCAACATGCTCCCACTTCTTATGACGGAGGCTGTAGATTGCAGGGGGTCTTCTGCGATCCATACTGGTCTTCTGCTCCTCCAATTGCCAGGACCACACCATCAACCACACATACGGAGGAACAGTAGTATGGTTCATCTGGATGCTTTTGCCATATAGATTGCTGTGTGTCTTGGTTGCGTGCAGCAGTCTAGTGAATATGTGTATTCAGGCGTGTACGCACATGTGAGGTGAAAATAGTGAAGAGGTGTCACATGTGGTCACATGAGTGTGCACAATACATGTTGTACGCTTTCATACATTTGTGTGTGATGAGTCGCTCCAGGCAGCCATGTGTGTACATCATAATACACATAGTGTGCACATGAGCACAGCATTGGTGTGTGGGCTCATTTAGACACACACCACACAGTCACAGCTACCATACAGCCATGATGTGCTAGCGATGGAGACACTTTAAATCCATGTGTCTCTCCATCACAGAAACACAAGCATCAGCATCTAGTGTGGACATGCGTGTGCTGTGTTTGTAGGTTCATATGGAGCGTTGACTCAAAGGTGTGTGGTGTTTGTGCATATGACTGTGCAACTGGTGTGGTGTGTCTGCACGTCAGCTTGCACAACATGCTAAACAAAGGGAAAGAGATGCTACATGTCTCAGTGGCTCACCAGGTCATGAATGTCGGCACACCACACTGCTTTGGCCATGCCATCACCTCCCATCACGAAGACCTTGTCCCCATGGACCACTGCTGACTTGGCCCAACATGGCTGAGGAAGTGATGGTCCTCTGTGCCAGGTCTGTGTCTTGCCATCAAACACCTGAACGTCATTTAACTCCCTCATCCCGTCACCTGCCCCTCCCATCACCACCATACCATCTCCACAAACACTAAGTGCACAGGACCATATACACCCTACCAACATTTCTGACATGAGAGACCATCTCCCTTCTCTTAACTCCAGTACCTTCTGACTACACATACCACCATTCTTCTCACCTCCGACCCACACCAGTGCTTCCTTCACACACAGCTAGTCTGGCCCCCCGCTCACCACCGTCAGCCATTCTACTCCACTGAGACTTCCCCTCATCATATATGTACACTTGCTTATCTTCATATCCTCCTCCCCACACAATGCTACCGTCCATCTCCACTAGACCACCACCACTGCCAACAGCTCGACCACCTCTCACCGGTACGTTTACACATGGTTTGAAACTCAACATTGTTATGTTCTAAAGAAAAAAGGGTTATTAATAGTAAAATGAAAGACAACATGTTCAGGGGCCCTAGCTAGCTCAGTGGTAATATGTAAAGGGATTGGAAACAAGACGTCATCAACACTAGTCAATACACATAGTTCTGGCAATGATAACAGCACCATTACTGACTGATACATGTGTTTGGGCTGATACATAGAACAGAGTGCAAAAAATTAATAGGTTAAAGCTGTTTACTAGAGATTATATAGACAATGTACTTCTGGGTGGATTTGTTGTTCACATGTTGTTTCAATAAAACTTGCTAGCTAAAAACACAAAAACAACACTGAAAGTAATCTCATGCGCAGACCCCACACATCATGGATTACGTTATGACGTCATGTTATATGCTTGGCCCTTTTCTTGATCTCGTTCTCTTTGTTGTCTGTTTGCTTTGATCGTCGAGAGACCAATTCTGATAATTGACTTGACTTATTATCTAACTCTTTGTGGTCCAATTCTAACTTTTTTGTTACCACATGTAAGTTATAGCGTGTATGAGTAGTTTGGAGGTTTTTGTAGCAATACGCCATGGGTAAGAAGCAAAAAAAAACTTGCTTCAGGTACTGTCTCACGTTACGCATAACATATAGGCCTGTTTTAAAGCTTTAACAGCAAGGCTTGGCCCGTATGTTGCGGGTTTAGTATGGGTTTTAGCTTCTAACAGGAACGATTTGTAGCACTATTTTCTTGTTTGGCTATATGAGCTATATCTCGTGAAGTAGTTGGATGGCGGGAAAAAAGTTCCGTCTTGGCAGAATGCCATGAACAAAAGGCTCTCAACAGTCTTGTTGATCAGTCAAGGCAAGAGCGTGCAGAACGGACTAAAGAATATTTTGGAACCAGTGAGCTTCGTGTGTTGTTAAAATCACTAATAGTGTCATTGCTACAGCAAATCCTATGATGAACTATTCAGTGTTTTATCACGTGACCGTGTCGACATTTTTCACGCGGGCGTTGTGAATCCAGTAATTCAATAAACGTAGCGGTGATGTAATCCAGCGATGTGTTGAGACAGGGTACGAGACTAACTGGGAACAATTCAACAATACGCTGCAACCCCTCTTATCTCGCCAACTGATTAATGACACTGGGTTACCGGACTAGGGACACACATAGTATGAGGGGCTTGTTAGATGTGATACAATTACCCACGAAGAGGCCAGTTACAATTCCCGCGCCCCTTTTCACACCTTATTAATTTAATTAAATAAATTTATAGGTGTTTTCCATATTAAACTTGTATTCCGATTATTTTTATTGTTTTTGTTATTATTGATTAATAACATTGCGAAAAGTACAGTTACAATTCCCGCCCCTTTTCACACCTTATTAATTAAATTAAACAAATTTATAGGTGTTTTCCATAACATTTATTCCATTCCATAATTTTCTGCATGCCGAGCCTAGGCAACCACAACACTCAACCGCGCACACTTTACTCTTCTCATTATCGCTTATAAGTGCACGGTCACGGAAAACACCGATAATTAGATAATACGTCCGTACTTGTATATACCACATGGACTATTTTTCAGTGATCTTGTGAGGTTTCGTTTTGCAGCGGTTGTGATCGACGCATTAGTATTATATTCTGAGGCTATACATAAATGTATGTAGCTGGTAGCGCGTAGCTGTACGCTGAGTGACTTAGTGTTGTGGGGGGTGCATATATGGTTGTACGCTGAGTGCGCCGGCTTATAGGGATGTATTGGTAGCAAACGCTGAATGTGTGTTGATAGCCGTGTATGTGCGCTGAGTGTGCAGTGTCAGGTTGGAAGACCTTATCACGCGCTGCATCCCTCCCCCTACCATGAAGACTGTAGATATAGCCAGTTTTATTTAACTTTAGCACGGACCCTGTTGGTAACAATCACTCGTTTGCGGCCGTCTCTATACACAATTATTATAACCACTGGCAATGTCGTGCTATACACGGCCAGCCTGCGTACGCAAATTTGCGTCTTCCGCGTATAATCGGTTATTAAGCTACGCATGATGCATGTGTGTGGTCAGAAGAGGTACGCTTACCACTTGAGAATCTTGGAGACCTCGTTACACTGTCAGGTAACTCCTTTCAGTGCTCATGGTTACTCAAAATGCGTAACTTCAAACTTCTCTTTTGACTTACGATTATATAGCTATGAAGGAGGTGGTTGCATTCCAATTTATAATCAATTCCACTTCCTCTTGGCGCCGGATCAATGCAGCATTAATGATTACAATATCGGCTGATCCGCTTAATCCTATTGGATGAATGTTTCGTGCGAAGAGATCCTGCTAGCTTGTACAAAAAGGGCGACACAGTGACACAGATACTGATCTACAGTTACGGTTGACTACATGCAGATAAGAATTTGCACCTTTGTGGAAATGATGTCATATGATCGTATTATCTTTACTGAAATCAGAAACAGTCCAGTCCTTTTATGCATTTGTAACATGTATCTTGGGGTAGTGGCAGAAACCAATTTCTAGATCATGGACTGGATGTGTACTGTAACCTGAGAGCTATAGAGAGTCCGCAAAACTGGATGCTAAGATCCGGATGCTGATTTTGTGGATGACTACAAACTGCAATATTTATTTGGCATGCGTCTATCAGTAGTCCGCAAATCTCGTTTACCACTCGGAGGATGGGAAGCCTGCATGCTGCTCTGGACCTGAATGGCTGTCACTTCACCGCGGCTTATGGCGGGTGTGACAGCTGGTTAAGCGGCTCATGCAAGCTGCTGAGGCACGAAAGCATGCAGCTAACGACCACAGGAAAAAAACGCGTAGAATCACTTTGGAATCATTACGTGATTGAACAGTAAAAATCACACGCGTTTGATTTTATTGTTCAATCACACAATGATTTTACAGACGATTTAAAATCCTTATAAAATCAAACTTTGATTCGACCCATTTTTCCCTGTGGACCAGAAGTGTTCTTCATTGGGATGGACCTCGCGCATACTTGCTGTCGATCTTAATATGGTGCTTGGGACAAGCCCAGCAATTTTTCACCTCTTGCATCACGTATTGCTGTCCACACAACCAGCAGCAAGTCCAAGCCACGTTCGACTTTTATAGTAGACTGAGTCTTGGTCTAGCAATTGCCAGAGCAATCATGTCGTCGCTGAAAGCGTAAAAAGGTCCAGCGAGATCCTGTGTGTAATTCACCGATTCACACGCAACACAGGATTGCAAACAGTGCTCTCTACTTTCATGTACGAAGTATATACTCCTGTCGGATTGCATGGGTGCATGCATGCAGTAATGAGTCTATTTAATGACCGATACGCGCATATTGTCAGAGATCATCTAATATATGATCTCTGATATTGTGTAAGGTCCTCTGGTCAATGGAAGCTCAAACTTCTGAGGAGGCCAGAAGTTTGTCCAAGACTGAGTCATGTAACCGAAAGACCGTAATAGATCTGCCAGCCACCCGGAATCTTATTTACTTTGCGAAATATCAACCAGTTTCAACCGACGTGGCCATGGTGCAACAAAACTCAGACACACTTACACGCTAGTCTGGCGTAGCACAGCAACGTTTATTTTCGGAGGGTATGCTACGCCAGATTACTTACAAGTAGAATATTTATACGAGTACAGTTCGTTGTCCCGTCCAGGGTACCAGTACTATAGTAGAAGCGGGCCAGGATTGAACGTGTGTTGGCTCATCAAAGACAGGCGAGTATAAAAGCTCAATTGCCACCTCCGACTTATTTTCCATGATCTGAGTACTGACATTAGTTAACTAGTTTATGACGTAGCAGACTACAGATTACGTAATGACCGAAACCTCAAGTACTACTTACGACAATTTTCCATTCAGTGCATGCAAATACCATAAAATATATAGCATATGGGACAGTTTCCGCGAAAATTGCCCCACGGTTAAAATGTTATAGAAATGCATCGCGTTAGAATCGCTATAACTTCCCAACGGATAACGCTATCGACTTCCTATCTTCACACTTCATACTACACTATTTCACTATGAAGTGTTGAAATTAGAAAGTCGATAGCTTATCCGTTGGGAAGTTATAGCGCTTCAACCGCGATGCATTTTTATAACATTTTAACCGTGGGGCAATTTTCGCGGAAACTGTCCCATATGATCTAATCGATTTTTCACAATCCACTGATGCAATCGCAATATATTTTCGACTTAAAATGTCTCTCGATATATCCTTTAAAATGTATTGTATGCGCCAAATAGACTATAGTATAGGTCCGGGAAACGATCCCTTGTATTATTTCTCCCACCAAGGTATACTTCAAAATGCACTAAACATTACCTTGCATCATTTCTCCTAAGCATGCATGCATGTGCTCACTGGGTATGCATTCCCTCGTGCACCAGGCAGAAAGACGCCTCACATATCTTACTTACGACCCCAAGTTCTAGACTTATATGACCACCTCCGCATGATTCTGTTGAGCCAACGGCAAGGTGCTTCTCCAGTGGCTGGGTCCTACTCCCTCCAACTGAGCCAGCACCATGCATTAAACATCAGGTTCTGTCATAACCATAATGAATAACAACAGACCCATGGTGAAAGGTTTTGTACAAGTGATGGCTTTTATAAAAGCCGGTAAAGAAGATGAGAACTGGATAGAAGATGGCAGTTTACTTGCTGCTGGTGTACTTGGTCACAGCCTTGGTACCCTCACTGACTGCGTGCTTCGACAGCTCACCAGGTAGGTGGAGTCTCACGGCCGTCTGGACCTCCCGGCTGGTGATGGTGTGCTTCTTGTTGTAGTGGGCCAGACGAGACGCCTCGGTGGCAATCCTCTCGAAGATGTCGTTGACAAACGAGTTCATGATGGACATGGCCTTGCTGGAGATGCCTGTATCAGGGTGGACCTGCTTCATCACCTTGTAGATGTAGATGGAGTAGCTCTCCTTGCGGAGCTTCTTCTTCTTGCCCTTCTCTCCGGGAACCTTGGGCTTGGCTGCCTTCTCTCCCTTCTTGCTAGCGACCTTTCCTGGCATTCTGTTCTGTTCGAACTGATGAATGAGAAGTGAGAGATGCGTTCCAATTTATAATCAATTCCACTTCCGCTTGGCGCCGGATCACTTTTAGACTACCCAATGAAATCGCAGCATTAATGTCAATTGACTGATCCGCTTAATCCTATTGGATGAGTGTTTTCGTGCGAAGTGATCCTGCTAGCTTGTACAAAAAGGGCGGGACACAGTGAAGCAGTTACTATTGTTTGATCTCACGGTTGACTCTAACAGATAAGAATGACTGGACGTGGAAAAGGAGGCAAAGCCCGCGCTAAGGCCAAAAGCCGTTCTGCCCGCGCAGGACTGCAGTTCCCCGTTGGACGTGTTCACCGTCTTCTCCGTCAAGGGAACTACGCCGAGCGTATCGGGGCGGGAGCTCCCGTGTACCTCGCCGCGGTGATGGAGTACCTTGCCGCCGAAATCCTGGAGCTGGCGGGAAACGCAGCCCGCGACAACAAGAAGCAGAGGATCAATCCCCGCCACCTTCAGCTGGCCATCAGGAACGACGAAGAACTGAACAAGCTGCTGGCCGGAGTGACCATCGCTCAGGGAGGTGTGCTGCCCAACATCCAGGCCACCCTCCTCCCCAAGAAGGCCGCAGCTGGTACTGCTCCCGCCAAGAAGTCTCAGGGAGAAGACGCCTAAACATCTTATAATTTCCTGTCGCTTTAAAAACTGGCTTTTTTCAAAGCCACCACTTCTCACGGAAGTATTTTGACCTTCGCTTCTGTGTAGCGTATGCCAATGGGACACAAGGCGTTGAGTTTTTAGACTTGTTGCTTCTAGATAATGGTTGGCATGCAGGTTTGCTCAAAATCAGAACTCTCTTTATGAGACTGACACATGCCAGTGTCTTGTGGTTGCCTCCAGCTTGGATTATGTGGCCATGAGAAACAAAAACAACTTTTATTTTGTACTGGACATGAAGCCCAAGAGTGTTGGTGCATGTTACATTTTTATCCGTTCATGACACATTATAGTTAACCAATGCTTTGTTATTGCAACAAAAGTAACTCATGATATGATTGCATGTTAATGAGCAAATAACAATATGAGTAGTATGATGTGATGCTTTTGGTGACAGTGTGGTATGGGCCTGTGCAGATTAAGGTAAGCTCTCAATCCTCTTACACCTGCATGTGGAGTGGTTGATGTGATGAATCAGCTCCTCCTCTATATATGGCATAGAATAATTTACTCGCGGTTTACGAATCACCGAATATTCCCGTATACCTTCCCATACCAATGTATGGGTTAGTTGTATACCAAGGACGCCAGATTTTTCCAAGGATTTGAAATTTGAAAATGTTAGTACACTACATTTGTTATGATTTTTAGTGCTGTCGCCGTATTTTTCCTATTTAAGCTGGGGCTTCCCTAGGATTGTCATAACATTGTCCCCAAATGTACAGGTAGTCAATGAGAAGGGTTTCTCATTACAATATTCCACGGTCATTTGTGTCAATACCTTTACGATTTACGATTTTGATATTTGAAAATAATATAGCTAGTACATCAAAGAACTATAAAATGTACTAAAAAATAGGCCTTCCTATTGAAAAATCGGCTTCCATACCCGGGAGAAGCATTTCATGTTGAATCTGTACGTTCCTCCATCTCGTGCCCTCAAAATTGACTCACGTGCGTTGATCTGCGTTATGAGTGTGGCCCTCCTTCAGTTTTTTGATGGCATGAAATCGGTCCCAGACCTCTTGTCGCGCTGCCCAAAAAGGTTTTCTACCAGTTGAGTTACTAACCCGATGCGATCGGGATCGTTTGTATTAATCGCGCATACAGTACCATCCAGACGTAGCTTGACACACGCGTGCGCGCGTCACGAGTGATACCCGTGCGTGACTCGAGCATACTTGTGTTTCACACGCATCAGGTTAGTCGTGGCACGAAGCGACATTTTCGAGACACGAACTCGCGTGCAATTAAGGGACACGACTTCACACATTCGTGACACGACTTCGCCGCACATTCGAAACACGACAATGTAACTACGAGTCACGATTGTTAACCGTCGTGTCACGAACTAATATACTCGAAACACGAATGTTCTCGGTCGAGACTCGACAATTCAGACGCGTGTCCCGGAAGCAAACATACATGCGGACTCGAGCGTGTCTCGCGCACGTTTGTCAAGCTACGTCTGGATGGTACTGTGCATAGTTGTGTATTCGTTCTGATATTTGTCTGTGGCGTGTATATACGCAACTATTGGAACCAATACGGCGCCACAACGTGCATGCATTGTGTTTTCTAAATAATGTGCACCATTGATCGAACAACACTGAAGCATCCTGAAAGCAGCTTCAACTGCGTGATAGCTGTATTGTATCTGCTGTGTATTAATTGTCTCCAAACTTTCTACAGGGAAATATATTCACACCATTCACACAGTGTTGCACTACTATCGTATACTTATGTCTGGCTGCAAATTAGCATTGCTTTGAGGTTAGTGTCCCTCTCATACGTTTTGTGCCAATACACCCACACACACTGCACACATATACTCACATGCATATGCTTGCATGTGCACTTGAATGTCTAATGAGATATCAATTTTGAAAAAGATACCTCAGCATTTGCTTTGCCGTCTCACAAGTATTGTGCCAGTAGAGAGAGACACACATGCACACCACAAACACACACACATGCGCACATGCACACACAAACACACACACGCACACACGGTCATGTACACTAATGACTGATGCAAATCTTCAATAATACACGAATTACACATGACTGTAAACACAATTTCTATGTACACATGTACATGAAGTGATGATTGATACTAATATCATGCATACTTCTCTATTTTGCAGTTGGGACACTGCATCCAACTGGGTCTATTGAGAGCAGTTTAGCTTGTGCAGCTAGCAATACATACAGTGTCAAGTATCCACCATGCACTCCTACCAATCGACCTATATAGACCATGTGGTGCCTGATGAGCTACATCTGTTCCTGGAGATCCTCATTGAAAGTTTAATATCAGATGCAGTTGAATTGGACATGACAGAAAAATGAAAGCAGACAGACCTCTTTCAGGGTGCAACATTAAATAAGGGGCAGGCTGGAATATAAAAGAGAAGTCACAAGAGCTTGACTGGACGGACGTCTCTTGGAGATGCACAACAACAAAAATATCTATCATTACTGCCAGCACAATTTTCTAGTGTCCTTCATATACATGTACATGAAGTGATTATTGATCTGATTAATTTAATGGGAAGCCCACAATAATTGATTTCAATAGTTAAACACGCTTTTTCACAACAAACATGTATAGGCGTTCAAAAACAAGTTTTTCACTTTATCTTGGAGAATGCATTGCACCTTGTCCATGTGACAGAACTCTTCATTTTGATAGGGAACTCAACTGCACATCCATCACCGTTTTGGTCATACTTGACATACCATTCATCTGTGAAGTATCTCTCATCAAAATCATCACGACCATACTCCTTATAACCTCTTTCTGCAATAACTCCTTTGTCAGCAAAGAGGAATTGAAATACATCTGTTTGCATGCTAAGAGATAAACGATTTTTTTGAATAGTTCCAGCAGATAGGGAGCGGCTGATTTGGAAAATAAACTGACTTGCACTGTCTAAAATTGAAAATCAGTGTACAGGTACAAACAGTGCACAAGAGGAGTGGTGGGTGGGTCAGCAAAGTTCAGGTCGTCGATAGCTGGCTATGAGACTGAATGGTTGCTTTCCCAAGAACACCATTATATATAGCAATACAATACCTGGAACCAGACGAAGGAACAATCTAGTTTGGGATAGTATGTTTAGAGGGGGAGTTGCAGACAGGCAGGCAGGCTAGACCTACTTTAACCTTAGACAAAGTCCCCTTTCAATGCCCCTATATGCTTTTCCATGCTACATCTAATTATAAGCAAGGGTTAGGTGCACAACCATTCACCCTTCATCAAAACATTAAACATTGTTTACTCCCTAAACAACTCTTTGTGGTGCTTTCAGTATATGACTTACTTTTGTGTATGCATGTGTGTGAATGTAGGTATTTATAATCTCTTTGTGGTACATCTGAAATTACTTTTCGTGTGCATGCATCGCCGCCATGTGTATGTGTAGGACTCCTATCTTTTGCATGTGAAATGGTGTGAAGCTCAATAAACTTCCCTCATTCCACTCCATGCATGTTGGTTTAATGTGCATATGTTCGGCATGATCATAACTGCATGCATGCAGTGGTATATGAAACTAGTCATGTACAACACCCTATGAAATGTGTGTCTGTGTGCAAGTGCAAGTGCATGTGTGTGTGTGTGTGTGTGTGTGTGTGTGTGTGTGTGTGTGTGTGTGTGTCAGTGACCAGTGATTTGGATAACGTCCGGTCATCGGACAATATCCGACCAATTTAGACAATTGACGGGTAGAATTGCGCATGCGCGGACAAGATGTCTGAGAAACGAGCAGACGAAGCGGTTAGTGCGGTTGATGATAATAGCCCATGTAAAAAGCGTGGTCTTACTATACAAACTGTAAAAAAGTGGGTGAAGGACAATGAAAAAGAGCTGACCACGACATTGTGGCTTACCTATGATCGCCTTGATCGTGACCACGTGTCTGCTTTGAAGTGCAAAGTGTGCATACAGTTTGAAGACCAGCTAACTAGCACCAGAAACTTCAACCCCACGTTCATTAGTGGGTCAACAAACTTCCGTGTACTCATTAAATTACATGTCTGGTCAAAATCTATAAATGTCTGATCGAAATTGTCATGTGTTGACTTTATGTCTGGTCAAAAGCCAAACCTTATCCAAATCACTGGTGTGTGTGTGTGTGTGTGTGTGTGTGTGTGTGTGTGTGTGTGTGTGTGTGTGTGTGTGTGTGTGTGTGTGTGTGTGTGTGTGTGTGTGTGTGTGTGTGTGTGTGTACTCAGGAGTGCTGCCATCTGCTCTGACACAAGACAATATGTGTGAGTCACTCCCCATTGCCCACTTCTCATTATTCATAGCCACACCACACAGTGAATCTACACAAGCCCAACCAGCCAAAGGGAAGACAGGACAGAGACAGAAGTGGAGAGGGGAGAGAGGGATGGGGAGGGGATAGGCAAAGAAAAAGGAATGGGATAGAGGGTAGGGAAAGGGGAGGAAGCTGTAAGGGAGAGAGGTGATGTGAGGAGAGGAGGGAAAAGTGTAAAATGAGGACACATGTTGATAAACAATATGACCAGTACAACTCTGTGTGGGCAGGTTATGTATTCATGCATGAATTGTCCAGGCATGTGTGTTCATCTATGTGTACAGCTGTACAGGGTGATCCAAAAGTCACGCAAATCTTTCAGCTGTTATAGCTTCAGAACTTAACATTCATAAATAAA
>JABACO010000007.1:1551928-1560537 GCA_013339895.1 Ephydatia muelleri
TATAAATTGAACATATACAACATTATTAGAGTTTTAAGCTACACAATGTTACTACACCAAAAACAATACACTAAACTCTTTGATAAATAAAATTATTCTTTTATGAATAAATTATCGAGCGGTAGAAATTAATTGTTTGTCTTGATTTTAGTTTCACGATGCGTTACGTAAACTGAATGAAACATGCATACAATACTTAGAATTATTTTTAGAACACAGTAAGCTTGTGTAAAATTCGATTTGAAAAAATTGCAAGATGTCCTCCGATGTATGGGACATTTCTGGATATGTCCTACTGACATCAGACATGCATATGGGACAGTTTCCGCGAAAAATTGCCCCACGGTTAAAATGTTATTAAAATGCATCGCGTTTGAATCGCTATAACTTCCCAACGGATAATGCTATCGACTTCCTACTTTCAAACTTCATAGTAAAATGGTGTAGTATGACGTCTTGAAAATAGGAAGTCGATAGCGTTATCCGTTGGGAAGTTATAGCGATTCAAACGCGATGCATTTTTATAACATTTTAACCGTGGGGCAATTTTCCCATATGCATATATATGTTACAGCATCATGTAGTTCCAGCTAGCTGAGGCCAGCCAGGTTGTGTGACTGGTGGGGGAGTGTAGTAAAGGTGTGTGAGGTGGCTGGATGGATGTTCTCCTATGCAGCCAGAGGAGTGAGGGGAGGTCTTGTGGCAGGATGTTCCTCTGCAGCAAGAGGAGTGAGGGAAGGTTCTTGGCAGGGTGTTCCCCTCTGCAGCCATGGAGACTCAGTACGTGTGGGTGAAAAAGCAGACAAGTGTCTTCGTCATGTACGGTTAACGCGTTATTCAGGTGCACAGCTTTCTTGTCATGAATCCATCCATTGCACTTCAAATGCATATTGGTTGCAACTTTATGGATTGCTATTCAGTTCCATGTACTGGCCGACTACAGCAATAGACTATAAAGCCTACTCACTGCGTGAACATAGTACCGTATGCAGTAATATGCAGAGTTTGCCCACGCCATGGTATGCAGATACATATCCAGACATGCACGTGTGCGGACCAATATACATACTCGTACCTAGACATTCGAATATCAAGAGCAGTGTGCAGATGGATATGAGGGGGGCCAAGTATTGGGTGCGTACTGCACCCATATCGCGAGTGTGCAGATAAACCCGTAAATTACAATAGTGGGCAATATTGGCCGTTAACCACACCCTCGAATAATGCATAGGTATAATACATTGTATGTCCTAGACCGACTCACGGCCAGTGTCTTTCTACGTACTAGTTCGAACCCAAAGGTAAGTTACTAAGCTTAACTATAGGCATTTGACAATCAGTGGAGACAATATTCTGCCCGACCATGTGTAAATCTCTCGTTACGAAAAAACTGCATGCATAGATTAATTAATAACCTTACGTAAGGTTATTAATCTATGATGCATGCATGCATGGAAGAAAGAAGAGCTGCTAGAACTGAACTGCCTGATGTGTACCTAATCGAGGTAATAATTTATCCACAATATAGATCATGTGGGAGAACTAGCGCATTTTTGTTTTCAAGATTTCATGTTTATATTTTGTCGTTGATATTCTCGACGCCTGAAATGTCATTTATACAGCCTACGCACTGAGAATCGGAGTATCTGTCATGCAGTGGTAGCCATATAAGTCTAGAACTTAGGGTCGTCAGTAAGATACGTGCGAGAAGGCTATGGGTTATCTGCCTTAAATGTCACACGAGAGGAATGCATACTCACCCCCAGCTCAGAGCACATGCTTAGGAAGATCGTGCAATGTGCAATCAGTTTTGAAGTATACCTTGGTGGGACACAAGTCAAATACATGCATGGGATCGTTTCCGCGAAAATGGACCTATCATACTATGACGCGCATAGTATACCAGTACACGCAATAGAAATGTAACCCTCAGGCGTTGAAATGTATGGCTGATTAAGAATTCAGAGCCTCATTTACACATGATTCTGGTGAGACAATGGCAAGAAGCCTACTCCCTGCAACTGAGCCAGCACCATAGCGTAACATCAGGTTCTATGCCACTATAATTATAATGAATAACAGACTCAAAGTGAAAGGTTTTGTACAAGTGATGGCTTTTATAAAAGCCGGTAAAAGAAGATATGAACTGGAGAGGAGACGGCAGTTTACTTGCTGCTGGTGTACTTGGTCACAGCCTTGGTACCCTCACTGACCGCGTGCTTCGACAGCTCACCAGGTAGGTGGAGTCTCACGGCCGTCTGGACCTCCCGGCTGGTGATGGTGTGCTTCTTGTTGTAGTGGGCCAGACGAGACGCCTCGGTGGCAATCCTCTCGAAGATGTCGTTGACAAACGAGTTCATGATGGACATGGCCTTGCTGGAGATGCCCGTATCAGGGTGGACCTGCTTCATCACCTTGTAGATGTAGATGGAGTAGCTCTCCTTGCGGAGCTTCTTCTTCTTTGCCCTTCTCTCTCCGGGAACCTTGGGCTTGGCTGCCTTCTCTCCCTTCTTGCTAGCGACCTTTCCTGGCATTCTGTTCTGTTCGTTTCGAATGAACTGATGAATGAGACGTGGAGATAGGCGTTTCCAATTTATAATCAATTCCACTTCCGTTTGGCGCCGGATCACTTTTAGACTACCCAATGAAATCGCAGCATTGTTGTTAATTGACTGATCCGCTTAATCCTATTGGATGAATGTTTCGTGCGAAGTGATCCTGCTAGTATGGCGACGCAGTGACACAGTTATCGTTGATCTATTACTACGGTTGGCTATTACAGATAAGAATGACTGGACGTGGAAAAGGAGGCAAAGCCCGCGCTAAGAGGCCAAGAGCCGTTCTGCCCGCGCAGGACTGCAGTTCCCCCGTTGGACGTGTTCACCGTCTTCTCCGTCAAGGGAACTACGGCCGAGCGTATCGGGGCGGGAGCTCCCGTGTACCTCGCCGCGGTGATGGAGTACCTTGCCGCCGAAATCCTGGAGCTGGCGGGAAACGCAGCCCGCGACAACAAGAAGCAGAGGATCAATCCCCGCCACCTTCAGCTGGCCATCAGGAACGACGAAGAACTGAACAAGCTGCTGGCCGGAGTGACCATTGCTCAGGGAGGTGTGCTACCCAACATCCAGGCCACCCTCCTCCCCAAGAAGGCCGCAACTGGTACCGCTCCCCGCCAAGAAGTCCCAGGGAGAAGATGCCTAAATTGTAGTCTCTTTAATTTCTTGTTGCTCTTAACTGGCTTTTTCAAAGCCACCACCTCCCAAGAAAGTATTTTCACCAGTGGCTTTGCTTTTTTGATACTTATACCTGTAATATTCAAGGGTTATGATTTTGGTTCCGTTGATTATTTATTCATGACATAGCTTACTGACCATGCAATGTACCCAATCAATGTCTAAATGAAGCACCGAAATGACGATAAAGGTAGAGTTATTCCCATACAGGCCTGCATGCGCCTTGCAATTATTCGTCTATTTTGTATGCGGACCCCGAATCCACCCGCCTTCCTCCATGCAGCTTATCATAAGAACATTGTTTAAGCTAATGCGACTTTGGTTACAGACATTTGTAATTTCAAATGCGACCACTGCATGCCTAAACTTCACACACAACAGTTAACATTGTACTGTGCATGAGACAGAAGGTCTGTCTGTTCATGCTTCTCTCTTTCCACATGCATGATTAAAACAAGCTTAACTGTCCCCTATGTGCTATTGACTGAACAGACGAAAATACTAAAGTACAAAACGTTGCTAGATGCGAATAACTCAATGACTATGACGTGTTTAAATATAATGCATGCATCGCTTATACGCAGGGGAGGTAGCAATGAGTTCTGACATTCGTGCGCTAACTTGGTTTTGTCTGACAATGACATATGGCAAGTTTGATAGGTAGAGTCTGCATTTGCGTGCAAAGGAGATGTAAATGATATATAGTTTAATGCATTAACGCTCACTGTCCTTGCTGGTGTTCTTAAGGTGATTGTTTAAAAAAAATAACCGGTCGGTTGAGGTTGTTCGTTTTAAAACAACCGGTTGTTGCCGGTTTAACAATTAATTATCGATTATTTATGCATAATCGATGGGACCAAAAGTTAAACCAGCACAACCTCGGGCTTTGCCACATGGCAGAAAGATGGTCCGCGGCGTACCCCTAAGAATGTCGCCTTGTTGCTAGTGTCCAGCAAAGTCACCCTTCTGGATAGTTTTTCAAGTTTTCAAATTTTCCGTGAACTCCAAAGAGTTTCTAGCAAATGGTCCTTACGCATGGGCTATCCATCATAAAGTTATAGGGTACTGAATTTATAATTAGCCATAAATTTCAATTCGACCGTTACTTTTCTTTTGCTTTTCCTGTAAAATTTGCTAGTGATTTTGCTGGACACTGTTCCAAATATAATAAAGTTACTGTAAGCCCGTGCATACAACGAAGAGATGAATCTCTTCATTGTTCTCTTTAATTTCGTCCGCGCGCTTATTGTTTTCTCGCGCCCAGCATTATTGGTAGATGTAAGACGGACGTGACGCCACTTGCAACTCCTCAATAAAATATCAACCGGTCGGTTCTGGATTGTTTAATATTTTAACAACCGGTTGAAGGCGGTTATTTAGCTGAAATAGAACCGGTTGAGGGCGGTTATTTAATTCTCGCGATTGGTTAACCGGAGCTCCGGCACAACCGGTTTCAAGCCTTACCTCATATGGAGAAATGGCCCATACATAGGCGGTCATCTTGCTTTTTTTTTTTCAAATTGAATTTCAAACACGTTTATAATTTACGATAAATCAGACTGATTGTGAATCTGTGCTTTATAAGATTATACCATTAACCAGTCGTAAACTACAATCAAGACAAAAATTTAATTTCTATACCGCGCATAATTTATTCATAAACGAAGTAGTCACTACGTAATACCTTGCGTCATCTTAGAATAAAGCTATAATTATTAAAATTATGTCGGCTAGCTAGTAGTGGTTATACGTTAACGGTTATAAACTTTAATGACTGTAACGTAACTATCGATCAATACAATTTGAATTACAATTACAATTGAATCGATACACAAATTAAATTATCGGCTATGCGTCACTTGCACTGGAGATGTGGAGCGCATCAATTAGGTACAATGATGCATGCAGGGGATCGAACTATTCATGCTTTCATCTTCTGAGACGCAGGTGTTATGGTGAGTATACTATGTGAATGTAGTAGCGTAGGGTATGTTCGGCAGTGGGTAGTTTTCGGCCCTACATGTATGTGCATATCTTGGAAGTAGTAGATATGGCCTTCTCCCTATACTAGTACAGTTGGCCATCTGCTCTATAATTGTGCACATCTCCTTGTACAGTGTACTGTAAACCAGTGGTAGCCTTCTCCCTTTACTCCCGAACCGTTAATTGCCCGTCTCCTTATACTGTTGGTCTTCTCCTTTATTGTTAGACTGGTGGCCTTCTCCCTGTAATGCTGGTCTTCTCCCTATACTGTTCGCCTTCTCCCTATATACTGTTGGCCTTCTCCCTATACTGTTGGCCTTATCCCTATTCTGTTGGCCTTGTTGAGTGTGGATATGGTATACTGTTGGCCTTCTCAAATTAGGGGGCAAACCAGGGGGTGGATAGGGGGTGAGAGTGGTAAATCCCTGCCCTGTCCAATACCATACACCTGTATATGGACTACAACTGTTTACAGCGTACAAACTGGTACAGGCCTGCACATCCGGTGGGTGTGGCCAAAGCAACTCCCAGCAGGTTGAAGACATTACAAGCCATGCCCCACATCCCAGGCTGCTCCCAATGTTACTGCTCTGAATGCTGTGACTGCACTGTCCCAATACTGCTGATCCAGTATGATGTGTGGGATGGGGGGGGGGGGGGGGGGGGGCACCTTTCTTGGGGAAACCCCACCCTTTGGAAGTGTTTGATCTCCGATTATTATATATAACCCCACCCCCGATTACTGTGAACACGACTTGTATTTGTAGCCCCGCTCACAGCCTCATGCTGTGTAAGTACATGTAGGTGCCACACCCCCTGTATTGCAATGAAATCAATGTGAGGCACGTTGGTTTGTGTGTGTGTGTGTTGGAACATATGTATTCATGCATACTTACATTCACACATGTATCACTTGCACACATACTCACATACATATGCACACTGTTGTGTGTGTGTGTGTGTATTTGTGTATGGTTGTCACATCTTGGTCCCTTTCAGCAGCACCATTGGGGGTTTCCAAGCCCTCAGCTTCTGGCACTCTCCTCTTCTTCTGTCAATGTGATGTAGTTTAACCCCTCAGTTCCCAATGGGATCATCACAGCCTGCATGTGTAAGCTGTTTCCGTACTGGGAACGTCCTTCTCACTACCTTAGTGTCCCGTGGTACATAACCTGCGAGCCGTCAACGCAGTAAGCTTTTGTGGAAGCACATGCACCACAGCTGGATGTCAGACTGGTGTGTTACCATGTCACAACACTGGATAGTGGTATGTATACGTTGTGTACGTGGACCGTGTGTGGTTTGTGTGTGTGTGTGTTTGGTGTGTGTGTGTGTTTGTGTGTGTTGTGGTGTGTGTTTGTGTGTTGTGTGGTGTGTGTTGTGTTGTGTGTTGTTTGTGTGTGTGGGTTGTGTGTGTGTGTGTGTGCATGCGTGTGTGTGTGTGTGTGCATGTGCCCATGTGTATGGTGTGTGTGGGGGTGTGTATTTACATTTATGTGTGTGGAGTGTTGTTTGTGTTGCAGGTACATGTACATGTGTATGATTTGGTGTTGTAGGTACATGTTTTATGGCCTTCTCTTCTTGCCTTGCGTAAAGAAAATGGCAGTCATCATTCAGTTTGTACACTTAGCAGACACAAGCAGCATTTGCATGCATGTGTGCCATGTGCACATGATGTGTGTGTGGGTTATGTGTTATGTGTTCAATTATATTCAACAAAGCCCCAAGTGGTCATTGACAACCACTTTGTATCTTTCTCACACCCTTAGCACCTGTGGGCCAAGCTCCCCCCTCATCCCCTCTTCCATGTCCCTCCAATGGAATGCTTCCCCTCCAACCCGACTATGTCATCACTACCTACACCTTGCACCATCGAGTCCCCAGCCTTAAGTCCCAGTCAGATATGTCGACGGTAGGGGCCTGGCTACATTCAGCGGGCACATGTTCCTTTGTGGTTTTATTAACCAGGCCACAGTCCAGTTCCATACCTACAACCCCAGCGGCATTCTCTTCCACCAGATCAACAGTGTAGTGACTGACTTCCTGGGAGTGAAGCTTCATGGCGGGTTGCCATGGTTAATATTTGATGTGGGCTCTGGACCAGCTGTCGTTGTATCAACAGTACCAGAACCTTCACGATGGTCAATGGCACACTGTAGCTTCAGAACTCATCGGTCATGTTGAGCTTGTACGTCGGTGCGAGTGTGGGTGCAGTCCCCTCCTGTAAACCTCTGTGATGGCCAGGGGGTACGTGGTACTGTTTTGAGCCGGCTCCAATACCTTCTACGTCACCGTGGATACGGTGCACATGGCAGCCATCACTGCCGACCATGAAAGTCCTACTTTGAGGGATTCCCAGCTGACGATCAGATATGGCATTGCAACCCCTTACAGCATGTGTCTTATCCCCTCCTGAATGGTACCGTCGGTGCGTGTGATTGTGTGTCACTGACTGTGTATACATGTACATGTATGTGTGATGTCATTGTGTGCATGTGATGTCATCCTCTTCCCCTCCTTCCCCCAGCACCGGTATGGATTTGATGCTGTGTCGTGCAGAATGTGGGCTCCACCTACATCATTGTGTCTTGGGACTTGCCAACTCACAGTAATGGCATCCTTATCAACTTTAGTTTGTATTGCAATGGTGCTCTGGCGGGTGTCCTGCCCCTTACTGTGATCAGCTACAACACCACCAGCCTCCTCCCCTTCACTTTGTACATGTACATGTATGTCTTCTCTGCTACTGTGTGCAACATGCGCAAATAACAGTGTGCATGGTACATGTATATGATCTGTGCTCAGTATGTTATCTGTTGGACAGGCCCTCCAGTCACGCCCGCAGGCACTGCACTCCAGTTGGAATGGGCGTCAACAGTGCTGCAGGCAGCCTGCCCAGGTACATTGTGTACAGTGTACACTTCAATCACTTAGTTTGTGTTCCATCTTTCTTTGCTCTTATCCCTCTCTCCTCCCTTTCTTTCTCTCCTGTCCCTCCCTCCCTCACTTTCTCCCTCCCTCCCTCCCTCCCTCGTCCTCCCTCCCTCCCTCCCTCACCCTCCCTCCTCCTCCCCCTCCCCCCCTCCTCCCTCCCTCCCTCACCCTCCCTCCTCCTCCCCTCCCCCTCCTCCTCCCTCCCTCCCTCACCCTCCCTCCTCCTCCCCCTCCCCCTCCCCCTCCTCCTCCCTCCCTCCCTCACCCTCCCTCCTCCTCCCCCTCCCCCTCCCCCTCCCTCCCTCACTCCTCTCTCCTGTCCTCCTGTAGTCATGTACATGTACACCAGCAGGACATCACTGGCAAAATTACACATACCATTTATCCTCCCTGTACTGACTTGTTGGAGTCATGATGTTTGGGGCAGTATGCTCCACTAGCAGAGAGGAGAGTTGTAGG
>JABACO010000007.1:1560637-1637359 GCA_013339895.1 Ephydatia muelleri
GAGAAGGCGGGTGGATTCGGGGTCCGCATACAAAATAGACGAATAATTGCAAGGCGCATGCAGGCCTGTATGGGAATAACTCTACCTTTATCGTCATTTCGGTGTTCATTTAGACATGATTGGGTACATTGCATGGTCAGTAAAGCTATGTCATGAATAAAATAATCAACGGAACCAAAAAATCATAACCCTGAATATTACAGGTATAAGTATCAAAAAAAAAGCCACTGGTGAAAAACTTTCTTGGGAGGTGGTGGCTTTGAAAAAGCCAGTTAAGAGCAACAAGAAATTAAAGAGACTACAAATTTAGGCATCTTCTCCCTGGGACTTCTTGGCGGGAGCGGTACCAGTTGCGGCCTTCTTGGGGAGGAGGGTGGCCTGGATGTTGGGTAGCACACCTCCCTGAGCAATGGTCACTCCGGCCAGCAGCTTGTTCAGTTCTTCGTCGTTCCTGATGGCCAGCTGAAGGTGGCGGGGATTGATCCTCTGCTTCTTGTTGTCGCGGGCTGCGTTTCCCGCCAGCTCCAGGATTTCGGCGGCAAGGTACTCCATCACCGCGGCGAGGTACACGGGAGCTCCCGCCCCGATACGCTCGGCGTAGTTCCCTTGACGGAGAAGACGGTGAACACGTCCAACGGGGAACTGCAGTCCTGCGGCGGGCAGACGGCTCTTGGCCTTAGCGCGGCTTGCCTCCCTTTTTCCACGTCAGTCATTATTATCTGTAATAGCCAACCGTAGTATAATAGATCAACGATAACTGTGTCACTTGCGTCGCCCCTTTTTGTACATACTAGCAGGATCACTTCGCACGAAACATTCATCCATATAGATAAGCGGATCAGTCAATTAACCAAATGCTGCGATTTATTGGGTCGTCTAAAAGTGATCCGGCGCCAAACGGAAGTGGAATTGATTATTAAAATTGGAACGCCTATCTCCACGTCTCATTCATCAGTTCATTCGAAACGAACCAGAACAGAATGCCCAGGAAAGGTCGCTAGCAAGAAGGGAGGAGAAGGCAGCCAAGCCCAAGGTTCCCGGAGAGAAGAAGGGCAAGAAGAAGAAGCTCCGCAAGGAGAGCTACTCCATCTACATCTACAATGGTGATGAAGCAGGTCCACCCTGATACGGGCATCTCCCAAGGCAAGGCCATGTCCATCATGAACTCGTTTGTCAACGACATCTTCGAGAGGATTGCCACCGAGGCGTCCTCGTCTGGCCCACTACAACAAGAAGCACACCATCACCAGCCGGGAGGTCCAGACGGCGTGAGGACTCCACCTACCTGGTGAGCTGTCGAAGCACGCGGTCAGTGAGGGTTACCAAGGCTGTGACCAAGTACACCAGCAGCAAGTAAACTGCCGTCTCCTCTCCAGTTCATATCTTCTTTTACCGGCTTTTATAAAAGCCATCACTTGTACAAAACCTTTCACTTTGAGTCTGTTATTCATTATTAATTATAGTGGCATAGAACCTGATGTTACGCTATGGTGCTGGCTCAGTTGCAGGGAGTAGGCTTCTTGCCATTGTCTCACCAGAATCATGTGTAAATGAGGCTCTGAATTCTTAATCAGCCATTACATTTCAACGCCCTGAGGGTTACATTCTATTGCGTGTACTGGTTATACTATGCGCGTCATAGTATGATAGGTCCATTTTCGCGGAAACGATCCACATGCATGTATTTGACTTTGTGTCCCACCAAGGTATACTTCAAACTGATTGCACATTGCACGATCTTCCTAAGCATGTGCTCTGAGCTGGGGTGAGTATGCATTCCTCTCGTGTGACATTTAAGGCAGATAACACATAGCCTTCTCGCACGTATCTTACTGACGACCCTAAGTTCTAGACTTATATGGCTACCACTGCATGACAGATACTCCGATTCTCAGTGCGTAGGCTGTATAAATGACATTTCAGGCGTCGAGAATATCAACGACAAAATATAAACATGAAATCTTGAAAACAAAAATGCGCTAGTTCTCCCACATGATCTATATTGTGGATAAATTATTACCTCGATTAGGTACACATCAGGCAGTTCAGTTCTAGCAGCTCTTCTTTCTTCCATGCAGGCATGCATCATAGATTAATAACCTTACGTACGGTTATTAATCTATGCATGCAGTTTTTCGTAACGAGAGATTTACACATGGTCGGGCAGAATATTGCCTCCCACTGATTGTCAAATGCCTATAGTTAAGCTTAGTAACTTACCTTGGGGTTCGAACTAGTACGTAGAAAGACACTGGCCGTGAGTCGGTCTAGGACATACAATGTATTATACCTATGCATTATTCGAGGGTGTGGTTAACGGCCAATATTGCCCACTATTGTAATTTACGGGTTTATCTGCACACTCGCGATATGGGTGCAGTACGCACCCAATACTTGGCCCCCCTCGTATCCATCTGCACACTGCTCTTGATATTCGAATGTCTAGGTACGAGTATGTATATTGGTCCGCACACGTGCATGTCGGTGGATATGTATCTGCATACCATGGCGTGGGCAAACTCTGCATATTACTGCATACGGTACTATGTTCACGCAGTGAGTAGGCTTTATAGTCTATTGCTGTAGTCGGCCAGTACATGGAACTGAATAGCAATCCATAAAGTTGCAACCAATATGCATTTGAAGCGCAATGGATGGATTCATGACAAGAAGCTGTGCACCTGAATAACGCGTTAACCGTACATGACGAAGACACTTGTCTGCTTTTTCACCCACACGTACTGAGTCTCCATGGCTGCAGAGGGGAACACCCTGCCAAGAACCTTCCCTCACTCCTCTTGCTGCAGAGGAACATCCTGCCCACAAGACCTCCCCTCACTCCTCTGGCTGCATAGGATAACATCCATCCAGCCACCTCACACACCTTTACTACACTCCCCCACCAGTCACACAACCTGGCTGGCCTCAGCTACATGATGCTGTAACATATATATGCATATGGGACAGTTTCCGCGAAAATTGCCCCACGGTTAAAATGTTATAAAAATGCATCGCGTTTGAATCGCTATAACATCCCAACGGATAACGCTATCGACTTCCTATTTTCAAGACGTCATACTACACCATTTTACTATGAAGTGTTGAAAGTAGGAAGTCGATAGCATTATCCGTTGGGAAGTTATAGCGATTCAAACGCGATGCATTTTTATAACATTTTAACCGTGGGGCAATTTTGTCCCATATGCATGTCTGATGTCAGTAGGACATATCCAGAAATGTCCCATACATCGGAGGACATCTTGCAATTTTTTCAAATCGAATTTTACACAAGCTTACTGTGTTCTAAAAATAATTCTAAGTATTATATGCATGTTTCATTCAGTTTACGTAACGCATCGTGAAACTAAAATCAAGACAAACAATTAATTTCTACCGCTCGATAATTTATTCATAAAAGAATAATTTTATTTATAAAAGAGTTTAGTGTATTGTTTTTGGTGTAGTAACATTGTGTAGCTTAAAACTCTAATAATGTTGTATATGTTCAATTTATACAATATAATATTCAGGATGAAAATATTTTAATTAAAAAAAAAAAAAGAGTTAATATTATCAGGAATATTAACGATCATTTGCTCACGAGACGTCTACTAAGCTGCAGACCGTGGTCATCATAGCAATCTTGTTTGCTACCGGTACTTGAAACTCTACCCGCGGATCCTCACTGGAGGCATCCAGCGCATTGATAAGGCAATGGGATGGTGTCAAACAATACTGATTTCTGATACGTCGGTGAGTTTCATACATGTATGAATGTACGTGCGCTATAGGGTTAAGATAGGAAGAGATGTGGAGGGGGGGGGGGGGGGGGGGGAGATTTAGCTTGAGATGGAGTTTGCATGAGCATTTCCTATTCTATACTTTTCCTTATTAGTGTGTTCGCTGACAGCTTGGACGAGGTCATTACTATAAATTTGAACTCCCCCCCCCCCCCCTCTTTCACTCTCATGCAGCACACACACACACATACGCACACGCACACACACACACACACGCACACACACACGCACACACACACACACACACGCACACACACACACAGATCACTTGAGAGCACAACAGGATCAAGCTGTACTTCATAATACCTAGGAGGAACACACAATTCCTACTTTAGCAGCAGAGAAACAACAATTATACTGCAGTAGCAAAGATTCCACTCTCCAGCTTCAACTTCTATAGAGTGTGGTGCAGTCATGTACATGTACATGTGGACTAACAGAAAAGGAAACACTTCTTTAGGTAGGGAATTTACTATTACAATCACATATGTGCATGAAATAAAACAAGAACTCAATACATATAGGTGTATATGGCATTTTAAGTTTCCAAGGGAGGTACTTTGTAATGTTGTTCTTCATTTGGGAACAATTCATACATGTGCAATCGATGTGTTGCCATTGGATCATGCAGTTGTTTGCAATAGTATACTTTGTTCTGTATGATTTGCTTACTTTGTCATGTGCACACCCATACACAGACATATAAGCCACACAAGCACGCATACATAGCACATTCACATACACATGCACACACAAGTATTACATACACAGCACAACCACAAGCAGAGATAGATATTCACACCACATACATTTATGCACGCAACATATGGGTGGCGTACGGCCCACCCACACATTCATACATGTACATGCAACCTGCCCACACACACATAATACACACACATATGCGTATGCATACACTTATACAGTTGCAACCATGCAGCCTTAATGTACATATACTGTTTATCAAGGCATGTCCTCATTCTCTCCATCTCATCCTTGGTCCTCACATCACCTCTCTTCCATCGCTTTTTTTTTCTGGTATTTTTCCTTTCCTCCTTTTTCTCTACCCTCTATCCTTCCTCTTCCCCCTGTCTTCCCCTCCCGCCTTTGTTTTCTCGCACCACACCTCTCTCTCCCGTTCTATCTCCCTCTTCCCTGTCATTTTTTGACTCTGTAACCTACATTCCTCTGGAGGCTTCATCACGTTGATCTTGTGTAAACTCACTGTGGTCCATGAATAATGATGAGTGGGCAACTAAAGGCCGGCATACACGGGGCGACTTCCTGCCGATTTGTCGCACGCAACTCAAATGAATATGGACAAATGTTCCGCAAACCATCAGTAAACTAAACAATGACGGAACTTTTACCCATATTCATTCGAGTTGCATGCGACAAGTCGGCAGGAAGTCGCCCCGTGTATGCCGACCTTCACACACCACACCACACACACACACACACACACACACCACACACACACACACACACACACACACACACACACACACACACACACACATACACACACACACACACACACACACACACACACACACACCTCTGAACAATGTAAAGAACTATAGCAGTGTGTCAGATGGCACTGCAGCATCACCATACACAGTTCAACCTCAACTTGAGCTTATACAAAAATGTTTCAGTGTTGTAAAAGTATGTGTGTGTGTGTGTTTACAATCTTCATGCACGTATACAACTTGTATATATGGACATGTACCAAGCAAGTTTCTGTGTGGGTTGGTGTGAATGTGTTTAATGTGTGAATGTGTTTAATGTGGTTTTCTTATCATCACATCAATGGGAGGGTTTCTACTGCATCAAAGGATAGTATGTAGTCTGCATGAATGTGTGTGTGTGTGTGTATCTGTGTGTGTAGTGTGTACTGTATCAAAGGATAGTATGTAGTCTACATAAATGTGTGTGTGTGTCTGTGTGTGTGTGCTCAAAAAGTCCTTGTGGTTATCTTCACATCACAATACAAGGAGCTACCCTACTATGTGCACACACACAGGGTTTAATGAAGGTAGTCTACACACACTTTACTTCCTTTGACATATCCAGAAATGGCCCATACATAGGTTAAAGTGATGTCGTACAATAATTTACTTCACCAGCGGCATGTATTTATATTTCTCACAGCATTCGTACCTCTCCCACCTCCATAGATTGAACCCTCATTGCAAAGAAGTGCTCTTGATCATGCAGAGATTATAGTGTAAACGGAAAATTATAAAGACTTTACTACTAGTACATTGACCAACTCATGTGTAGTGCAAACCCATCATGTACGTCGCTTTTTTCTTGTTTCTATTATGTTTTGGTCCCAGTAATTATGATCATGTTTGATGTATGCTCGTCGTTTTCTCGACAGAAGCGAATTGATACTCATTCGTTGCTCAGTGAGAATTATTTCTTCAGCTGGGTTCCATTTACAGGAGCTGAAGTAGCCCAGAAATGGCCCATACATTGTAGGACATCTTTCAATTTTTTTCAAATTGAATTCAAAACTAGCTTAAAATTGTTCTTATTATTATCTGTATTTTTCATCAAGTTAGCGTTACACATTGTAACGCTACATTCAAGACAATTTTATAATTTGTACCGCGCATAATTAAAACAAATATGTCATGCTGTAAATTAAAAATAATATGAACTTAACTAGATTAGAATTACTAACAAGCTAGCTAGCAAGTTCATGAGACATCGTCACTGGAGTTTGTGAGACTCTCGACTATATGACCGTGAGTTTGTTATGTTATAGCCTCACTTACCCTCTAATTGCCAAGGTTTAATGCATGTGTTTAAATATGCGACATGATTGGCAACTGCGTGAATCTCACGCTGAATGAGTGAGACTTTGTGATCGAGCGTTCCCCATTCAATTGCTTTCTATGTAACTGTCATTTTTAAAATTGTATTCGCTGACAGCTTCGAAGTCTTTTACCATGAATGTGAAACACCCTGCCCCCCAGATTTTCACACGCTAGAGATATTACACGCACACATGCACACACACACACACATAAACACACAAAGCTAAACACACACACACATAAACACACACAGCTACTCACACACACACACACACACACCACACACATAAACTACTCACACACACGGAGATCACTTGAGAGCACAACAGGATTGAGCTATAGCTCTAGGGGTTACAGTGTCATCATGGGAAGTTCGCTACCATGTTTGTTTGGTGTCCTAACTATTATACGTCATCATTTATAAATACGTGTGATGTACGTGAACACTATTTTTTGGCCTGTTCAAGAGGCACTACTTCAGACTTAGTAGCAGTGTTGCAAGAAACATGGTACATGTATATGTGCCACAACTGTACCAGGATTGCTTACTTGGGTCAGTGATGGTCCTCTGTTTGGCTTTGGCTGAAGTGATTGCACAGGTCATTTATTTGCCTACCAAGTCATTTTAGATGCCTACCAGTTCACCAGGTCATATGGGTGGTCCACCAGGTCATATGGCACCAGGTCATATAATGGATGCCTATCTGTTATCACACCAACTGTGTTGTCCCTTCAGCGTTATCGTCCCAGATGGAAGTTGTGACCTAAATAATATAACAATATAGATGTTTGTCTAAAGCCAACTGTACCTATTCACGTCCTATGCTTCATCGCTATCTTGCAGGGAATAGACCAACCTGGACCCTTCAACTAGTGCTGAGGATCATGAGTCTGCAGATCATACACACAACAGTGAATTGCAAGACAAAGACTATGGCTGTGTTCCTGGCAGGAGGAAACGAAGGTCCAGGAAAGTTGTGCTGTAGTGAGCAGAGAGACAACAGTAGCCACTCTCCAGTTTTAACTTCAAGACAATGTGCAGGTCGCAGTCATGTACATGTGGATGAATGGAGAGAATATACTTCTTCAGGTCAGGGTATTTACTATTGAACACGTGTATATGTGCATGAAATTAAAAGAAATTTTTAACTCAATCTATGTATGTACATATGTATCGAATTTTAATTTTAAGAGAGGCACTTTGCAGTATAAGTTGGCAAGGGTTCATGGATGTGCAATCGGTATTTTGCCAGAAGTTGTAGGATACTTTGTATGTTAACTTACATTGTCATATGATAGACATGTACACACACACACATACACACACACACAGGCACACCAACATGCATGGACATGCATGCAAACGCACTCGCTTTTCTCCACACATTCACACACACATGCACAACACGTATGCATAAGTGAGTGCGCATTCGTGCTCGCATGTACAATGTGCATGAACACACATGCATGGACAATTCATGAATACATACATGTAACACAGAGTTGCACCAGCAGGTCCTCATTTCTTCCATATACACTCTTCCCTCCTCTCCTCATATCACCTCTCTCCCTCCCTTCTCTCTTCCCTCCCTTCTCTCTCCCCTCCCTTCTCTTTCCTCTCCTATTCACCTCCCCTCTTCCCTCTACCCTCATCCCTCTCCTCTCCCCTTCTCTCCCCCCTTCTGTCTTCCCCTTTTGGATCTACATGAAAGCTTTCCTTAGAGATGATATGCATATGCTCACAACATGTACAAGTACAGGGTGATCCAAAAGTTATGCAACCTGAATAAACATGCAACTATAAAGTTAATCATTGGAATGTCTTTTTAGTTTTTATTTATGAATGTTAAGTTCTGAAGCTATAATAGCTGAAAGATTTGCGTGACTTTTGGATCACCCTGTACAGCTGTACACATAGATGAACACACATGCCTGGACAATTCATGACCTGCCCACACAGAGTTGCACTGGTCATATTGTTTATCAACATGTGTCCTCATTTACTCCATTTTACACTTTTCCCTCCTCTCCTCACATCACCTCTCTCCCTTACAGCTTCCTCCCCTTTCCCTACCCTCTATCCCATTCCTTTTTCTTTGCCTATCCCCTCCCCATCCCTCTCTCCCCTCTCCACTTCTGTCTCTGTCCTGTCTTCCCTTTGGCTGGTTGGGCTTGTGTAGATTCACTGTGTGGTGTGGCTATGAATAATGATAAGTGGGCAATGGAGAGTGACTCACACATATTGTCTTGTGTCAGAGCAGATGGCAGCACTCCTGAGTACACACACACACACACACACACACACACACACACACACACACACACACACACACACACACACACACACACACATGCACTTGCACTTGCACACAGACACACATTTCATAGGGTGTTGTACATGACTAGTTTCATATACCACTGCATGCAGTTATGATCATGCCGAACATATGCACATTAAACCAACATGCATGGAGTGGAATGAGGGAAGTTTATTGAGCTTCACACGATTTCACATGCAAACACATACACATGGCGGCGATGCATGCACACGAAAAGTAATTTCAGATGTACCACAAAGAGATTATAAATACCTACATTCACACACATGCATACACAAAAGTAAGTCATATACTGAAAGCACCACAAAGAGATAAAGTGTTTTTGTTTAGGGAGTAAACAATGTTTAATGTTTTGATGAAGGGCGAATGGTTGTGCACCTAACCCTTGCTTATAATTAGATGTAGCATGGAAAAACATATAGGGGCATTGAAAGGGGACTTTGTCTAAGGTTAAAGTAGGTCTCGCCTGCCTGCCTGTCTGCAACTCCCCCCTCTAAACATACTATCCCAAACTAGATTGTTCCTTCGTCTGGTTCCAGGTATTGTATTGCTAATGGTGTTCTTAGGAAAGCAACCATTCAGTCTCATAGCCAGCTATCAACGACCTGAACTTTGCTGACCCACCCACCACTCCTCTTGTGCACTGTTTGTACCTGTACACTGATTTTCAATTTTTAGACAGTGCAAGTCAATTTATTTTCCAAATCAGCCACTCCCTATCTGCTGGAACTATTCAAAAAAATCGTTTATCTCTTAGCATGCAAACAGATGTATTTCAATTCCTCTTTGCTGACAAAGGAGTTATTGCAGAAAGAGGTTATAAGGAGTATGGTCGTGATGATTGTGATGAGAGATACTTCACAGATGAATGGTATGTCAAGTATGACCAAAACGGTGATGGATGTGCAGTTGAGTTCCCTATCAAAATGAAGAGTTCTGTCACATGGACAAGGTGCAATGCATTCTCCAAGATAAAAGAAATTAAAGTGAAAAAAACTTGTTTTTGAACGCCTATACATGTTTGTTGTGAAAAAGCGTGTTTAACTATTGAAATCAATTATTGTGGGCTTCCCATTAAATTAATCAGATCAATAATCACTTCATGTACATGTATATGAAGGACACTAGAAAATTGTGCTGGCAGTAATGATAGATATTTTTGTTGTTGTGCATCTCCAAGAGACGTCCGTCCAGTCAAGCTCTTGTGACTTCTCTTTTATATTCCAGCCTGCCCCTTATTTAATGTTGCACCCTGAAAGAGGTCTGTCTGCTTTCATTTTTCTGTCATGTCCAATTCAACTGCAACTTTCAATGAGGATCTCCAGGAACAGATGTAGCTCATCAGGCATCACATGGTCTATATAGGTCGATTGGTAGGAGTGCATGGTGGATACTTGACACTGTATGTATTGCTAGCTGCACAAGCTAAACTGCTCTCAATAGATCCAGTTGGATGCAGTGTCCCAACTGCAAAATAGAGATGTATGCATGATATTAGTATCAATCATCACTTCATGTACATGTGTACATAGAAATTGTGTTTACAGTCATGTGTAATTCATGTATTATTGAAGATTTGCATCAGTCATTAGTGTACATGACCATGTGTGTGTGTGTGTGTGTTTGTGTGTGCATGTGCGCATGTGTGTGTGTTTGTGGTGTGCATGTGCACATGTATGTGTCTCTCTCTACTGGCACAATACTTGTGAGACGGCAAAGCAAATGCTGAGGTATCTTTTTCAAAATTGATATCTCATTAGACATTCAAGTGCACATGCAAGCATATGCATGTGAGTATGTGTGTGCAGTGTGTGTGGGTGTATTGGCACAAAACGTATGAGAGGGACACTAACCTCAAAGCAATGCTAATTTGCAGCCAGACATAAGTATACGATAGTAGTGCAACACTGTGTGAATGGTGTGAATATATTTCCCTGTAGAAAGTTTGGAGACAATTAATACACAGCAGATACAACAGAATACAGCTATCACGCAGTTGAAGCTGCTTTCAGGATGCTTCAGTGTTGCTCGATCAATGGTGCACATTATTTAGAAAACACAATGCATGCACGTTGTGGCGCCGTATTGGTTCCAATAGTTGCGTATATACACGCCACAGACAAATATCAGAACGAATACACAACTATGCACAGTACCATCCAGACGCAGCTTGACAAACGTGCGCGAGACACGCTCGAGTCCCCATGTATGTTTGCTTCCGGGACACGCGTCTGAATTGTCGAGTCTCGACCGAGAACATTCGTGTTTCGAGTACATTAGTTCGTGACACGACGGTTAACAATCGTGACTCGTAGTTACATTGTCGTGTTTCGAATGTGCGGCGAAGTCGTGTCACGAATGTGTGAAGTCGTGTCCCTTAATTGCACGCGAGTTCGTGTCTTGAAAATGTCGCTTCGTGCCACTGATGCGTGTGAAACACAAGTATGCTCGAGTCACGCACGGGTATCACTCGTGACGCGCGCACGCGTGTGTCAAGCTACGTCTGGATGGTACTGTATGCGCGATTAATACAAACGATCCCGATCGCATCGGGTTAGTAACTCAACTGGTAGAAAACCTTTTTGGGCAGCGCGACAAGAGGTCTGGGACCGATTTCATGCCATCAAAAAACTGAAGGAGGGCCACACTCATAACGCAGATCAACTACACTATCCGCACGTGAGTCAATTTTGAGGGCACGAGATGGAGGAACGTACAGATTCAACATGAAATGCTTCTCCCGGGTATGGAAGCCGATTTTTCAATAGGAAGGCCTAGTTTTTAGTACATTTTATAGTTCTTTGATGTACTAGCTATATTATTTTCAAATATCAAAATCGTAACTCGTAAAGGTATTGACACAAATGACCGTGGAATATTGTAATGAGAAACCCTTCTCATTGACTACCTGTACATTTGGGGACAATCCTAGAGAAGCCCCAGCTTAAATAGGAAAAATACGGCGACACTCATAACAAATGTAGTGTACTAACATTTTCAAATTTCAAATCCTTGGAAAAATCTGGCATCCTTGGTAGCTGAATATGCCATATATAGAGGAGGAGCTGATTCATCACATCAACCACTCCACATGCAGGTGTAAGAGAGAGCTTACCTGCACAGGTCCATACCACACTGTCACCAAAAGCATCACATCATACTACTCATATCGTTATTTACAGTCAATGCTCATTAACATGCAAGCATATCATGAGTTATTAAACACTACTTCTGTTGCAATAACAAAGCATTGGTTAACTATAATATGTCATGAACGGATAACAATGTAACATGCACCAACACTCTTGGGCTTCATGTCCAGTACAAAATAAAAGTTTTTGTTTCTCATGGCCACATAATCCAAGCTGGAGGCAACCACAAGACACTGGCATGTGTCAGTCTCATAAATGAGAGTTCTGATTTTGAGCAAACCTGCATGCCAACCATTATCTAGAAGCAACAAGTCTAAAAACTCAATGCCTTGTGTCCCATTGGCATACGCTACACAGAAGCGAAGGTCAAAATACTTCCGTGAGAAGTGGTGGCTTTGAAAAAAGCCAGTTTTTAAAGCGACAGGAAATAAAAAGATGTTTAGGCGTCTTCTCCCTGAGACTTTTTGGCGGGAGCAGTACCAGCTGCGGCCTTCTTGGGGAGGAGGGTGGCCTGGATGTTGGGTAGCACACCTCCCTGAGCGATGGTCACTCCGGCCAGCAACTTGTTCAGTTCTTCGTCGTTCCTGATGGCCAGCTGAAGGTGGCGGGGATTGATCCTCTGCTTCTTGTTGTCGCGGGCTGCGTTTCCCGCCAGCTCCAGGATTTCGGCGGCAAGGTACTCCATCACCGCGGCGAGGTACACGGGAGCTCCCGCCCCGATACGCTCGGCGTAGTTTCCTTGACGGAGAAGACGGTGAACACGTCCAACTGGGAACTGCAGTCCTGCGCGGGCAGAACGGCTCTTGGCCTTAGCGCGGGCTTTGCCTCCTTTTCCACGTCCAGTCATTCTTATCTGTTACAGTCAACCGTGAGATCAAACAATTCATTCACTGTGTCCCGCCCTTTTTGTACAAGCTAGCAGGATCACTTCGCACGAAACATTCATCCAATAGGATTAGGCGGATCAGTCAATTAACAACAATGCTGCGATTTCATTGGGTAGTCTAAAAGTGATCCGGCGCCAAGCGGAAGTGGAATTGATTATAAATTGGAACGCCTCCCTCACGTCTCATTCATCAGTTCAGTCGAAACGAACAGAACAGAATGCCAGGAAAGGTCGCTAGCAAGAAGGGAGAGAAGGCAGCCAAGCCCAAGGTTCCCGGAGAGAAGGGCAAGAAGAAGAAGCTCCGCAAGGAGAGCTACTCCATCTACATCTACAAGGTGATGAAGCAGGTCCACCCTGATACGGGCATCTCCAGCAAGGCCATGTCCATCATGAACTCGTTTGTCAACGACATCTTCGAGAGGATTGCCACCGAGGCGTCTCGTCTGGCCCACTACAACAAGAAGCACACCATCACCAGCCGGGAGGTCCAGACGGCCGTGAGACTCCACCTACCTGGTGAGCTGTCGAAGCATGCAGTCAGTGAGGGTACCAAGGCTGTGACCAAGTACACCAGCAGCAAGTAAACTGCCGTCTTCTATCCAGTTCTCATCTTCTTTACCGGCTTTTATAAAAGCCATCACTTGTACAAAACCTTTCACCATGGGTCTGTTGTTATTCATTATGGTTATGACAGAACCTGATGTTTAATGCTTGGTGCTGGCTCAGTTGGAGGGAGTAGGACCCAGCCACTGGAAATACACCATGCCGTTGGCTCAACAGAATCATGCGGAGGTGGTCATATAAGTCTAGAACTTGGGGTCGTAAGTAAGATATGTGAGGTGTCTTTCTGCCTGGTGCACGAGGGAATGCATACCCAGTGAGCACATGCATGCATGCTTAGGAGAAATGATGCAAGGTAATGTTTAGTGCATTTTGAAGTATACCTTGGTGGGAGAAGTATTGACACATGCAAGTTCAATACAAGGGATCGTTTCCCGGACCTATACTATAGTCTATTTGGCGCATACAATACATTTTAAAGCATGTCGAGATATATCGAGAGGCATTTTAAGTCGAAAATATATTGCGATTGCATCAGTGGATTGGGAAAAATCGATTAGATCATATGCTATATATTTTATGGTATTTGCATGCACTGAATGGAAAATTGTCGTAAGTAGTACTTGAGGTTTCGGTCATTACGTAATCTGTAGTCTGCTACGTCATAAACTAGTTAACTAATGTCAGTATTCAGATCATGGAAAAAAAGTCGGAGGTGGCAATTGAGCTTTTATACTCGCCTGTCTTTGATGAGCCAACACACGTTCAATCCTGGCCCGCTTCTACTATAGTACTGGTACCCTGGACGGGACAACTGTACTCGTATAAATATTCTACTTGTAAGTAATCTGGCGTAGCATACCCTCCGAAAATAAACGTTGCTGTGCTACGCCAGACTAGCGTGTAAGTGTGTCTGATTTTTGTTGCACCATGGCCACGCCGGTTGAAACTGGTTGATATTTCGCAAAGTAAATAAGATTCCGGGTGGCTGGCAGATCTTTTACGGTCTTTCGGTTACATGACTCAGTCTTGGACAAACTTCTGGCCTCCTCAGAAGTTTGAGCTTCCATTGACCAGAGGACCTTACACAATATCAGAGATCATATATTAGATGATCTCTGACAATATGCGCGTATCGGTCATTAAATAAACTCATTCCTGCATGCATGCACCCATGCAATCCGACAGGAGTATATACTTCGTACATGAAAGTAGAGAGCACTGTTTGCAATCCTGTGTTGCGTGTGAATCGGTGAATTACACACAGGATCTCGCTGGACCTTTTTACGCTTTCAGCGACGACATGATTGCTCTGGCAATTGCTAGACCAAGACTCAGTCTACTATAAAAGTCGAACGTGGCTTTGGACTTGCTGCTGGTTGTGTGGACAGCAATACGTGATGCAAGAGGTGAAAAATTGCTGGGCTTGTCCCAAGCACCATATTAAGATCGACAGCAAGTATGCGCGAGGTCCATCCCAATGAAGAACACTTCTGGTCGTTAGCTGCATGCTTTCGTGCCTCAGCAGCTTGCATGAGCCGCTTAACCAGCTGTCACACCCGCCATAAGCCGCGGTGAAGTGACAGCCATTCAGGTCCAGAGCAGCATGCAGGCTTCCCATCCTCCGAGTGATAAACGAGATTTGCGGACTACTGATAGACGCATGCTAAATAAATATTGCAGTTTGTAGTCATCCACAAAATCAGCATCCGGATCTTAGCATCCAGTTTTGCGGACTCTCTATAGCTCTCAGGTTACAGTACACATCCAGTGCATGATCTAGAGAATTGGTTTCTGCCACTACCCAAGATACATGTTACAAATGCATAAAAGGACTGGACTGTTTCTGATTTCAGTAAAGATAATACGATCATATGACATCATTTTCACAAAGGTGCAAATTCTTATCTGCATGTAGTCAACCGTAACTGTAGATCAGTATGTGTGTCACTGTGTCGCCCTTTTTGTACAAGCTAGCAGGATCTCTTCGCACGAAACATTCATCCAATAGGATTAAGCGGATCAGCCGATATTATAATCATTAATGCTGCATTCAATTGATCCGGCGCCAAGAGGAAGTGGAATTGATTATAAATTGGAATGCAACCACCTCCTTCATAGCTATATAATCGTAAGTCAAAAGAGAAGTTTGAAGTTACGCATTTTGAGTAACCATGAGCACTGAAAGGAGTTACCTGACAGTGTAACGAGGTCTCCAAGATTCTCAAGTGGTAAGCGTACCTCTTCTGACCACACACATGCATCATGCGTAGCTTAATAACCGATTATACGCGGAAGACGCAAATTTGCGTACGCAGGCTGGCCGTGTATAGCACGACATTGCCAGTGGTTATAATAATTGTGTATAGAGACGGCCGCAAACGAGTGATTGTTACCAACAGGGTCCGTGCTAAACTGGCTATATCATACAGTCTTCATGTAGGGGGAGGGATGCAGCGCGTGATAAGGTCTTCCAACCTGACACTGCACACTCAGCGCACATACACGGCTATCAACACATCACTATATACATTCAGCGTTTGCTCCCTATAAGCCGGCGCACTCAGCGTACAACCATGTATGCACTCCCCACAACACTAAGTCACTCAGCGTACAGCTACGCGCTACCAGCTACATTTAGCCAATCAGATTATAATACTAATGCGTCGATCACAACCGCTGCAAAACGAAACCTCACAAGATCACCGAAAAATAGTCCTCTGAACCATGTGGTATATACAAGTACAGCCTTTAGGGACATATTTTAGGAGTGTATTAGGATGATTTGGCATACCTGACCAGCATTGGATAAATTATTTGATGTTTCCAAGTTGGCCAGCACTTGACCTTCCCAGCTGGTATTGCTTGCAATAGGCAAAGCGGTACATTAGCGCAAGTGTACAACTCCAGGGATGAAGAATAACAGAACAAAAAAATCCACCCAGAAGTACATTGTCTATACAATTTCTAGAAAACAGCTTTAACCTATTTATTTTTTACACTCTGTTAATTCTATGTATCAGCCCAAACACATGTATCAGTCAGTAATGGTGCTGTTATCATTGCCAGAACTATGTGTATTGATTAGTGTTGATGACGTCTTGTTTCCAATCCCTTTACATATTACCACTGAGCTAGCTAGGGCCCCTGAACATGTTGTCTTTCAATTTACTATTAATAACCCTTTTTTCTTCAGAACATAACAATGTGGAGTTTCAAACCATGTGTAAACGTACCGATGAGAGGTGGTCGAGCTGCTGGCAGTGGTGGTGGTCTAGTGGAGATGGACAGTAGCATTGTGTGGGGAGGAGGATATGAAGATAAGCAAGTGTACACATATGATGAGGGGAAGTCTCAGTGGAGTAGAATGGCTGACGGTGGTGAGCGGGGGGCCAGACTAGCTGTGTGTGAAGGAAGACTGGTGTGGGTCGGAGGTGAGAAGAATGGTGGTATGTGTAGTCAGAAGGTACTGGAGTTAAGAGAAGGGAGATGGTCTCTCATGTCAGAAATGTTGGTAGGGTGTATATGGTCCTGTGCACTTATGTGGAGATGGTATGGTGGTGATGGGAGGGGCAGGTGACGGGATGAGGGAGTTAAATGACGTTCAGGTGTTTGATGGCAAGACACAGACCTGGCACAGAGGACCATCACTTCCTCAACCATGTTGGGCCAAGTCAGCAGTGGTCCATGGGGACAAGGTCTTCGTGATGGGAGGTGATGGCATGGCCAAAGCAGTGTGGTGTGCCGACATTCATGACCTGGTGAGCCACTGAGACATGTAGCATCTCTTTCCCTTTGTTTAGCATGTTGTGCAAGCTGACGTGCAGACACACCACACCAGTTGCACAGTCATATGCACAAACACCACACACCTTTGAGTCAACGCTCCATATGAACCTACAAACACAGCACACGCATGTCCACACTAGATGCTGATGCTTGTGTCTCTGTGATGGAGAGACACATGGATTTAAAGTGTCTCCATCGCTAGCACATCATGGCTGTATGGTAGCTGTGACTGTGTGGTGTGTGTCTAAATGAGCCCACACACCAATGCTGTGCTCATGTGCACACTATGTGTATTATGATGTACACACATGGCTGCCTGGAGCGACTCATCACACACAAATGTATGAAAAGCGTACAACATGTATTGTGCACACTCATGTGACCACATGTGACACCTCTTCACTATTTTCACCTCACATGTGCGTACACGCCTGAATACACATATTCACTAGACTGCTGCACGCAACCAAGACACACAGCAATCTATATGGCAAAAGCATCCAGATGTACCATACTACTGTTCCTCCGTATGTGTGGTTGATGGTGTGGTCCTGGCAATTGGAGGAGCAGAAGACCAGTATGGATCGCAGAAGACCCCTGCAATCTACAGCCTCCGTCATAAGAAGTGGGAGCATGTTGGAGACATGCCATTTGCATGCTCCTGGGTGGACACACTGTTGCTGTCGGGAGGAGGGTTGTTAGTAGTTGATGGGCACAGTTCTCAACAGGTGATAAAGATTGCTGTAGAAGGCTGTACTGAAATTATGTTAAGTGGCAACAGTGATAGGTAGATATAATGAATAGAGGATTGGGTGAGGCGGTCTGGGGAAGTGTGTTGGTTGTGAACACTCCAATGCGTGGTGTAGCATGATTGTTTCTTGGCTCAATGTTTGCCCAAACTACAGATCTTTTATGTTCACCAACCTGTTGCAGTTTTTGTCTTTCAGTGCATGACAGCCTCCACTATTATGTGGGGAACATGTACATATTAAACGTCTCACCCCAACACCACATGTCAACCTTCATTACAAAACTAGTACAAAGTATGGTGTACTGTTGGCAACTGGAAAAGTTGCTGCTCTTCTTCCACATGCAGTATACAGACCAGTTATTTCATCAGTTGAGATGTAACTTCTTAATGATTAATACAGCGTCTGTGAAATTTGAACTCTTGTTAAGCACATTTTATTGAATCCTAAAAACCAGAAATAGTCTCATTTGGTCCTATGCTGCTAAAAATTACTTAGCCTTTTAAAACAACTCTCTGCATAGCGTATGGCACAATTTGCAGGAATATATTAGCCGATCACAACCTGAGTTTATTTAAAGCCACATATCGAGAAAAAGTACCCTTTTTCTGTACTGATTTTTAATATTCAAAAACAAATACAATTGCCGTTTGAAAAAATTGACTGGCTAGCAAAAATCATGCTACTTATGCACGCACAAGTGTTTGCATTTACCTGACGATGGATTTATCAGGGAGTGGTGGCTTTGGTCTTGTACTCAGACCTATTGATGTGAACTATTTTCAATCATCTCACACTTGCTTGACATTTTCTTGTATACATAATTACAATATTATAACTAACAAACTGGTGTGTGTTGTACAGTTGTAACATTATCAGTGTCTGATTGTATCCATGTGTCCTTTGGTACGAATTATGAGCCGAGATTTGTTACCGGGTTTTTTTCAGTCTGTAGTGACATAGATAGGCCCATAGCTCAAGCTTCATCCACTTTGTAAGGTCTTTTTGGATATCACAGAATCTGTAAGATTTCCTAACCTTCTTTTTCTATACTCTTCATCACCTCATTTTTGATCCTGGAGAATACCCTTTCTGATGGTCAGTGCAGGGAAAACTAGAATAGCTAAGTACTAGCCAGCTTAGCTACATTAGGCATGTGCTTCACATTATTTTTCCACCACACATCAATGGTCTGCAATTGATCTCTAGCTAGTTTAGATATCTTTGGAGAAAAGCTTTGTTAATATCTTTAAGCTGTCCATCTCTCATCTCCTCATTGATCAGTATTCTCACCGTAATATTATATTTTGCTAAGCATTTTGCAACTGCCTTGTGGTTGTTTGCTCATCTGCATGACACTGCCAGATAAGCTTTGTGTCCTGCATAACTATAGGCTCCTGTGCTTTACAAAAAAAAATCTAAATGATTTTACTACTTGCATTGTATGCAAAGACACAAAAATAGTTTTAAGCAAATTAAAATACCTGGCCAACCCAAACTGATTTCACACAGGTAAAGGCACACCTGTCCACAATGTATCAAGTGCACAGTCATGCAAATTTACATCATATTCGTGTAGACCGATAAAGGTGTAACTGTTGGCCCAATTGTAACTATATAGCACCAGACTTAGATTGGCACACAGGTTCACTTATAAGGTCCCAGGTAATTATAGTTTATACTGACTTTATTCTGCATTAATGTGTATTTATATTTGTAGTTGATTTATAACTTGTACCTACACTGCAGTGCTTGATACTTTGCCTACGCACATGTATTTGCTGTACAAGGTTTCGATCTATTCCCAAATGTTGTACTCTTGTTCAAAATTGGTTGTATTTTACTAGTGTGTTCCTTCTTGTTGTATTTAATCATTTAAAGATGTACAGACGATGATATCATCTCTTTTGGATAACTACCAAAGCTGCACCCTCAAAGAATTAAGAATAGAGAAATTAATTTTCTATGGGACCCCAAGAGCAGGGAAGACCACACTTCGTAAAGCCCTTCTTGGTGATGCTGATGCAAGCAAACTTTCTAGCACCCCTGAACCAAGCACAAACGTTGCAGAAATGTGTGGTCAAGTTATTGTTGAGTGAATTTTAGCAACTAAAGGTGAAAATAATGATGATGAACTTAAGTGGACTGTTGTACAATTAGGTGATATGGGGAATACGCTACTCAAATGTATGCATAGTGAAAAGGTACATCAGCATCCTCGTGACCCCAAACCTTCTCACCGCATGACTAGAGGTCAGGAAAATGAACGATACAGTCTTTCACATTCTGACTCTGCTTTAAACAGTTCCCCTACACAAGTGGCTGACACTGTGCAAGAATTGAGCCAAATAACATCTATAGTGAATCATGTTGAGGGACAAAAATTAGCAATCTCTCCAACTATTCAAGAGTCTCATCCTAGCCTATCCATAGATGTTAAACGCCTTATCCGAGAAGCTGCTAAGACAGATGAGTGGTCAGATGTGCTAAGTGCTCTTCGCATCCCTGACAAGCCAATGCTGCTGATACAGGTTATTGATGGAGGTGGGCAACCCAGCTTTCAAGAAATTTTCCCTCTTTTTATCAGTGGTCCTTCTGTAACACTATTCATGTTCAAACTTACAGATGATCTCGAAAAGCCTGTACCTGTCGAATACCAGCCAAAGGATAATGCAGGGAAACACAAATGGGAGGATACATATGTGGTTAAGGAATGCATTTTCCATGCTCTTTCTAGTCTTGCTTCATCAGCGCCAGATGCCACAGACAAGGTCAAGAACAATAAATTGCGTCCCCAAGTGCTACTTGTTGGTACATACAGAGATGAACTACCAGGCTCTGAAATTGATAAAAAGGCATCTGTTGAACGTTGTAATGGATCAATAGTAGACTGGGTGCGTCAGACAACAACATTCCACAAAGCAATTGATGTGAGTAACAATGAGCATACACTTATTACTGATATTAGCAATTTAGAACCCAATGATGTTAGAAACATAAAGAAGCCAAGATGCTTGAAAGAGAGCTTCAAAGTATTCCAGCTCGATTACTTGTGTTCGATTTCATTCTCCATAAACATGCTGTGAATCGTAAGATTCGTAAAGTTGAAAAAACAGAATATGAAGAAATAGCAAAGCTGTGTGGTATTGAGAGTGATGAAATAGAGAAAACCCTTAATTATCTTCATCATAAAGTAGGCACGCTTCTATACTATCCTAAAATCACTGAACTAAAGCAGTGTGTTATTGTTGACTTCCAACTAATTTTTGATTCAGTGTCAAACATTATTGTCAAACACTTTGTGAACACAGAAGTTCAAACTTCAACACATGACAAAGGCCAATTTGAGGTATCTGTTCTGAAAGAGATTGAGTGTTGTCTGAGCATTGAAGAGCTGATTGCCTTATTGAAGCACCGTCAGGTTATATCTCCACTTGGAGACGACAAATTCTTCATGCCTTCAGTGCTAACTAAGACAGAAACAAAACCAGCAGATGCTAGTTCCTGTTCATTTCTACTATTTAAAAAAAATGGAAGCTGTCCTGTAGGGCTATTCTGTGCAGACACATCCAGACTCATTTTCACCGATACATCTACATCCTCATCTCCCCAGTGGGAACTAAAAAAAACTGAGCAATTTCGAAATAAAATTACCTTCCATGCTTCATTACATGGTCGGTGGCACACTGTTGTGTTTACTGCCTTCTCAGCTCATTATGAGGTGAAACTTCTTGAGAAAGATTCTCCGTCAAAACTCAAGTTCGAAATTTACACAACTATAAATAAGCTAATATCAAACATTTGCAAAGATCTGCATTTTCCATCTCCATTATATGGATTTTAATGTCCAAGCGATTGTGAATATGATGGTACTGCATATGAACGATATCAACACCCTGCTGAGTGTAAATTCAGCAGTGAATCAACACAAATGAAATGCCATTACACAGACTCGTGTTCTGACCTGTTTCCTGAACAAAAGATGTGGTTTCCAGAGGTATATTCAGCACATATTACAACATGCACATTTACCAGCAGTATACGTGTTACACTATGCCAACAGATGCACCATTCATTGCTAAAATACGGTTTGATAGATCATTTGGCAGGCTGGAAATATAAATTTGGGCAAACAATTGTCAGATTTATTTGGACCTGCTCAAGAATTCAAACCATACAATAGGCACATTACTAAGAATATCATAATAACCAAACCTAACACTGCGCCACAGCATTTAGTATGCAGAGTTGTGCAGAGTCTGCATACCAACCATATGCAGATGGGTATCATTGAAGTGTTCATATGCAGATGTCTGCATATGAACACTTCAATGATACCATCTGCATATGGTTGATATGCAGACTCTGGACAATTCTGCATACTAAATGCTGCGGCGCAGTGTAAATGCTCCCACAAGGAAAATAGAATTCATTTGAAAATACACATGTACAAGCATGCTCAACCTTAAAGTCTATTTGCAATTACGTATGAGTGATGTAGTGCACTATAAAAGCCCTCCACTACCCAGACTATATTATAATGTTTGTTCCTACATTCTATTCACTTTTTGGATAAAGAAATTTTCAAATCCCTTTTTATTTCCCTGAGCAGATATTGCTCTTTGTGCACTAACATTTAGAAAGGAATAATTGCGGGCGAATAGCCTGATCAATATACATGTACAATACCATGTGGTAACCTGATTGCAGTACTCTCAGCTGCAAATCATGTCATACAATGATATAAGATTGAAATAAAAAAAAACACCTCAATGGCCAACATGAATTTAGATTGGTCGTATGCCATGATGTGGTCAGAAATTGACTGTTGTTGCCTGCTATTTTGAGCCCTGTTGGTACTCATTATAACATGCACCTTATCTTTTTGGCATCATTTTGTTAAGTCTTGCATTAGGAGGGAAGTGCAAAGTCTAATCCCCTCCAAAAAAAATGTGCACTTTATCCTGCATGGAAAAGTTTATCAGTGAAATATGTATACTGCTGTTAAAATATTACATATATTTTTAATGGCCTTGAGCTAGCCGGCTGTTTTTATATTTATTTGACCTTGTCATACCTGAGTTATTGCAAATAAAGTACTACCTCTGTACACATGTAGTAATATCTTCATGCAAGGCCTTAAGATGTTATATCTGATGGGTTTCCCCTTTGCAGTATCATCATGAATGTGCCATGTGGATTTTTCCTAAACATCACCTATTTTAGGGCTGTTGAAATCCTAGACCACCATTTCTGTATGTTATATTTGTTTCAGCATAATTGCCTCACTTGGGTTAATTAGTTGGGTAAGCTAGGCTCTACATTTACTGTTTTGATTATTAAAATTATTGCCCAAAGTTATTTACCTGTTGTTAAGAATTATACTTTTGTTTTAGCACACGACGCCGTTTGTACAATTCCACACTAACACCTTTTGTACAATACATGTCTAATATCATTGGGAGTTAATTTGAACTCTGCAATACAGACATATATTTTTTAATTACAATTGTTATTGCATGCATTTTAAGTAAATTATGAATGACAAGTTAAAGGCATTCAGTGCACTGAAAATGTTCAAACGTTCACCAGGTCACTCTTGTACACTCTGTTATGCTGAATACAGTAGCATACATGCCTCAAATAGGCATTACTCCTTATTATGACATTTGACTTGCTGTCCTTCCCTTTGATGGTTTCTTCTGCCAATTCGTCCATTGGTCTATTCCAAATATACCCCCATGCATGCACATCTGCTAGCACTAATCATTGCATGGGATATTTGTCGTATGCATGCATGCCTTTATGAGAAACCATAACTTTGCCTTTGGGATGAAAAGTAGGACTTGATGATGTAACTAAGCTCTCTGGATCCTTAATGCATACTGATTGCTATATGTCACTTCGTTCTTATATCCAATACTGAATTATATGGTGGATGACAGAAGGCTAATAACAACTGTTCCATACTTACTAAATGTTATCATACAAAATGAATTTGTACTCACCAACTCAGTGATATAGGAGTATAGTTGTGATCTTTTCTGCGCAAGGGCTTTACACATGTTTTTTTTTCTAAGATTTCTCATTCTTTTATATTCCAGAAGTCTGAAATGTGCTCTACACATTTGCTTCTTATGCACTGAGAATCAGACTATCTGTCATGGACACTGAAATTTTTAATTAGCTGTATTTTTCAATGCAAGTGTTACGTTCTATTGCACAGATTGGAACTTTTTATAATGTATGCACTAGGTCCCTTTTCATGGTAAAAATCAAAGCATATAAGAATGCAATGCATTGTACAGTGTTCTTTTAGAAATCCAATCATTTTATGATTCATTGTTTCCATAATCAGGTGCACCCCGAAGACCAAAGGAGAGGTCAGTTATATATTATTTTGTTAATAAACATGATATTCAAACTATTCTGTGAATTATGGTATATGCATGTTTATTGTACTGCCAGAACTTGGAATCAAACCAATGAAATTTTCATATGCAGAAATAATCTAATGTACCAATGATATCAACAATTACACAAAACTGATATATAATAACTTGAATGTAACTGTAACTCGATTTTAAGACATTATTAGCTTTAACTACATGGTCTAGGGATTCTTTTACTGAAAGATAAACTAAAGGGCATGTGCCTGAAGCCTAAACTAGCAGAGAATCATAAGAGATTTCATATTACACTGAATGGAGCCACTACCAGATCTGGATTAATGTCACAATTTTTCATTCAATCCTATTAAGCATTACTTAACATCTGGTCGGTATGAACGTATTTTTAACTGTAGGAATTCTCCAAGGGGCATGTTTTGTCAACCTTCTAAAAACTCACAGCTCTTAGGTGTATCAAAAAGCTGTACTACATTTGGTGGCTGCAATTTGCATAAACATTTTTTAGTACATGACCTGCTTATTTTGTTATTCGATGCTGCATTCATGAAAAATTGGAATTCCAAAACAGCAAATTGCAATCTGTAACAGAAGTAATACATACTGTGTACATAACAACAGAAGATCAAAAAGATTGGAATTAGAACCAAATTCGTGTTAACTTTGTTTTGATGTGTATGGAATCACCATATGTACCTGACGTGTATGGAGGACCACATGTACATGATGTGTATGGAGGACTACATGTACATGATGTATGTGAAGGACCACATGTACAAGATGTGTATGGAGGACCACATGTACATGATGTGTATGGAGGACCACATGTACATGATGTGTATGGAGGACCACATGTACATGATGTGTATGGAGGACCACATGTACATGATGCGTATGGAGGACCACATGTACATGATGTGTATGGAGGACCACATGTACATGATGTGTATGGAGGACCACATGTACATGATGTGTATGGAGGACCACATGTACATGATGTGTATGGAGGACCACATGTACATGATGTGTATGGAGGACCACATGTACATGATGTGTATGGAGGATCACATGTACATGATGTGTATGGAGGATCACATGTGTATGGAGGACCACATGTACATGATGTGTATGGAGGACCACATGTACATGATGCGTATGGAGGACCACATGTACATGATGTGTATGGAGGGCCACATGTACATGATGTGTATGGAGGACCATCTACATGATGGAATGTCTACATTGTTGCATTTCTATGTGTTGTAGTTCTCGTATGCTGCATACTGTTAGCAAATACTGACCAGTCAATCAGAATTTGCCTGCATACTAAGAGCAACTTATTGCTTGTAGTTATTCACAAATAATATGTTGTTCGCACAACACTGATTTTTATTTCCTCGTCAGATACATTATATTGTCAGAGGTTAGGCAAGACTAGCACAATAATTTGACAGTGTGAATAAATTACACTATTGTTTCACATCACAAGTGATGTACCTAAGGCTTGGCACTGTCCACACTAATGTGTTTTGAAACCATAACCAACAAATAGGACCTGCTGCTGTAAGTCTTTGCACATAACATTGCCACTTACCTATCATGTGCTCACAACTGAGCAGTTAATATAGTTTTCAAGCAACTTCATATCAATATAAATTTCATGCTTTCAATAGAAAGATTAAGCCAACACATTCTAATGCAGCTGTATCAAATGGTCGACATTGATACATATACAGATCATTAACATGTACCATTCCACATGTAATAGGTTACCTGGAGTGCAGTGAGGAAGATATCTATAAAATAGCTGGAACTTTGATTGGAGACGTGTTGGTCGAATACTTATTGGTTATCAGAAGATCAAGGGCATTGACCATGAGAAGGGCAGTGAAGGAGAGAAGAGGGAAAGTATGTTGTTGCAATGTAAAAGGAGAAAGTCACATGATACTTCTTACCAAGCATTAGTGAAGGTGTTGAGAGAGATAGAGAACAATGCTACTGCTGATCGTGTTGAAACGTTGGAGAGGGAGAGCAAGCTACAAGGAGAGAAATGAAGTACTGCTCCTACACCATGTTTCATATACAAAGTAAATTATTCAAGAAAGCTATAGTACTACCTTACACAACTCATGTACTTGCCCTTACATTTCATACGCATTTCAAACTTGCTTTACTTCCTCAAAAAAATATCTTGAATTCAATTTCATTGATATTGTAGAAGTCCTCACTGAGAATCGGTGTACCTGTCATGCAGTGGTAAGGCTCTGAATATTTAATTAGCCATCCATTTCAACACAAGTGTTACATTTCTATTGCGCATACTGGAAATTTGGTAGCATGAAAATATGGGAACTTTTTAATTTTAATGTATAAATGGCTCAATGCTTGAAATTTTTATGGTCCCAATGCAGCTATCCCATGTGTAAGAAAAACAGAATGTCCAGACGTACCTCAGACATTTAATATGATTGGTGAACCACGTTTTATTTGAAATGTTTACCTAGCTAGACAGTGTTTAGTCACGTTACCAAATTAATCGATTAGTGTCCGCTGACCATGCAACTATTTATATTAGGATCACTGGCCAAGCAGAATCATCAGTAATAGTTATCCAAAGCTACCACCCCTTTCCATCAGTTCAACAGCTTTTGTGTGTGTATGGGGCAAAGAGAGACTGACGTTTGACCTGCTCATGGATATGCTGTATGGCGTATGCCCTTCTTCATGTTCCTAGATTTCCAAAACAGTGGAATCCAAATTTATACCAGTACAGTTTAATTGCTATTATGCATAATGAATTATAATACATACAATACATGAATAAAATTATAGTACACTTAGAAAATGAATTAATTAAGTAATAAATTAAAGTGATAAACATACAACAATAATGATTTAAGACTGAAGTTCAGGATGAGACACTGGGCAACCCTGCTCCATCGTCCATTCCTATTGCACTCCTCCATTTGGTGCAAGAGCCCCTCAGACAGATGTTTGTCGCTCTCAGAATTGCGAATGAAAGTCGTGCTCTTATCCATCCCAATACCTCACTGTTTGATTTTTCTCACTTGTGAGCAAGTTTCTGAGCACAGTGTTTGATGAAAAAGTTTGCTTCTCGTCCCAGGACTCCGTCAACTGAACAAGAGGTGTGAAGGAGGCTCGGTGAAGAGCTGCTGCTTCAGAGTACTTCTTCCTCGACTCAAGTGAGAATGGCAGCTCTAGCCAATTGGGCCCATGCCACCCAATCGTGCAGGAATATAGAATAGCTGCTTTCGTGATCAGAGACAGTACCGTCAAAAATGGCAGGTCAGCTGTTCATTCATCTTGTCCCTAAACAGTGTGTAGGCATTCTAGTCTCGCAAGCCAGACGTACTTCGATGTACCGTACTATGACGTGGACTGGGGACTAGCACGAGTAGTACATCTGGGGACATCGGCCACTAATGATTTATTCCGACACTAATTCCAGCAGACCCAATCAGATTACAGTTTACATAATGTCATGTGACCTCTAGTGGTTTTATTGCGATATGGCCGAATCGTGTTTAATATGTGGTACTAGGGTTGGGCTAATAATAGGCAGGATTCTCTGTTGCTTTGGTTACGATATAAATGGCTCAAAGTTTCTCAGAGGGAATATACATGGTGAAGGAGGGCCATGCGGTGTTATCCAGGTCCAGACACAATCAGTATCCATGACCATCCAGGGGAAGGTAGAATTCCATCTCCCCCACATCATAAAGAGACACCATCACTTGTTGAGACAACTGAGGGTGGCTGGTTACGGAGATGCTCTCTCAATGAGCAATCCGCAGATGTTGTACACAATACCATGACAACACCATCATATGCCACATACAATCAGTATCCATGTAACAGAATTGCCAGCTGTACCCACAAATATGATATCACACACACCGTAACCTGGAGAACTATGGTCCCATGATTCATTAGCACGTACTCATTAGCATTCAGCATGTACAATGGTCATCCCAGGAATAGTCATCACTTACTACATCCAGTATACGAAACCCTACTGTAGGTCTGGATATGAGTATATACTAATGTTAAAAGTACTAGTACTTAATAATCAGAACGTAGCTCCTACTCCCCAGTCCCGAGAATGACTATAGCGATCAGATGACAGAACAGTTTCTGCATGTATCTGTGCTTTAACAACACCGCCTATCTTCTTTTTATTTGTACCAGTATAGACAGACCTAGCTCGTGCCCAGACCATTTACTAAATGCTGCGAGAGAGCGGCTTAATTTTTACTGTACACACTAGCTGTTCTGAAGGTGTATGGCATCGTCATGGAAGGTAATGGCAGGAGTGAACCCCGAGTACGATCGAGGAAGCAAATGTGCAAGCATGTGGTGGTCTACTTGCGGTAATGTACTACAATTGCAGAACCGAAGTATGGTCTCGTTCCCAATCTCACTACGTAGGCATTATGCATTATGCGATAATGCTTACGTAAGTGAGACTGCATGGGAACGAAACTAATGCGTATGTTTTGTGTGTGTCTGGGTAGCATACATGTTTGTACGCTGAGTGTGCTTAGTGTGATGTGTTTGTCATGTATGTACTGAGTACGCTGAGTGTGCTAATATTAGTGTGCTGTGTTGGTAGCCATGTATGTACTGAGTACGCTGAGTGTGCTAATATTAGTGTGCTGTGTTGGTAGCCATGTATGTACTGAGTACGCTGAGTGTGCTAATCTTAGTGTGCTGTGTTGGTAGCCATGTATGTACTGAGTACGTTGAGTGTGCTAATATTATAGTGTGCTGTGTTGGTAGCCATGTATGTACTGAGTACGCTGAGTGTGCTAATATTAGTGTGATGTGTTGGTAGCCATGTATGTACTGAGTACGCTGAGTGTGCTAATATTAGTGTGATGTGTTGGTAGCCATGTATGTACTGAGTACGTTGAGTGTGCTAATATTAGTGTGATGTGTTGGTAGCCATGCATATAACTGTAGCTTAGAAGACCTAATCAGGCAGTCCACCACTCCCGTACATGCATGAAGACTATAAAGATAGCATGCAACAGTTCTGTTTAACGTTTGCACAGACCCAGCTGGAAACAAATTGCTCGTTTAGGTGGTCGTCTACGCAATATCCCCTGCATCGCACAGTACATGCCATAAGGCTGTGCAGGACTGCATGCATCTGTCGCATCTCACCTCTATGCATGCATGCCAGGTTTCACGCACCACGGATACAAATATGCGTCATTCGCATGCATGTAATCAGTTAAAGGTACATCACTTTTAAAAAGTCAAAATTTTCCTCTACCCAGAGGCAGTATATTATACACGTGAGTGATTTTAGCAATGGTGATCCACCCCAATTCAAGTATGAGATGCACATGATAGCACTGGTGATCCACCCCAATTCAAGTATCAGGTGCATTGGTGATCCACCCCAATTCAAGTATCAGATGCACATGATAGCACTGTTGATCCACCCCAAGTCAAGTATCAGATGAACATGATAGCACTGGGGATCCACCCCAATTCAAGTATCAGGTGCATTGGTGATCCACCCCAATTCAAGTATCAGATGCACATGATAGCACTGTCGAAAATAGCTAATCACCTTTCTAACTATCCCGCGACATTTTCGGCAACCAAAATTGTTCCGGGCGGTGCAATTCTAGTGTACCACCCGGTATACTTTTTGCCTGGTCCAGACAGGGCTTAAGACCTTCAGACCCTCCCCCCCACCCCACCGCTTGAAAAGGTGCAGCTAAGAAACACAAAAATCCACTCTCAACAGCTGCAGCTACAGAGTGCTAATGTAGATGGTGAATACCAGCTTGTGTATATGAGCCCTGAAGGCGCTCTTGCGAAACAAACAATGGAAGGAGACACCGTCAGACACGTCACAGCAGCAGCCGCTCATAGGGGGAATTTTTATTATATTCATAGCTGACCGCACACAGTTTGGTTATGGGCTGCTGTGACGGTGAGGTCTGGGTACGAGACTAATCACATACGAACTGTAATAGACCGCTTGCGTAATGACAAGGGCGTAGACAGCTATTTATGAGTGGGGGGGGGGGGGGGGGGCTAAACACACTATTTAGTTTTCATGGTTATGTCACGTGTACACACGTAAAAAAATGTCGCTGCTATCATGGCTTTCCAAGTTCAAGATAACACCGCTCGAGGCCGAGAGTGAGAGTTCATTGTCTGTAGGTTGCGATGCGTCCAGCACTAGCAAGCGGCCGCCAACTGATACATGTAGTGTTCTGCAATCAGTTGAACCCGAGGATGCAACTAGGCAGGCAAACGATTGCAGTAGTGCCGCTAACTCAGGTACTAGTACAACTTCATTGTCAACGCCCTTGCAATCTTCAATCACACCTTTGGAGTCTGCGCAATCATTACTTCCGCAAAGTGCTCACCAACCGATTTTGGCCCCTTTTCCTAAACGCACTTACGGCAAGCAAACACGTTCCTTTTGTTCATCTTGGTACAGAAAGTACCAATGGTTGCATTATCAAGAAGGAAGTGACACAGTACTGTGTTACATATCCAGAAATGGCCCATACATACGCCGTCATCCTGTTGTTTTTTTCCACATTGAATTTCAAACATGTTTAATATACTCTAAAAATCGATTTGATTATAATATGCATTTTTGAAAAAAACATTAAGCACCCTTTTACTAAAATCAAGACATTTAAATTAATTTCAACCGCGCATAATTAGTAAAATTTATTCATAAATGTATTTGAAAAGATGACGCAAGATATTCAAATATCATGTTAATACCATTCATGACGTGTACGACGAAACTTTGGCTCACGTGCACATGTAACATTGATTTAAATCTGTATAATTAAATAGTAAAATAACGAAAGTCTTTAATACAGCTTCTGCGCGAGGGTGTGGCTACTGCGGTACGCCCACGCATATGTGAAAAGTCAGTTAGTTGATAAATAAATCATGCAACGCATCCCGATAGGGACTGACCAAAACATTCCAGAAATCATGTGTGCACACAATGCCGGTATCTGTTATGCTACATGGCAGTGTGCGATGTGATCTGTTCTTTTAATTTATCATTGTCTACTTGAACCAGCTAGTAGCTCTAACCAAGGATTATTGACTATTACAATCCTTGCTCGAACCCAGTGGGATATATGCCTCATGTCATTCTCTTTGTCAGTAGCACTCACGGCATTTCAAAATGGTTGTATTTTTCAACGCTTATATACGTAAGTTCTATCGGTATTCATGAAAAAGCTCGGCGATGTTTATATAGACTCTTTTGCCTGGTAACCTCGGACAACGCTCAGTTACAATTTTCTTGTTCATTTCACTAGTTACGAGCATTATCCGTGCATGCATGCATTGCGGTTGATGGTGCATGCTGTCATAGTCTGCGATTAATTAGGTTAAGTGAATTGTGCATTATGCAAGACAATACGGTGCAAGATAACATGACTGCACCGCTGCAGTAATGAATGCTTTGAAGTGCAGTTTACCCATATACATGTATAGCTCTCGATTGCATGCAGCATGATGAAGAGATTAGAACTAACTTGCTGTCCATGCAGGAGGCCTGCATACTTTTACTATCTGTGCGTGTGCACCTAAATTGGTGCACGCATTCAATATACGCATGATGCAAATGGTCGCATGCATATGGTATATGGTTACAATGTAGAGTGCAGCAGATAGTATGCAGGCATTATTTCCTTGCAACTACTGGTTATGACAATAACAAAGGTCAGGTATTGGCATCTGTTTATAATCTTTCGTGCAGCTAGTATAGTCCTTCACAATTCACTGGGATAAATGTTTAGTTGATTTATGATCAAATACGCATGGTTAAATGGATCGATGACTCCAGGTTAAAAGTGACAAACCTAATGTTCGTGCAAAGGTGATCTGCGAGTATGTATTGCATGCAGAGCGATCACGCAAGGTAATACGTTATTATTAATAGGACATTGAATAATAATCGAATCGGATCAGCTTCAAACGTTCTATAGATCTTGCAAATAAAAAAGCGGGGGAAATTAAAGGATGCACCGTACACCAAACTGACTGATCCGCCGCCATATAAACCTAGTCCCACGTGTATATGCTCTGAACAGACAATTTGCATGTCTGCGACATGAATTTATTAAACATCGATGACCTTACTATATTATCTCCCACCTTACACGCCAGCTGGCGTGGTCACAAATTTCAGATAGAAAGCCGTTTATAATTAGCTGTTCTCAAATGCAGACTGCCTGCATAAGTGACATGTTACCTAACATTGTCGTGTTTCGAATGTGCGGCGAAGTCGTGTCACGAATGTGTGAAGTCGTGTCCCTTAATTGCACGCGAGTTCGTGTCTCGAAAATGTCGCTTCGTGCCACTGATGCGTGTGAAACACAAGTATGCTCGAGTCACGCACGGGTATCACTCGTGACGCGCGCACGCGTGTGTCAAGCTACGTCTGGATGGTACTGTATGCGCGAGTTATACAAACGATCCCGATCGCATCGGGTAAGATCGCATAGTAACTCAACTGGTAGAAAACCTTTTTGGGCAGCGCGACGAGAGGTCTGGGACCGATTTCATGCCATCAAAAAACTGAAGGAGGGCCACACTCATAACGCAGATAGACTACACAGCATTATACTATCCGCGCGTGAGTCAATTTTGAGGGCACGAGATGGAGGAACGTACAGATTCATACGGTGGCCCGGTTGGTCGCGCTCTGAGACACTTGCGCGACGCACTAATTGAAGTTTGCACAGCGCACTTTTTGAGGTTTGCACTTGCACCGCGCACTAATCGAGGTTTGCACCGCGCACTAATCGAGGTTTGCACCGTGCACTAATCGAGGTTTGCACCGCGCACTAATCGAGGTTTGCACCGCGCACTAATCGAGGTTTGCACCGCGCACTAATCGAGGTTTGCACCACGCACTAATCGAGGTTTGCACCACGCACTAATCGAGGTTTGCACCACGCACTAATCGAGGTTTGCACCGTGCACTAATCGAGGTTTGCACCGCGCACTAATCGAGGTTTGCACCGCGCACTAATCGAGGTTTGCACCGCGCACTAATCGAGGTTTGCACCACGCACTAATCGAGGTTTGCACCACGCACTAATCGAGGTTTGCACCACGCACTAATTGAGGTTTGCACCGCGCACTAATCGAGGTTTGCACCACGCACTAATCGAGGTTTGCACAGCGCACTTGCACAGCGCACTTGCACAGCGCACTTGCACAGCGCACTTGCACAGCGCACTTGCACAGCGCACTTGCACAGCGCATATGCACAGCGCACTTGCACAGCGCACTACTATGGGATGTCTGATTTGTTGGTTACGTCAGCATATATTTTTTTATTAAAGCGCGGTCCAAATCCTATCTTGTTCTTAATGATGCACCGCAACGATCCGGAGATTGAGAGTAAGGCAAAGCTGATGACGCGGGCTTGTTGTAATACGTAAGAATAATCTGTACACATACATACAGGACTCATCGTGCGGTATTGGAGGCAACACAAGACCGTTGCCGTGATATTAGCTTATTTGCGGCTTGCTCATCGTGTATCTGTGAGGTGAGTTTCATTATTCCATTGAAACAAGATCCTTTCATAATTACTGTAGTACGGACGTGTTTATAAAATCTCAATCTGCCCACATCTTACTGCATGTATGAAGTGTGTGTGTGTGTGTGTGTGTGTGTGTGCGCGCGCGCGCGCGTGTGTGTGTGTGTGTGTTTATGTGTGTGATTGTCCACCCACACATGATTGTTCTTTGGGCATGTGTGAGGACTAGCAGTGGGAGGGACATAATCATTGTCACCAGTGACCTACATGTATTTACCAGTAATTCTTGGATGAGCAGATAAAACACTTAAGTGCACATATCAGCATTGTTGAAGGGTGCAAAACTGATGTTGTCATATGCATGTGTGTTCTCTTCTTAGATTGGTAAACATATAATAATCCATACAATTGCAAGTGAAGTACAAACTGCATACTCGATGCATGAATGCACCTTGTCCCCATTGGATTGTTATTCAAAATCAAATTGTACAGCAATGCGCTGTCATGCTGGTTCACACCCCTTATGTGCACATGTGCATGCATGTACATGTATGTGCATGCGTGTACATGTATAACACACCTATGGCTTCATCCTATATGGGGGGAGGTTGATAGTGCGTAATAATGCACATTGCTGGGTGCATATGTAAATGGGCGTGTACTATTCTTGAGCACTAGGCTATACAACATGCACCTACACACCCGCAAATATGCACATGCATTGTATTTGATTAGCAGCTCATCAATTCTATTCTCCATTTATCTACCTATTGAAACGGACTTCTGTGTTCTTCTATCAGTACAGCGTGTGTGTGTTTACAGGTCTAAAAAGATTTTCTGGGCCTCTACATTTAAAAATTCAACCAAAATGTGGTTACACTGCTATGTCAAGTGCATTGCTGAAGAACTCGAAACCAGGCAAGGGGGTGCAAGCTCCCTATGGACCCAGGCCACACATACACACACACACACACACACACACACACACACACAAATACACAGGTGTATGTATTCTCATGTTGTGCATTCAGCAGCTAGAGTGTGGGGGTATATCAGGTGGCATGAAGTGTTTAAATCAGTTATGTCTCCTTATCACTGATCATGCTGATTGCTGGGTTGTCCATGGATGTGATAAACTCATGTATTTTATTCATTTGTCTTATGTATGCATTTAATAAATACAATGACAATTAACAATACAAGAATGTGACTTGATGTGATATATGTCAATAAAATACACAGTATCATGGGGTGATAAATGAAGGAGTCAAAGTGCCATAAGCTGGTGCAGAACTGCTAGTGCACTTGGACGTTCTGCTTGATTTAGTCGTGTGCACTGTGCACACAAATTCTTATAAGGCTCTGGTACTGCATCAGTGGATGGTGGTTCAGGTAGTAATTGATATGAATCACATACTTTAGCAGTGATTTGGAAACCATCCATTGTACCCCAGACTCTGCGGGATGTAGTGAGTTCTATAAGAACACATCCAAAAGAATATATGTCTGCGGGAGTTGATCTCTTTCCATCATAAAACATCTCTGGGGCCTTGTAGGGCACGGTGCCTGCACCACACCCCTTTGATGTTTTGATAGTAGCTAGATGGTTTTGCAACCTTGCCAGTCCTAAGTCACACACAAAGACATGATGACTTCCAGTAACCTGTATATAATGTATTGTGAATGCATGCAACTTTTAGGTTTAACATAACCACTTACCATGATGTTAGATGGCTTTATGTCATGGTGAATAACTCTGGGACTCCTGCCATGCATGTAGGTTAAAGCTTTGGTAATCTGCACAGCGATGCTTCTTACAGTATTTGTGTCAAGCTGTGTTAATATCATAATTTAGACATCATTCAAAATATACATGGTTGCTTACAGGTAATGCTTGTTTGAAGATCACTTGGTCCACATTGAAGCCATTCACCAGGTTCATGACTATGAGAAGTTCGCTCTTATTGCTGCTGATGCCCATGAGTGTAATGATGTTGGGATGCCGAAGTTGTCTATTGTTTGTGAGATTTATATTTTGTTTCTCCCTTTTCTTTAGTACAGGCTAACCTCATGATCTGAACCTCAAGGTGGGTCTTTAGGTTCATATCATCATCCATCTTGATCATTTTGATGGCAACTTCTGTGCCCAGATATACCCCTTTGACGACAACACCAAATGTTCCAGAACCTAATGTCACCTCAGTGACCTCCAAGTTCTCGTATGGTATCATCAACTCGTCTAGGTAAAATAGAGAGAGCAATTTAGTTAACAGTCAGCTTTCACAGATGTGTGTTTGCTACCCAGCCAACAGGGACCAATGATACATGCTTGTTACCAGTGAATACCATGATGCTGGCCATAAGCCATGCTACTAGTCACAGGGAGAGGGGGGGGGGGGGGGGGGGGGGGGGGTTTAGGTGACCTCAATTCTTTGTAAGGGAGGTCTGGTATGTTTGACACACCTTTGCAACTTAGATCATAAAGCTAACCACAAAGCAAATGATCACCTTTCTGGGAAGCCATAGCACCTTTTGATTCTCCACATTTCTGAGGAACTCTATCCTGGAGCACTGAATCTTCTCGGGGAACTGCATCCCAGGGAACTGAATCTTCTCGGGGAACTGCATCCCGAGGAACTGAATCTTCTCGGGGAACTGCATCCTGGGGAACTGAATCTTCTCCTGAATCTTCTCTATCCCGGGGAACTGAATCTTCTCTATCCCGGGGAACAGAATCTTCTTCATCCAGAGTAACTGATTCTTGACCATGGGAATATTTATGTACGCAAAATGCAAAGGATTATTTTACATATAGTGATTTTGTTTAGGGAGTAAACAATGTTTAATGTTTTGATGAAGGGCGAATGGTCGTGCACCACCCCTTCCAGCTTTGATAGGGCATGAGAAGCATATAGTATGTTGAAAGGGGGCTTTGTCTAGGGTTAGCAGGTCAAGCCTGCCTCTCTGTCTGCAACCCTCCCCTCTAAACAACCTATCCCCAAATTAGATTGTCTCTGTCTGGTTCCAGGTATTGTATGTATATATAAATGGTGTTCTTGGGAAAGCAGCCATTCAGTCTCATAGCCTGCCTATGGACGACCTGAATATTGCTGACCCACCCACCACTCCGCTTGTGCATTGATTGTACCGTGTACACTGATTTTCATGTCATACATCAATGGCAGGCGGCGGCACCCTTCGGGCTTCTACCCTGACGAACCACGTCAAACCCATGACCGCGTCATGGTAGTGGCACGTCTGGTCACCCAAGGCAAGCCAGCGCTTTCTTGGTCCCAGATTTGGCCTGATGGGTACACCCTGTCACCAGGTTGCCGCCTGACCCCTTTTGGGCAAAACTGTTATCCGTCAATTAGTATAGATGCATGACAGGGGTTGAGGGAACTCAGTTAGCGATATGCTACAGCATTAGGGAGTACATGTATGCATTAGCACTGAATGAGCATTCATACAGCATTAAGTAACAATATGGGATCATTTCCGCCAAAAGGGACCTAACCCATGTTTTTTCAAAATTTCAATATTTTGATATTCTAGTAGTGTGAAATGTCCTCTACACATTGTTTCTTACAAACTGATAATCGAAGTATCTGTCATGGAGTTGTAAGGCTCTGAAAATTTTATTAGCCATACACTTGAATGCAAGTGGGTTACCTTACTATTGGTACACTGGAAATTTAATAATGTATGCCCTAGGTCCCTTATCGCAGATAAGATCCCATATGTCTAACCTTCAGTGAGGTCAATAACATTTGTATGCAGTCGCTGTCTTTTACTGCCCTCTCGATGGTCACACTCTATAAATGCATGACAAATGTTATGCCATGCTGGTACAGCATGCATGGCAAGATTTACCCCTTCCACGTCGACGTGCATCGTTTGGAGTAGCTTATTTTTGGGAAGATGGGTGTACAGTTTATCACCTTAAAATGATATGAAGCCTTATACACTGCTCTACCTTGTTGAGGTGTGCCTGATGACTGTTCATCTGAAGATGTGTCGTTCTATATATATAGTTCGGTGATGTAAATACATATACACAAGTATACTCACAGGAAGATAGACTCCGATAGTAATCCTCCTACTACCTCCAAGTTCATCGAGGTAGCCACCCAGGGTCCATGGTTTCCCATTCTGCAGTGGACAGTTAGCCACTCTGCCCATGCTAATAATGAGGGTGCCAGCATCTGCCTGTGCAGCATCATCAAACGAAGAAGTAGCCTTCCGCAGTGTGTCTTTGTAGGTATCGGTGGACCTGAATCCTGATACCCTTAGGCAGTCACCTATGCGTTTGTAGGTTTTATTGCGAGTCTTCTCCATTCGGCACACTTTCATCTTTTCAAGCCAGAATATAGTATGTGGGGTAAATAATCATTGTTTAATGTTAAACATAAATTTCTATGCGTACTCCAAACAGGCTCTCCTCTGTAGATCTTTGATCACGATCTGACGATCTCCTTTTTGCACTTGTGCAAGCCTGGTACTTATTAATAAGTTTCTCCCGTGTTAGTATCGGTTCTTTGGTGGCTGCATCAGTGCTTGAGGATTTGGACTGCTGGTTCAGGTACTCCATCACTTTCTTCTGGAACACCGTGGAGTCGTTTTTGGATTTGATGCGTTTGGGAGGATCCTATACATATATAAACATGCACAATACGCAACGATGGGTGCATTTCAAATACCGCTCTCGCAACCTACCATCGTATTTGCATGTGCCGCCCACACAAAAGTGAAAATTAGCAATTAGGCCTACTCCTCTGAAATACTGGTATGCAAGAAGTACTGTACGTGAAACACTAACTTTTTACAAAGAACAAGGCAAAAACCACTTCTTTTATGTCAGAATTTGTCGATCACGTGTATCGTTTAACAGCGCTTCGAAGGCCATGGTGTGTAAAAAGGGAACGAGTTTTTGGCCAACTGGAACAAACAAGGGCCAGTTGTCTGGCATAACGGTTCTCTTTTCTTCCTTCATACTGCACTATTTTTAGATAAAAGTAGCTCTTGTATTGAGCTTATTCATATCAGAAGCATATACATGTATACATGCTTTTATGCTGCAGCATCACTTTGATAAGATATTCATATGGATTAGAGACAGAGTTGCACAGCAATTCGGCCGTCCGCACGCGGGTGATTACAAACTACGTATTCAGTCATGCATCCGTGCATATCACAAAGCGTGCACTCACGATTAACGTAGTCCCATTATTTTAAAACTTCACCGTCCAACGGGAATATCATTAATTAAACGGCCATTTAACCCTCTCCTCACGTATGATTGAATTTGAATTCGAATACCTCTTTTAAGTTTACAACACGCCGAGGCTACAGCTGCAGTAGAGGACAGGTCCCACGAATTTTTAATTAAGGTATGTGAGGTCAAAAAAAGCTAGTTTTCTAATGCCTGAAACCGAAAACAATGTGCACTCGTTGTCGCTCAGGGGTCAGAACAAGGCTATAGCTAGTTGTATGTACTCACATTGGTCTGAGACTTCACCACAGTGGTCTTCTTAGGGTGATGTGATTCGGAAGGGTGTGGCTATCTTCGGTGAGTAATTTGTCTCTAGATCTAATAATGGTATACACACGGAAATGTGTATCACTCAGTACATTCATAGATGTCTAAATAATCTATGGTACATTTCATTGTATGTGACACAAGGTTTGTCCAGTACACTTCACATTGGTATGAGACATCACCTCAATGGTCTTCTGAGGGTCACGTGATTCTGAAGGGTGTGGCTATCTCAGGTGAGTCGTTTTTCACTAACAATGGTATACATACTGACGTGAGTATCACTACATTTCATTGTATGGGACACAAGGTTTGTCCAGTAAGCTTCACATTGGTATGAGACATCACCTCAATGGTCTTCTGAGGGTCACATGATTCTGAAGGGTGTGGCTATCAGGTGAGTCGTTTTTTACTAATAATGATATACATACTGAGGTGAGTATCACTACATTTCATTGTATGTGACACAAGGTTTGTCCTCGTTCTCTCGGTGTCTTCTTTGGTGCCATCCATAAATTACGTCACTTCCAAGGGTCCCCAGCATGCAGGGTGGTAGCAGCCAGTGTGACGATGTATACATGAAGCATACATCAGTATAAGAGGGGTCCATATAGGTGACGTAATTTATGAAGGGCCGCTTGTCATATCATTTATACAAAGGCTCAGGATTCCAACTCCAACCTCCCATTATGGAAATGTCTTTCAGAATGCCTCACGCTCTCAGCAGGCGAGGTCTGCAATCGCCATGTCATTAGTAAAGCATCATGACGACGCATGCGGTATGCATTTTATAGCAGCCACGTGAATCACGTGATGATTATTTTCGTCTCGCGTCGGTAAGTATGGCTCCACAGAATGTTTTTTTTTGATAGGATGTATGACCGCTGTGGAACACTACATCTTCCACTGTAAGTCAGAGAGGTGCCATTTTATTCCAAAATCGTCAAACGAAAGCCAGGTGAGTTACCTTTAGCCTACGCTCGTTTTGAATTGAAAGCTTTGCTTGTCAGGAAATTGTGTATTGGGATAACGTTCTGCGAAGCAATTCAGGCAGGTTGTTGGTTAGAAAGAACGGCCGGCTACGCTACACAGCGAGGTAAGCTGTCAATTACGTGTTTTTGTGTGGCACTTTGTTTGCTTCCAAGGCGTAACGTCGGGAACAGAATAATGGTGTTCTCTACTGCATTATGGCAGAAATGTTGGATTCCTTGATCTACCTGAAACATCCTGGCTGAACAAGAGCACTAAAACGTACGTGATGTAACAGCACCTCGTTATTGTTAACCTTTTCCTTTCGCTCAAATGGCGGTGTATTCTACGTGCATTCGGGTTGACAGCAGTGAACTATTCTAAAGAAAGACCTGTGTTGTGGAAGTCAGATGTTACAACGTCACCATCAACTGCTGGGAGGTAAGGCCATTTTTTGGTAAAAGTGTTGTTTCAGTTATGCTTTCTTTTCTACGAACAGGTTAGTTTTCTTATCAACTTTCTATGTTTCATATTTGTAAACTTGAAACATTAAATTTTTTGACTATGTGATCAATAACCTGAGAAATAATGATAGTATTAACTAGTCTATTTAACTTTCCTTACGTCATACGATAGTTCTATATTGCGCGTACACGGTAGGTTCCTCGGTCACGTACAGAATTGCACGTTCGCGCGCGACGTTGCTCTCGAATTATTCCGTGCGCATACAAATGATCCTCCGGGACCGAGAAATCATTCGTATGAAATCGGTCCACTCACGATTTCGAGAGCACATGGCGCGCAAAATTCGGAAACACGCTCTTCCGGGTGATATTGCGTGCTGTCACGGGCCCGGAATCAAAGCCCTGAATTGCTGTGTTGGTTGTAAGGGGGGAACCAAATCGATATCATGCTGGTGACAGTGGAGAAGAGAACATATGCACGCTTGGGAGCTATTGCGGTTTTGGTGTTTCGATGTCTGATGATTTATATATTATCTCTGCCTTTAGTGATCCGGTTGTCCCTTTTCCTGTGTCATGTGACCGCTCCGTAAATCTGACATACGTCTGCGTCACATCATATAAAATGATACACGTCCGTGTTGATTCACAGCTTTTACGGAAATATCCGAGTGACGACATATTTCGATCGTTGTGCTTTTTGAAAATCGAGCGGTACTACATGTAGGTGTAAACATTTTCTATTCCGCTCAAACTCATAAAACATGGGACAAAGAAAACCTTTTGGAGATGCTGCGAATATATTGTTGTTTGATATAGGGGAAATCAGGCATACACTATCCCCTCTCGTTCCCACAAGTTGTGACGTGTGCTCGCGCGCGCGTTACGCTTAACGTTAGGATTTACTGGCCGTGTAATTTTACAGTAAAGTAGACAACTCATAAACCATATATAAATACACTGCTTTGCAATTATGAACAGTTATCTGTCCTTGGGTGAGGAAGAGGTCAGACAATAAATTATCTGCAAGGACTTGAAACTCTGGCGGGTAAAAAGGTGGTGCATTGTGTGCACAATGCACCATGCAGTGTGCCAATAACCCAGGATCAATACTCTGCCTGTAATCCTCACCTAAACAAATTGGAAGAAAAGTAGAAACATAATAAACACATGCAGACCTTACTAAGGTGTCATGATTTACCCATGAAACTGTAAAGGTTATACACATCATCTGGGACATCACACGGGCAGGCTGCAAACCTGTTCCGCCTAATTCTATGGCAGTTCCACATATCCTTAAACTCCTTCAATTCTTGTTGCAAAAGAGGTCCAAATACATATCCAGCAGTGTGGCTATATGTATGTTGAAATGTTATGTATTAAGTAACATAGTGTTTTTGAAAACGTACTACTGATGTTCAACATCACAATCATAGAGACCATTATCAACCAAGGTCTATATAATTGGACAAAATATGAGCTTAAGACGCAATATCCAAATATAATGCATAATCACACCTTAAACAGATCGATCCACCATTCCATTCTAAAATTTCGAATGCACAATACACACATGCACAAACACACACACATACACAGGCAGAGGTGTTAATAGAAGTTAGGATTTGATACCACAACAATGTCTACCACAAACCTACCTCCTAACTGAAATACAGCTGTCAAGTAGTATTGAGCTACTACACCAGGGTCGTTATTGGTAGTAGATAACTCAAGCCATATGATCTTCCTGGAAAATCTAAGGAAGCATTTGCATGCATATAGCTAGCTGATAAGGAATAGCAAGTGAATATGTACCCATCAATACAAGCATGAATAGGAAAGCCGTAGGGCTTCAGCTTGTCATAGCCATCCATGTGCCAACACCAGTTGGGCCCCTAGGAGGAAATGCTCACCTATACAATGCACCTGTTCAGTATGCCTCACCATATTTTCATATGTTCTTCGCTGTAACCTATGCATCTTTCTCTGCCGTGTACCCTCAGGATCCATTACAGCCAACAACATCATGACAGTAGACCTGCAGACACTCATCTTGACACACAGCTACAGGAACACATGCACTCACACCTTTCTCAGCATTCTTACATACATGACATGCACCTAATATATAACATGAACACACACACACTAGTACATGCATGTATCCACATTTGTACCTTTTTACAGTGTATCCATACTTCGTTTGTATCAATTTCCACATTGATCAATACCCAAGAAGCCTATTTGAAGTTTGCAATTCATTCTGTTGTTTAATAAAACAAGATGTTGCATTGCATGCCAATAAATTCAGCTTATAGGACTAACTCGAATGGCTTGGTACAACAGTGGAAGGTGAGTTTCAACATAGTTGTGCCTTCTAAGGCCGAGTTGAGACAACTTTTTCTTAAGCCACGTCAGGCTATATAATGAAGATGCACAAACAATGCACGTCTAGCACAAAAATAGCATCTCAAATATGTATGCATACATACATCGAAACAGACAAACACATACACACACAAACACACACACACACACACGCGCGCGCACACACACACACACACACACACACACACACTTCATACATGCAGTAAGATGTGGGCAGATTGAGATTTTATAAACACGTCCGTACTACAGTAATTATGAAAGGATCTTGTTTCAATGGAATAATGAAACTCACCTCACAGATACACGATGAGCAAGCCGCAAATAAGCTAATATCACGGCAACGGTCTTGTGTTGCCTCCAATACCGCACGATGAGTCCTGTATGTATGTGTACAGATTATTCTTACGTATTACAACAAGCCCGCGTCATCAGCTTTGCCTTACTCTCAATCTCCGGATCGTTGCGGTGCATCATTAAGAACAAGATAGGATTTGACCGCGCTTTAATAAAAAAATATATGCTGACGTAACCAACAAATCAGACATCCCATAGTAGTGCGCTGTGCAAGTGCGCTGTGCAAGTGCGCTGTGCAAGTGCGCTGTGCAAGTGCGCTGTGCAAGTGCGCTGTGCAAGTGCGCTGTGCAAGTGCGCTGTGCAAGTGCGCTGTGCAAGTGCGCTGTGCAAACCTCGATTAGTGCGTGGTGCAAACCTCGATTAGTGCGCGGTGCAAACCTCAATTAGTGCGTGGTGCAAACCTCGATTAGTGCGTGGTGCAAACCTCGATTAGTGCGTGGTGCAAACCTCGATTAGTGCGTGGTGCAAACCTCGATTAGTGCGCGGTGCAAACCTCGATTAGTGCGCGGTGCAAACCTCGATTAGTGCGCGGTGCAAGCCTCGATTAGTGCGTGGTGCAAACCTCGATTAGTGCGTGGTGCAAACCTCGATTAGTGCGTGGTGCAAACCTCGATTAGTGCGCGGTGCAAACCTCGATTAGTGCGCGGTGCAAACCTCGATTAGTGCGCGGTGCAAACCTCGATTAGTGCGCGGTGCAAACCTCGATTAGTGCGCGGTGCAAACCTCGATTAGTGCGCGGTGCAAACCTCGATTAGTGCGCGGTGCAAGTGCAAACCTCAAAAAGTGCGCTGTGCAAACTTCAATTAGTGCGTCGCGCAAGTGTCTCAGAGCGCGACCAACCGGGCCACCGTAATGAAATGTTTATCCCGGGTATGGAAGCCGATTTTTCAATAGGAAAACCTAGTTTTTAGTACACTTTATAGTTCTTCGATGTACTAGCTATATTATTTTCAAATATCAAAATCGTAAATCGTAAAGGTATTGACACAAATGACCGTGGAATATTGTAATGAGAAACCCTTCTCATTGACTACCTGTACATTTGGGCACAATGCTATGACAATCCTAGGGAAGCCCCAGCTTAAATAGGAAAAATACGGCGACACCACTAAAAATCATAACAAATGTAGTGTACTAACATTTTCATTTATACAACTAAGCCATACATTGGTATGGGAAGGTATACGGGAGTATTCGGTGATTCGCAAACCGCGAGTAAATTATTCTGACTCATTTCTGGATATGACTATTGTATGATGGCAGACAAGCGAGGTCTGGTATTGCATGGAAACAAAGATTATGCTTTTGCAAAAAGTGGCGAACAAATTGAAGCATTCATACAATCGCAATGATTTCATACAATTATTGTAATTGTATTCATACCAATACGATAAAGCTGGGGGGAGGGGGGCTATTGCCTCCCTTGCCCCCCCCCCCCCCCCCCGTCTACGCCCATGTTAAATTAATGTAGACCGTTACCGCAAACATAGGAGTAGTTAGGGAAGTATTTTAATGAAACCATGGAATTTTAATGACTGATGCACGCACCTAGCCATTACGGTATGGTTCTAATTGTCAGCCTAATGCCTTGCTGCATAACCTTGTATGGATTCCGTAAATGAGGGTTATTTTCATTCACGCCCCTTCCTACTGGTCCCAGGAGCTTTGTTGAATTACATAAAACTGGGGTCTGGTCAATTCGTGGAGTAAGTATAGACTAAGGGTCGAAAGAAGACATTATTACTACTCGCATTTCTAAACATCAGCTACCGAAAACCATTCAAGGTTAGTTGGGTTTCAGATTGTCGTTTCTTATTCTCGTTTATTTACAGCAAAACAATTCTTGATTCACCTGTTTGAAAAAGTGAAGTTAGGCACCATGAAAATTTTTTTTGAATTTAAGCACCTCATTGATAAATTCTCTCCCTTGGTCTGATATCTTGACTTTACAGCATCCATTCATTGTGTAACACAAATACAAAAATTCAGCCACTCCTGTTCCCTTCTTGTCTGGTAAAGCTGTGGCTTCAGGCCACTTTGAGAATAAGCATGATACAGTCATTATGTACTTCTTCCCCCTTGGTGTTTCAGGGAGAGGTCCAATTAAATCCACTCCAATAGTGTGCCACACCTCATCAGTTACAGGAACAGGATGTAATTCAGATACGTACTTGTCCAACTTTCTAAATTCTTTAACGTCATCAACAATGCCAAGCCAATAGAATCGTTCAGTAACTTTTTTAAGAGTCTTGTCCCGCCCAAAATGTCCTCCACCAAGAGCGCTGTTATGGCAACCTTCCAGTACCTCAAGCTTTTGTTTCATGGTTATCACCTGCTGGTGAAATGAGCTCTTAAATATCACTTATGGACGCGATTACTTTCAGATCAATGTCCGATTTGCCTTTATAATACAATTTGATACGATCTTCGTCGTGCCAATTTGCTGAGCATTGCAAATAAATTGCAATAAATCGCAGGACCTCATCCGAACATTTTGCTGACCATATTCTGGGCATTCGTAGGAGATTTTCCTTCCACCACCTCTGCATGTAATACAATCGCAAAGCGCCGTCTGGCTTCGATATGTTCGGCATGTACTCCGATAGTGACTCGAGTGGCTCTATCGATCGTTCGAGTTGAAATTTCAACGCGGTAAATCGTTACAGTTTTGTCTCCAAATACGTGTTGTTTAGAGGTTGTAAACGTTTTTAGATAATTTTCCCAACAAGAATTCTTAACATCACATTTAACTGTTATAGATAGGTAAGAAGTGTATGCACTAGAAACAACCAAAACACCAGTACAGTAGCTTACCTTGTTGCTAAAACGTACATCCAAACCTGATTGTCGTCCATTTTCAAATGAATAACGTTTAAATTATTAAATGCTAAAACGTACATCCAAACCTGATTGTCGTCCATTTTCAAATGAATAACGTTTAAATTATTAAAGTTAATAATTTAAACGTTATTCATTTGAAAATGGACGACAATCAGGTTTGGATGTACGTTTTAGCAACAAGGTAAGCTACTGTACTGGTGTTTTGGTTGTTTCTAGTGCATACACTTCTTACCTATCTATAACAGTTAAATGTGATGTTAAGAATTCTTGTTGGGAAAATTATCTAAAAACGTTTACAACCTCTAAACAACACGTATTTGGAGACAAAACTGTAACGATTTACCGCGTTGAAATTTCAACTCGAACGATCGATAGAGCCATTGACATAGTATATAGATAGCAAGATTCAGGTCAATCCGTCACGTAATGGTGGAGAAACAATCCAAAACGTCCTTATTGAACAGGCTGCACAAACGAAAAATTACAAAGTCACGTGACAACTTCATTCTTTCGATATATGTTGTCATATAGTTTATCAACATAAATATGCAATCAGATTTGTGATATAATTCACCTTTTTTTCCCAAAACTAATGCCAAAGATTGAAGTACTGAAAAAGATTTTATGCTCAGGTATCACTGTAGTGTACCGCCCGGTATAATTTTTGACAGGAGATGCTGTGTTAAGGTAGCCCATAACATTGCGATCAGCTATGAAATAATAAAAATTCCTCACTTGCAGACCCTTGAGCAGCTGCTGCTGTGACATGTGAGGTCTGAGTACGAGACTGATCATATACGAACTGTAATAGACCGCTTGCGTCATGTGGAATATCGGTTACTGCAAACATAGGAGTAGTGAGGGAAGTATTTTAATTACACTTAATATTATCATGGAATTATAACGACTGATGCACGCACTTCTATTACTTAGCCTTTACGGTATGTTTCTAATTGTCTCGCTGCAAAACCTTGATTCCGGAAATGACGGGTATTTTCATTCACGCCCCTTCCTACTGGCCCTGGAGCTTTGTTGAGTTACATAAAACTGGTCTGGTGTAGTGTAGGAAGTGCGCATGCGTAGACGTGGTATAAATACGATTGCTCTAGGTGATGTGTCATTCTTGTCTCAGTTAGATATATATATGTTAGTACTATTCTGAGACACTACAAAGTGGCGACGAGGGTGGGATAGAATGGCGTCCTTACCCATTGGAAGGAGTCTAGAACCTTTCGACCCTCAGACAGAGGATTTCGAGGCGTACGCCGAACGGCTGGAACAGTACTTGCTAGTCAACGACGTCAGTGACAAGAAAAAGCAGGTAGCGTTTTTCCTAACTGTGGTGGGGTCTTCTACCTATCAGGTTTTAAGGGACCTCCTGGCTCCTGATACCCCAGCTTCGAGAACTCTCGAGGAACTTCTCGAGGTGCTAAAAGGGCACTATAAGCCGGCGAGACTTGTCATTGCCGAGCGCTTCAATTTTCATCGCAGACATCAACAGCCTGGAGAGAGCGCAGCGAAATACATGGTAGAGCTTCGAAGGTTGGCAAAAACATGTCATTTTGGGCAATTTCTAAACGACGCATTAAGGGACCAGTTGGTATGCGGGTTAATTGCCACTAATATACAAAAGCGTCTTTTGTCTGAAGCGAATTTAACAGCTGAGCGCGCTCTTGAGATATCTCAGGCAATGGAGACAGTGGAAAAGGGGGCCAAAGACTTCAAGAAGGAACACCAAGACTCAAAGCGGCAAGAAACGGAGACGGCGGCTATCAACGTAGTAAGAAAACCTGTACCCAATAGAGCACGTCCCTCCGGGAGGGAGGAAGAGTGCACTCGTTGTGCGGGGAATGGGCATAATTCATGGAATTGCCCTTATCGTGGGACCCAGTGTCACAAGTGCAAACGTGTTGGACATTTGGCACGAGCATGCAGGTCAAGCGGTTCAAAAAAGGAGACTACGCATCGAGTGACAGAGCCCCAGGAACAAGAGTACAGGTTGGACTACATCGGTGTCCTGAAGGGCATTAATACCAAGCGTGTGTGGATCGAAGTGGAGTTGAATGGAATACCACTAAAGATGGAGCTTGACACGGGAGCTAGTGTTAGTCTCGTCAGCAAAAAGACATGGCGAGAGAAGCTGGGATCTCCTCTGACAAAAAGAAAAATTGTCCTACGAGCTTATTCGGGGCATAGACTACACGTCATTGGGGAGACTACTGTTGACGTCAACGCAGGCTCTCAGCGGCACAAGAGTCTACCTTTAGTTGTTGTAGAGGGAGAGGAAGCTCCATTGTTTGGTAGAAATTGGCTTGTACAAGTAGATGTAGCATGGGATGTTTTGAAGAACACATTTGTACAAGAGTGTAAAACGCATGCTATTGTTGCTTCTTGTTCACAGGGTCAAAGTCCACCGACTGGCGCCAGAGGAAACCCACCTGCATTAGATGACTCTTGAAGAGGTATGATGTCATATTCAAACAACAATTAGGGAAGATAAAAGATCTATAAGAGTGCAAAGCGAGGCAACACCGAAGTTTTTCAAACCAAGGCCTGTTGCCTACGCACTGAGAGAACGGGTGGAACAAGAGTTAGAGCGCCTGGTAGCCATAGGTGTAATAGAGCCTATTTCGCACTCTGAATGGGCTGCACAAATTGTACCAGTAATCAAGAACAATGGGGATGTAAGGATGTGCGGCGACTTCAAAGTCACGGTCAACCAATGTTTGGATAGTAAGACGACGTTAACTTCAGGAACAAAATTGGAAGGTAAGCATACTACGGTAGTGATCGGGAGGCATGTGGCAATACGTATTTACGAACCTGAAGTGGTGACGCGTTTTCTTTCACCACGAACCAGCGGAGCGTATTTCATGAATAATCGATACAAGTTGTGGTTTCATTCGTACATGTATGTATACCTGGTACATGATAATTACCATATAGAGCAAGTACCCAGTGTTGTAGAGTGTGTGGACAGAGGCTGTGGAAATCCAAAGCAAAGCAAAAGATCAGGTATGAATGCAATGCATTCACAACTGATCTGAAAATAGCTTTTGACATAACACTTCTGGGGGGTGATGTCAACACACATCCTGCTGCTTGCTCTGTAAGCATTTGATGGAGAGAACAATATGTGTCATAATGAAGGGGGTGCATCACAAGTGTACAGTCAGTGTATTTCAGTGGCACAAACATACATTTCATCAAGGCAAGGTACAACAATGTACTTGATTTGAACAATACAATAGTATGATATCATGGTGTGAGCACTCCGTGCATGTGTGTGGGTGGACACATGAAAAAGCCAAAAGTAGAAAGCGTTCGCCAGGCACCTAATGCACTAATAGCTCCTCTTCAGAAGATTGTCTCTCCACCAGCTTATTGCATGAGCCTAGTCCACCTTTGGCCAGCGTGAACAACCTGTTGATCTTAGAGAAGTTGAAGTGTGCCTGTGTTCCAACGTTTTTTCACAGTCACTAGAATTGATGTGTGCAGTTCACTGGTATGCACCAAGTGCCTCACAGAGTACATAGCAGCATCTGGCGCTGTGAGTTGTCCCTGTTGCTCAGACGATGATCCATCACATGTCAGACCAGCATCAAATGCAATACTCCTCTGCTGCTATCAGATGTTAGAAGACATTGTGCTGGTTGCAACAGGGACATTAGAAATGGTGATTATGAAGGGCATGAGTGTGTACCTTCACTTACACCTGAGGAGGAGAGGCAAGCTGCTGAGCTGCTGAAGAGAGCCATCTCTACCAGTTCCGACAACAGTGTTGTACAGCTTGCTACAGGAAGGAAGTGTTTTGACTGGTACTGAGGTTACATAATATCTACCCTCACCATAGCCAATGACATTCACAAGTCACCAAAGCCAAGCAACAAACCACAGCCGCCTGCTCAAGGACCAGCTGCTCTGAAATGCAGAGAATACGAAGTATTGTCAGTGGAGAAGCATCTGCCCTCATCCAAACAGAAGTTCTCACCTCCCAGTGATGAAGAGCGACAATGTTTGTTGGCTAGCTACTGCAAACATCGCATCATCCATTGAGATTGGTCCAGCTCAGGTATTGGCAATAAAGGCTGGTCTTGCTATACCTTGGAATAAATTGAGACTTCTAAGACGTTATGATATCATAAATGTATGCAGCAAAGGTAACTCACTCAGGTGGCTTGAATTCATCTGGCTGGTGAGGAAAGGATGTGTCGCATCTCCAGCCACATTGTGGGTGATAACCTCAAAGGAAAGTTGCCCCCTTTACATTTCCAGGTGGAGATGAAATCAAAGGAGCTCCTTTACTTTACGTTCCCCATCTGGTAGATAAGGTTGTCCACTTCTTAAATGAAAAAGAAAGGTAAGAGTGAAATACAAATGCTCTTACTTTTAAAAGCATGGTTGCAATGCTGGCAGGCTTACCTGGCATGAAGGGTTTATACCAGCCAGTGAAGGTGGATTCCAAGGCTATTCTGGCCTTTTACCATACCCTGAAGCAACAGTCACCATTAAAATGCATCTCCTGGAGGATCATGCAGTACAGTGAGCAAATACCTACCATGCTGGCTTCAGCCTTTTGGGAGAACAGGAGGCTGAATTGATTCATGCCAAGTTTAATAGACATGGCTTGGTATTTGCTCCAATCTGCTGTGCATAGTTAAAGAACATCTATTAAGCATTGAACCACAACTGGTAGCTGCCATCCCTCCTCCAGCTAAGACAGTCAAGAATATATAGCTATGTGATGCAGCTCACTTTGGAGTGTTTAATAACATTCTGTCAAAATAATAAACATCCACATGCTGTGTGTGTTACGAACTGGCAAAAAGTTGGTGGGGGGGGGGGGGAGTGAACAAGTATCATATACTACACTGATCTGGGCTACGCATTCTTGTTCTTGGAGTATTGTAATGATGCATTAGTGAAGTCAAGTGAGGTCATCTGAATAATGGGGTTCTTTAGCCAGTGTGAGAGGAAACAGTACATGTACTTATAAGGTTACAAGTGCAGCAAGCATTTGCATGCATCATAAAGTTAGTACTATTCTGAGACACTACATCTGGTCAATTCGTGGAGTAAGTATAGACTAAGGAGTCAGTTCGAAAGAAGACATTATTATTACTCGCATTTCTAAACGTCAGCTACCGAAAACCATTCAAGGTTAGTTTGGTATCAGCATTGTCGTTTTCTATTCTCGTTTACTTCATGCATGGACAGCAAAACAAAAAGAAAAGCGCAATTCTTGATTTTTCAATGGATTTATCACTTACATTCTGGTACAAAATGTTTACATTTTGTGCTAGTGTGTACACATTTTGTACCAGAATGTAAGTGATAAATTAATTGGAAATAATCAATTTCTTCGACGCGCTCTTAGTCAGTTTGTGTATAGGTTAGTATAGGTTTAGTTGAGCACTAAAGATCACAACTCACCAGACGTAAGATATGAGCAACAGATGGGACAATTCTGGAATCGACATCAATAATGAAGCCAGGATTTTGGGAGGGGTTATTGATTAATAATTAATAAACGGTCAGGGTGAGAGAGGGGCTTCCCTATCCCGCGCAGCTATATTGTGGGTACGGGGGAGCGTTGTAAACTCCCCCTTGCAAAGTCGCAGAGGATAAAACAGTAAGACGGTCACGAAATCATTGAAAACACAACGTTAGTTTGTATTCACCGAAACAGAATATTTATAGGAAAGTGCTATGAGCACCTCCGTTAGAATCTGAGACTCTGAGGCTAACTTGAGAACCCAAAAACTAACGCTTTTTAGTGTATCTCTGTCCGTGAATTTGATAGTGACTTCGTCGTGCCAATTTGCTGAGCATTGCAATAGAAATCATTTACCTCTGCATGGGGTTGCCACATGTATTGTATATACTCATTATGTTTCCATGGAAAGCCTAGATCGTGAGTGGTTATGAATGCCACTGTACATGCATGCAGTGCTGCTTGCGCGTTGCAATTTACGCATTCTGCATGTTCGGCAGCAGATTAAAATGCACCTTCCGCAGTTCAAGGGTTAATTAATGCTAACAGTCCTAACACCACTACTACTGGTAAGAGTGTGGGGCAGCACCACCACATCTGCAGCTGACGGATTGGGGCAGTGCTATACCCTCACTACTGTCCGATGAGGTATTACTATTACTTGGAGGCAGTGCAACTCCTACATATTGCCAGATTGCGGTAGAGGTCCATGGATGTATTGGCACACTCTGTATTGGTATACCGCTAGCTAATTCAGGGGCCGCAGCAGCACTATCACCAACAGCACGGAGATTACTACATGTAGCCTGGGTTTGGCTTCTTCGCCGTACAACACGTACTGCATTGCCGGCATGGCCTGCGTCTTATTACGTCACTTACGTCACTGTGTATGTTGGTGTGTCTGGCACTAAAATGGGGTGAATTGTCTGACAAGCCCAGGGCCGTAGGAACGAAAAAAAAAAGTGGTCTGGCTAATGCATAAGTAATTAGGGGCGGGGTCTGGGGCGGAGCATCATGGATTAATTTTTTTAATAAGATGCATATGAATTGGTGCAAAATGTACTTGCGAATTGATGAAAACAGATCAGTGTGTAAATGAGAGAGCTACAGTAAATGCATGAATGAAATGTCCAGTCTGTGCTCATTCAAGCTGATGAACTCATTCAGGCATGAAGCAACCGACAGAGCATCAGTTCTCTCTTTGTGAGCATGTACAACTAGCAAGTTATTAACAGCATTTGTGACATAGTTGAACGAAGATATGTTTTCACTCTTCTCAGAACTGAAGCACTGCGCTCACTAATAGCGTTGGTAGCGGGGCTAACCATTGTCAGCTTCACCAGGGTGCTTATCTCTGAAATAGAAGTGCACTGTGCTGGAGATAATGAAATAACACAAGACATTTTAACTTCAAATGTTGGCTTCTCAGTTGAAGAAGAATACACAGTTGCTAGTAGCTCCAACTGAGTTTCTAGACTTGATGCCACAAAGTCATCCTGGTAGTGCTGCAAAACAAAAGCCAGTCTGCATCATGCTTCTCATTTCTTGCAGCCTTTAACAATGCTCTTCTAGTTTTTACAATGCAGCATATCTGGCTGGTTAACTCTTTGAACGCCAAGTGCATATATACATACATGCGATAATTATCTGCCTCACCATTCATGCAGTGCTGTGTGTGTTACGAACTGGCAAAAAGTTGGTGGGGGGGGGGGGGGGGGGGGAGTGAACAAGTATCATATACTACACTGATCTGGGCTACGCATTCTTGTTCTTGGAGTATTGTAATGATGCATTAGTGAAGTCAAGTGAGGTCATCTGAATAATGGGGTTCTTTAGCCAGTGTGAGAGGAAACAGTACATGTACTTATAAGGTTACAAGTGCAGCAAGCATTTGCATGCATCATAAAGTTGTGACTGATCAACACATTATTGCACGCAATGTCTAACTCATGCATGAATGGAGTAATGGTTGTGTGTGCATGCATGCATATACGCACTTGGCGTTCAAAGAGTTAAATATATTCTGAACAGCATTGACAATTAAGTCAAGACACTCAAAGTATTGCTGTCTGTAGTAATCTTTTGGTGTACTGTGGTGGAAACCTTTGCTAGATCCGACCTCTAAATGTCTGGGGGCTCTCCTCTTCCTATGCAATGCAGGTTCGTTTACACCATACTTCTCTTGAAGGCCTTTAAGTCTATCCCAGAACTGATGAACGCAGCTTACAGAAGGTTTCACAAGTAAGTGCAGCACACTGCTGAGCCTCTGCGGCTGTAAGAGCTGGACATTGTAATTTTTTACTCAAGTTATCAGTATGCTTTAGAATGTGTTCTCCTAACACTAAACCAAACAAGAAACCAAAGCTCCCAGTCATAGCCTCCACTCCAACAAGTCGAGCACTTATCTCTGAGTCGGTGACTATATCTCTTAGTTCCTCCCACAATGCTTGAAATACCATGTAATTATCTAGCAATGAAGCAGCACGCACAGTCCAATGAGTTGGACACATGGTACGGAATCCAGGTGTTGCAGGTGCAATATCCATTTTGAGACGTGCAAATATAGCATCTTGTCTTGGAGAATGTTTCAATAACTTCAATGCAGTATCCAATGTGTCTCGACGACTTTGACAGAAGCTGCTAGGTTTAAAGCATGCCCATAGCAATGGGTGTAAGTTGCTCTCGACAAATATCTGCATTGCTACTCCTGTACGTGTGATAGCCACATTAGGTGCTCCGTCGTAGCATTGGCCTCTGCAGTTGGTGATAGGCAAATTCATTTGGACCATAGTGTCTTTTAAAATGTGAACCAGCATATCACTCTCCACAACATAAAGGCCAAATGAATAGAATCTTCGTGGCATACAAACTGGTTGTCGACACTATGAAAACATATAACGACTTGTTCCTTATTTGATGAATCAGTCACTTCGTCAGCCATTATTGTAAAGTAGTTGGCCTTTTCAATTGAAGAACTTATGACAAGAACAATGTTCAAAGCCATTATTGATAAGATTTCGTTCTGCACTTGAAGGCTAGTATACTTATCATTTTTGCGAGATAACTAGTTCAGCAGTTGAGGTTGATGAATTGCTCTTAGTTTAAGAAGCTGCATGAAATTGCTATCACTTTCGTCGTCTCCACGCAGGCTAAAAAAAAGTATGCTTTGATTGTAATTAGGCACTGACGACTTAGTTGCTTCTCTTCTGTGTGGGCTGTGGAAAGCAGCTCACCAATATCCTTTGTTGTCTCTGGCAGCCGTATCATGACTTCAACAGCCCGTTTGTGGACATTGGATTTTTCGTGAGATCCAAATGCAGCAGTTGCATCTTCCCAATGTGTGTATCCTGTCATATAACAAAATGATTCTTTCACGTTTCCACTTTGTAAGCTAAACTTTCCAGCAGCTATATAGCGCTAGTACAGGTGAAGCAGTACACTCGGTCATGAGAACTGTCATAATGCAGCCAACGCCACTTTGCAAACCGTTAGGATTAAAGGCTCTCTTCACCATAGTCGTGATGCCAAATACACGCATTGGAATACGGAAGCCAGAAGGCTGATGTGGTGCATTTCCGGCAGGTGGGCAACCTTGTGGGCTAGAGGAATGCGAAAAAGCAGCTCCGCAATTCATCTGACCAGTGAGTAATGAACAATGGACATGTGTGTCTGGGCTCGCTGTTATGAGATTAAGTAATTAACGTCTAATAATTTATCGTTCGGGGGAAAAAAAAACTGGTCCGGCCATGGCCTGACCGGCCGGACTGGCTGGTACGGCCCTGAATTAAACCAGTACAGTATCCTTACCCACCCACCCTCATATACACCCACCCTCATATATCAACCTTGGGAAAATATGCCTATTCATTAGGCTAGTGTTTTGTGTTCCTAGCCAACCCACTGTGGTCGCTAGGAACACAAAACCCTAGCCTAACATCACTATGAATAGGGCATATTTTCCCATATTTCATATCAAACCCATGAGTTGATATAGGGGTAGGGATACTGCAAATTTAAATGGACCAACTTTGTGCTGAATTGGATATTAAGTCAACACGCGTGCTATTTATAACTAACTTCTCTAGGCATTTTAGCGACCCCCTTAGGCCTCAGGTCGGCGCCCGGGGCAAATGCCCCCCCCCCCCCCCCCCCCCCCCCCCCTGTCCGCTTCCCTTCCTAAACCACTGGCCACTTCTACTTTTACCTACGCACATGTACGTACATCCATCCCCATCCCCCAGTAGCTTTTTTGATCGCGTCGCTCATTTCTTGACGTTAAATACATCAGACCTTCTGCAACGCGCTCGTCTTACGTAATGTACGTCAGCTATTTATATTTACAACGGTGGGACGATGTGAACAACGTAGAATAGCTACCGTTTATAGTACAGAAATAGTATAAATAGCCAGTAACACTAATTTGGGAAATGTTCAGTGGAGTTGATAATGCCGTAGTATTGGAATATATAAAAAATAAAATCAAAATATATTCAGGAGACCTTCACTTTTACATCACAATTACCCAAATTACATTACTTACTGAAATGTATTACCGTGAATCATTCATTGATTTGATATGCTCACTTGGAAATACACGGCACCAGTTGTAGAAATCCGCTTAAAAGTCAACAAGCATTCGTATATGTTTATGTAACTGGGACTTAATTTGAACACTATTTTCTGCTTAGTTCTGTAAAGGGGGGTGAGATAGAGATGGAGAGCTGAGAGGGAAAGGAAGAGGAAAAGGAAGGGATGGGGAGTGGAAGTGGGAGGAGCCAACATCATCTAGCCACTGTAATCACAATTATTTAAACAACTTTGATGAAATCATTGAAGCAAGATAATTTATGTCCACTTACATGTATATCTTTTTTTTTGCTTGCATTTCCCTCTCCTTTCATGACATCTTCAACTATTTCCATGTTTAATACCAACAAGCATACTGTGGGTGGGGGGTTGCCCAGGTGCCAAAACCTCACGCTAATTCACTGTACATGCCAAAATTGTAGCACCCCCACCCCAGCTCTGCCACTGTGCATATACACATGCACAGGTAATTACATGTTATGTGCTACAGACTAAATTACGGCTTCTCATGCAGCACTGGATATGTTTGAATCTTTAGAAAGCCTACTCACATTGTTAAATTAGTGTGGGACAGCCTTCTTGCTAAGTTCATCAGAGTGCAGCAATATTAGTGTACTGAAACAAACAGCTGGTAGTAGCCCAATGTACCCCAAAAGGATTTGACGTCTAGTAGCTTAATTATTTAATAGCAGCATTGACATTGCTTCTCCAGCTCCTCATGTCGTGCTCCCACAATATGCCCCAAGTAAATACATCCCGTGATACATCGTCTAGATTTCACTGGCACTGGCGTTAAATGTTCCTTCCTAGTCCTTCGAACGCGCATGCATGATGTGATCGCTCCTTGTCTGACTATAAATATGATAGTTAATATGATAATGTGGTGAAAGTATGCAGATGCATTCCATCATTCTCTGAAACATTGCAGGGCATCATTAAAACCATAGGGGGGAATGATCTTAAACTTAAATAGACAATGTGGCGTTGTGAATGTAGTCTTTGGATAACATTATTATCCGGACTGCCTTGCCAATATCACTCACTAGTAGTCACGAGTAGTATAAGTAGTGGATTAGGTATTGCATCAGCTAACGGTTATATATTATTTTCATGCAAAGACCCACACTTTTTCTGCTTACATCTTAAGCGAGGGATTACTGCCTAACCGCATTCTTTTTCAGCACCATTCAGTGTTATCAGTCACATAATCCAGCCATATTGGTTCCCAGCAGACTGATACCAATAGATTCTACACACAGCTGTTACCACAGGAATGTTACTTCCTTAACTAGCAGCTCCTCCATTTCTCTTGTTGGAATTATCCAGCTTACCATGGGCATAGACCACCGTCCTAGAGCATTTGGTGCTGTCAAGGTGAATATCCTTGACACCTTTTCTCTTCACTAGGCTCAAGTATTTGGTCTTGTCTATTCATACCAACCAGCCACTGCTTTGCTAGGGTACATATGTCCATTTCTTCCATGAAAATTCAAACGTTTCAGCTCTGGCCTGGCACATCTGGGCAATTCATACTTATCTGTCATGAACAATCCTGTCCTAATACAAGTGTCTATTACCATAGATATGTTATCTATTTCAGTACGACTACATTTGTGACACTTCATTAAATCTGTGCTGACCCTGGACTCCTTGTCTTGACACAATGCCTCTCTTTGCTATATCACTCACCCACAAGAAGTCCAGCTTCTAGACAGGACTTTGGTTTCCTGTCTGTGATGCATACCTTCCGCTCGAGTATTTAGGACTGTTTGGTGATTATTAATTATACATCCAATAAACACCTCTATGGCCCTTTATCCATTTATGTGCCAAGTCCTGTAAACGGATCACAAAATCTTGGTATGACCCACCATCCAGTGTGAATTGCTGTTAATATGTTTCTCCTTCACTTGGTCATATCATAGTCTATCACGTCCTCAGATGGCACTTTCTGAGCATTTCCAATTAGGTTGGGAGCTACGCTTAGCATACATATATCTTTCCCAACATCATGAGCCACTATCATTCTTTTAAAAGTAGTGAGTACATTGACCTGGCTGAAGCTGACAAAGTTAAAGCAGATCTAAAAAAAAAGCCATGAGCTTGTCCTGAATGTTTTAATGAGCCATATTTGGCAATATAAAAAATGCCCTATTTTTCCTAGAGCTGTTTAACCTATTAAGGACTAAAGATCTCAACTCACCAGATGTAATAATCACGTTGTAATTGAGTAACAGTTCGATTATGCATTGGGAACATACATTACATTTGTCTGAATGTTGTATATTTTCATGTATTGACTTTATTCATTGTTATGGTACTCAACTAACGCTCAAGATATGGCAGATAAGGTATGTTGTATGGCACCAGCACTGGGGCTATTCCTTATAGTATTGATTACAATTGTGCTATTTAATCCAGAATGATTTGATGCTGTGTGTAGCATCAAGATTAGGCAACATAGAAAAAGTGAAGGAATTGATCAGTAGTGGATCTCATCTGGAATCATGTGATAGGGTAAGAGATACACTACCTCTTCCTGCACATGTGCTCACATGTATATATGCAATTGTGTGTGTTATAAAACTTATGTTCAATTAACAAATGAGTAGTACATGCACAGTTTCCAGCAATAAAAATTTGAATGAGTGCATTTGCATCATTTGCCTACTGTATGTATATGTATTACCATTTAGTCTGGAAAAACGGCTCTCCATTATGCCTCTGAAAATGGAAATTGTGAAATAGTGAAACATATAATTTCAGTTCAGAGATCTACAATTTGTCAGGTTGATAATGTACGTTTTACATTGCTCTGTGCCCTATGCGAGTTCATACACAAATTTTCTATTGCACAGCTGGGCTGTGATGCTCTTCACTGGGCATCAAAACAAGGTAAACATGATGTGATAGAAATTTTAATGCAGGAAGGAGCAGATATTCATCATTGTGACAAAGTAAGGAAAAGTTATTGATATCGATATGTTTACAAATTTGTCACCTAAGTATGAGCTTTTGATAATATTCTTTAGGACGGTAGTACTGCTCTTCATGCTGCTGCTACAGGTGGTCATGAGGATGCTGTTAGATCCCTGCTTAGGTATGGGATTAAGCCTTCAGTGAAGAACAATGTAAGCTATTGACCCTTAATAACATCGATTTTGATTGATACAGGTAATTCATTATGAGGTTTAAAAATAGAAGTACTAGTTTAATTCTTGTTCTCTGTTTCTCCTCATTGTGCATATAAAAATGTTTTTAAATTATTGTATCTATGTAACTACAGGTTAGTAATTGAGAGAATCATGGTGTGTTAGTTAAACTACATACTCTCTCCCTTTTTTCAAATATCTTCTCCATGCAATTCATCTCCTCTCATTGCATTGCTGATTAGGAAGGGAACAACTTTTATGCATCCCCAAATTTCCATGTAATTGGATCACTTGAATTATACAATTAGCATAAATATAATTTCCTATGTCCTAGCTATATGTTTAACATCCTTTCTATGTGTATCTCTATTTGAATGGTTATGTGCATGAAGAATGAATCTAAAATTAAACTTGCTTGAGAGTTTCAATATTGAACATTTTCAGTTTGGAAAAACGGCTGTGTATTATGCAGAAACATTTGGTCATTTGAAGGTTGCTAATATTCTTAAAAGCAGCAAGGTAAGGAAAAGTGCTGGCATTCAAGTCTAAATATATATTTGTTTTAGAAAACACTATAATGCATAGATAAATAATGCCATTGTTTTAGCATTGTTTGAAAGCTAGACGTTTATATTTCACATAATCTTAATAAGGAACAATCATAACAAAGACATCTGCATTTGTTATACAAAAAAGAAGGAACAGTCCAATGCAGCTGAGTATTTGATATTATTAACTGAACATATGAGACATGTAAAATACTTTTAAGGATTTGTAGAACCAATGTTACAAATACAAATATGAAATCTTTTACATGAAATATGTCAAGTAAATGAAAAAGGCATTGCAATTGAGTCTTACTTTCGTACATGTTTGGGTAAAACATTTTACAACACAAACCAATTTAATCGAGGTCGTTGTAAACTGCCTTTCTTTCCTCATTAGGAAGATGACTCTATTCCTTCTATTAGTATCCCAGTATGTTGAATTAAATTGTTGCAAGTGAATTGTTTCATCATAACAGCCTTCTGTTTCAACAGTATGACAACTTATTACAAAATGCTTGCTACTTTGGGAATCTGAACAATGTAAAGCAGTGGGTGGACTTTGCTAACCCAGACTCCACTGATTTAGTAAGGATAGACATTTAAAAAAGCATCTATTTCCTATATTTTACATATGACTTAATGTTTAATCTCAAGCTCACGGTCCTCTTTTAGGAATGCTAATCATAGCACACTTCTTTTCGGTTTATGTCCATGAAGAAATGAAATTAAGAGAAATTCATTTCATATAGATATTGCACCTGCATCACTTCTTTTATTTCAGCTTTAGAATATAAAGACACATTTAGACAAGTTATGTTTAAATAATATGCATGCAGGACACATTATTGCCGGAATTATGAATGCAAAAGTATAATTATTGTTCTGAAAGCTGGAGTATTGATCCTTACATTAGTTGTTATGTGTTTAGAATCAGACATGCTATAAAACATCGAAAAAATTACGTGAACCTGTTGGATCCTGTAAACAACATTTATAGTCTCAGTTATCATTGGTATTATTGGTGATCAACTTGCTAAGCAAGAAATGTTTTGCTAGTGCTGTGCCATTCAGAAGATCAAGATTCTTAAATAAGGATGTTTGGAGATTAATAAAAAATTAAAAACATGGCCAGCAACACTAGCTCCAAATTGCAATAACCATGTTTGTAGTATAAATTGTACATTAGTTTTAACTTCTGAAAAGAATATCAAATTACAGATGCACATATTTCATATCACTATTTTTATCAATGCTTGTAGTTTGCTGGCTAAAACTTTTAAATGCATGCAGCACCTACATTATGCATATATGTAATATGTGTTCACTATATTATGCTTCATTTTTGGTAATATAATTATCATAGTCTTAATAATAGTTAGACAACGTGACCTAGGCCAAATAACGAGGATCACAGGTTAGTGTCAGACTATGTACAATATCAATGTGTATGTACAATAAATTGTAGGTGGTATTCTAAGTACCAGAGGGCTGGTACTCCATGTACGATTGTGTACTGTATGTTAAAGTAGATTTATCATTGCTCAACTATTTAGGTTGGAAACACATATCTTAATATTGCAGCTGAGCAAGGACACACAGAGGTAGTACTTTCAAAACACTTTCATGTTGACCACCCCGACAAGGTAATAACAATAGACTGCAAGATGTGCAACAAAACATGTGGACGTAGACTATGCATCATATAAGAAGTTGCTGTTCATGTTGATAAATTCTTAACTCTTCTTTGAGGGATGCAACCATTTTTGTGTTGAGTACCGCAATGCTGTATATAAATGGTTTAAACAATCATATTTTGAAAACGCACTGCCTTACAATTCGCTGCACAAAAGGGGAACATTTCAATGTTTAATCTACTGCTTTCACATGAAGCAAATATTCATCATTGTACATCGGTAGGTTATTGCAATCCACTCTGTATTATAAAATTGTAAAATTGCCAATGAACATTACAGTAACTAAATCAGCAGCTGGAACACATAGGTTTTGAGGCTACTTTTAAAAGAATGTGTGGCCTGCCTGCTGTGTGCTACACTATACTGTATGTGCAAAATCATAACATAGTTTTAAAGTGCTTATGTGTACATTCATTATTCACTACAAGCTGGATATCATAATTTTTTACTCCAGAAAAATCGGACGGCTCTTCATTATGCTGCTATTGGTGGATTTAGACCTATAGTGGAGAAAATACTCTCTCAAAAAGTGAACTTAGATGTACTCCTCATTACAAGAGATATGGTAAGCATTATTATAATTGTGGGCACATAATGAGTACAAAAATCTCATTGTAAGATATTTAAAAGCATGCACAATATGTGTGAAATGTGCATGGTAGTGAATTTTGAGCATAAATACAATTATTCCTATTTGCGATTATCAGGACAATGAAATAGTGTATGGCTAATATGAACCAGTTTTGTGCATAACAGTGCAGAAATCTAAAGTACATTAGCGTAGTGTGTAATTTTTTAATTTTGTTGGAAACAGAATACTATCATTTGCTCAATAATCACATCTGAATGTAATGTAATGATTAGTCACGTTTTTTGAATACTGCTACACAATAACCGAGTTTTTCATTTACAAAATGATTATATATATATAGTCCCCTGTATGCAAGATTCATTCATATAACAACATGTCATGTGGAGAATTGATTTATAAGGCAAAATTCATATATTTCTATGAATCTGATTTTATACATTTTTACGTATCTGTTGCAAGTTGCTCTCAGAAATTCTTACATGACATTTTCTGTAGTCACCTACAATATGACGTTTTAACTGTAGTTGAACATTTGTGCATTGTCTTCCAAATACAATGAATTGTCATCTGATGTACACTTTGTTTTAGCTAATCATGTGATTTTTGACATATACATTCAATAATACTCACAGCCTGCATATACAGAAAATGACATTAACCAATGTGCATGTAGATGCTGTATTATTGAAATGAATTCAGAATCACACATTGTTCTTGTTCAATCATTAGTTTGGAAGATCTGCCTTTGACTATGCAACATTTTATGAGCATGCAGATGTGGCCCAAATGAAATTATCTGTTACCATGTTTATGAAGCATCTGATTCTGACTAGCTTAGTTCAGAATGATAAATAAATACTGACATATTTCCTTTCATTCAACACTCAGACATTTGCAGCCAGATCTAATGAAAGTAAGTAATATCGCACATTAGGCATGGTTAGTTAACAAAATCATTGGGGGACCATATTCATGGTTTTAGTACAGTAAATATTACTGTTGGTCATTCAGATTAATTTGGTTAATGTAAACAGTGCACTATTTAATCAATGTTGAATTCAAAACACTTTCATTTTGTTTCCTGCAGCAAGCACAATGGATTCACAGGTACATGCTCTTGTTTGCTTGCTACTATATCACATGCAGTCCTATCCTTTAATTATCATCATGTCTGATTGTGCAAGTGTTCTTGTATGGATTTGTGCAGCCAAGTAACATGGTAACTGATGACCAATATTACTAAACATGTTACCTGTAAATTATGGGGGAAATGTAGTGGCTTGGCATAATACTGTTCATAATGCTATATTTGATTTCTGCATAAGAGCTCCGTTGAACCCAAAACTAGGAGCTGGTGCTGATTGGGGTCATGAAGGGAGGTTATCAAAGCCTGCAGACATGCTCATTCCAAACTGTACCACTGGTAATAAGCCTGAAGCGATTGTTTCAATCACTTCTCTGCTTAGATATATTATTTTGTCCGAAGTGGGTGTGGTTGCTGGTGCTGAAGCTAGGCAGATAGAGGAGAGACATAATGATCCCATATGCTCAGAACTGGGTTGGAATTTGGAAAGACATTTGGTGCATGGAGTTTTCTCTCAACTAGCAATACAAATTGTGGTACAAGCCAATTCATTTTGGGCTGCCATGCTAAATTCCCACTGCGCCACAGCATTTAGTATGCAGAGTTGTGCAGAGTCTGCATACCAATCATATGCAGATGAGTATCATTGAAGTGTCCATAGGCAGACGTCTGCATATGGACACTTCAATGATACTCATCTGCATATGTTTGGTATGCAGACTCTGCACAACTCTGCATACTAAATGTTGTAGCGCAGTGTCCATTTATGGCTGGCTAAATCTTCTCTTAGTTCAAGCCTATGCTCATGCTTTGGTGGCCCATTTTAATACAGCCACAACAATAGACTTGCTTGAGGGTTACAGGTAGTTTTGTGAAGGGTAAGTGCATTTTCTGTAATGTTGTTTATGTGAATTATCAAAGTCGTAACAGCTATTAATAACAGTGGTAATCCTGTGCTAATACAAGTATTTGTTTTCTCTCACCTTGCATCTTTGCTTTCTATCAGCCGTTCTATCCCCAAACCACAAATATACAGTTGCCTCAACATGTCTTTAGTGCGGTCTGTGGCAAGGGCCATCATGGGAAGGGAGTTGGTCCATGGGTAATTTGAAGTCATGCTTCTAGTTGAACTGTAGGCTTGTTTTTATGTATTATTGCTTGTAGTGCATTTTCTGTAATGCTTTTTTATAATAAAAGTATCAATTTTAACATAAATCTTGTTATTAGTCAATTTTGTGCAATGCGAGTAATTTATTATGCATTTGCATTGATTCTACTCAGGATGAGTCAGGCTCCCTCTTACGTCATGCTGCACGCTATGAGAAAAACATGCAACTCATCTCGCAACTCCTAAAAGCAGGAACAAGTGTAAATTTAAAGGACGTTGTAAGTCTCTCATTTCCTTCAACAAATTTCTAAATGCACATTGGGAGACTAAGCAACTTTAATTATATAAAATGCCAGCAGTAAAATTGATAATAGGTGTGAGCACAATGATAATGTAACATAATTCTTGTAATCAAATTCCATTACTAATGCGATTGCCTTGCCCTATATTGTTGAGACGCATAGGTTTATTGAAGACATATTGACATTATAATTAGCTGACTCTATCATGTTCTCTCTTTGACTTGTTCTGCATGAGTATGTGCATCACATACCATAAATGCTGTATAACTACTATTGAGCATTGTAATCACATTTGACCACCAAACATTAAGCACAGTTTTGTACTAACATTAACAGGATTGGTACACATGTTATCTTTAAAAAGAAAATCAGCCCTGTACATGTTCTAACTGTGCTGTTGAAAGTATCTAGAATCATTCCTTATAATGTTGCAGAAAGGAAACACTGCACTTCACATTGCAGCAGAGAATGGTTGCGACAAAACAGTGTCACTACTTATTTCCAAAGGTGCATTTGTCAATCAACGAGATGAGGTAAAATCATTGAAAAAGTTGAATCTCTTTCATTTGGGATGTAGTGTGTAGGCACAATTTTCTGAGACAGCCCAATGACTTATGTGCATAGCATAATCCTTATACTAAAATAATCAAGCCAGTTTGTTATTTACACATTCACTGTGCATGACATTACCTTTTTGAGAGAATGATTTTATTCAAATGCTGTTAAAAGTACTGCGGGCTCCTTTTTCACATTAGGACAGCCTGCCTATGAATAGCAAAGTGCTATTTCATTTGAAACAAAAGAAAACAACTGGCATATAATCAGAATGTTATTCATTTATGGTATAATTTTAATCATTTATTATGCACTCCTGTGCTATGAGAAACAAAATAAAACTATTTTTAGTAGCTGCTCAGTGAGTTAAAACTGCTGCATAGTATTTTTAACTATTCAGGAATTAATGATTACTCATTATATTTTATCTCACAGTTAGTATGAGATGTAGTTTTTAGCTAGAATTTTTTTTTAAATTAACATCTATGTTGTTTGCTTAATACTTAGCAATCCAGCATTTGAACCCACAAATTGGTTGAGTGTACAACTAATGAATTTCACTTTACTTTTTCTCAATGCAGGCAAGCTATACTGCTCTCAACTGGGCTGCTAAACAAGGTCATTCAAGTACTGCCACTATTCTTCTGCAAAATGGGGCTGACATAGAGAGCACAGATAAAGAAGTCAGTTGTACACACAATGGTTCCATATTTAATCTATGGCCATCAGTTGCAGGGGATATTGAGTGGCTCTCTCTCCCTCTTTCTCCCATCCGCTGTATTAATGGAGAAGGGAGGCAGAAGGATCCATGTCAATAATATATATTTTGCACAGAACGTAATGGCACTTTAAATAGAACCGTATTTTGCGACAAAATGGCAAAATCTGTTTAGATTAAGTTCAAAATGTTGTGTTTCAAGCTTTCAACACTGACTTTCCTTTTGCATTGTAGCATTAAAATGGAACAAATTATTACATTGTTACTTAGTAGATTCAGAACGAATGTTTACATTAGACTCTCCTTTGGCATATGGCTTCACCTCTAAAAAGCTCTTTTCATTATGCCATACATAGTATAATCTCTGGGTCTTTAGTAAAACATTCCAGTAGCTGATCTTTTTCACTACCTCGCAAAGACAATGTATGCATGAGAGCTCTTTTTGTATTCTACATAGTTACAGTACATGAAACAACTGTTATCTGCCATATGTGGTATGTCATGTATTCAATTTATAAACACCTCAGTAACCACATTATCAAACGCAATTGTATGAGTATCTGGGTTTGTGATGTTGCATTGTCTTTCAAAGAACTGCTGTCTGTGCTTAAATGTTTGGCATCCATCAGTACTGAATGCACTTATTTCCAGAATGGGTACACGGCTCTTCATATTGCTGCTATTGGAGGTCATACATCAATGGTAAAAACACTGTTGATTCATCAGGCTGATTTATACAAGAAGGACAAGGTATAATTGCCTCAGTGTGCATGCATGGATTAACAGCATTAGAATAGAGATATATTGCATACTAGTATTCCACAATGGCTTACATAGATACATTTCAATGGTGTACACTGAAAGTATTACAATGTACGATCATTTATATCTATTGCAGTATGGAAGAATAGCACAGGAAAATGCAAAAAACTATAACAGAACAGTGATTCAAGACTTGTTGGAAATTGCCATGGTACAAGTAACTGTATACTGTATTGAAAGGAACCTTGAAAATCTGTATAATTTTTAACAAAGATTCAAACTGCAGGTTATGTAATTTGGTGCCATTTCCAAATATGCCTTTATTTAACATCATCCACCTTCCCCTCCCACCTCCAGTTAGTCCTATTTGGGCATGCAAGATTCAATTTGAGGCATTCTTCAATAAACCGTTATGATACTAGACTAAAAAATAATTGATGCAATAACGGGTTATCATAACCAAACACATCTTATCACACATAATCTAGAATAGGCCTTCACATCCTAAACTTGAAACATTTCTGGAATGAAATCAATAACCACACAGACCCGAATATGATACCCCAAGTCTACCAGTACCATAATGTGTGTACAATGTTCCAGAGATACACCACGGCTTTACGATCTGAGCTCACAAGGCTTGAGGGGAAATTATTTTGTTAAGTATACAACTGCTAATCTTAACTAATTACATCATAATGAAGCTAGTATTCTAAATAATCACTCACATATTTGGGATACCAAATTTGACAGTGAAATGACTTCTGTAAATCAAATTAGCTCTGAAATATGACCCGGGGCAAGGGGGAATAGAGAACCAGTTTTATTGTGGAAGGATACCATATTGTGCTGCATTATTGCTACAATACTCATCTTTATTGGTTCAATACCGATATGCAGTAAATTGAATAGTATTTTGTCCTGGGGTATTAAGACACAACCAATAACAGTACATTGTTTGTTCTTTTGTACTCATTACTTCAAGATAAAGTTGGGTCCTGTCCCAGTTTTATTTGTCACTGTCAATATTCAATCTTATTTGCAGGGTGAGAATGACTATTGTCTTCGAATGGCATGTTACCATGGTGATGTGGAAATCGTCAAACGATGCATAGACAAAGCTGATACTGATTCAGTAGATTCTGTAAGTGAAATTGTAGTATATACAGTCAATATTTGTACTTATGCAACAAATAAACTAAGAATCTTACTAATTGCCAACTAATATAATACTTGTATGTAGCTTTGGGTAATGAAAGTACAAGACCATTCATATGAGCTTGATTCCAGTGGTTGATGTGAAGCTAACATTGATGCATTAAATTTGATCACAATCATCAGACTAACTGATAATTAAAGTTACAAAAATATTCTTCACTTGCATAAGAGGTGGTATTAATAAATTCTTAGCACAATTTTTATCTTTATACCTACTTAAGGCAGGCAACTCTGCCCTTCATTATGGTGCAGAAAATAAGAAAGATTTGGTGGAAATTGTACACTCTTTACTCGCACGAGGATTCTCAATTAACAAAAAAGACAAGGTATGATTCTGTTAAATAAATGGAAGCATCTAATAATGTATATAATGCTGCAAAAACATGTATTCATCCAGAGTGGGAGAACTGCACTTCATTTGGCTTCACAAAGTGGAAACATACAAATTGTAAGATTGTTACAATCTAAAGAAGCTAATGTCAACTTTCAAACTGAAGTGAGTTCAGGTACATGCATGAGTAGCATTTAATTTTTTGTTGTAAATGAGCTGAGATGAAATGCATAGAGACATATGTACAGAGTATTTGCAAAGACACTTTGGAAAGTTATTGTAGCATTAACAAAATTTGTGGTTTTTTATATTCATACAGATAAATGAATCTGCTCTTCACTACGCAGCTATGGGTGGCTACATGGAAATTGCAAACATATTACTTGAAAATGGAATAAGTATTACTGTCAAAAATCAGGTACAGTATATTGAGTTTGCACTACTTCACTAAGCATTGCAATAAAAACAAAGTCTATCAATGAAAGGAAAATGTGTCAGAGGGTAAATATACTCATCAACATACAAATAAAAATGTCCACAGTTCAATTTAATGAATGGTCTGTGTATATATTTTTGCCTGTGTGTGCCATCACTTGTTTTCTTTCAGTTTAGATAATCATTAATCATTCATGTATAATCTTTGGTGTGAGCCAATTGTCCCTATGATGCACACAAATGTTAATTGTACAGTGAGCTAGTGAGTGTGTGTTTTGGAGAGGGGGGGATATATCTAAGCTTAAAAAATTCTAAATAAGATTAATGTGTTCAGAAGCTTCTAGTATTAGCAGTATGTGCCTTTTGCAGTATGTCCCCTAAACAATAAGTTGAACCCATTGCTTTTCATCTTTAGAAATCTAACATTCCACCGATTTTATGTATTTTACATGCTGATTCTGTTTCCCAGTATGGAATTTCTGCTCAAGAATATGCAAATTTATTTAACATGCATGATATGGAATCATTTTTGTCAAGAAGGGTAACAAATTATTGTCACCCAAAATGTTTCATTACTGTTTGGTTTTCAATTCTCAGACTGCAAAGCAAAATCTAAAGGTATTGAGTTGTCTTCTTTCATGTAATACATGTATAACTTTCTGCTGCTCAATCAAAACAAAATTGATAAATATTAACTGCCAAGTTTAGAATTATGATTTGTACTACAAGTGCTCTGCTCAATTTCATAATTTTATTTTTAATATCAGGGCCTATTTTCATTAACACGCATGCTAAATGGCACATTGAAATAAGAGGGAGTGCTCAACTAGAGATACTGGTAATGCAGGTATGTAGGATCTCTGGTTCAATTTTTTTTTCAATATCAGCACAAAGATAAAATGCTGTAACTAATTCAACATATATCATCTGAACTTCGATTTAAAGATGTTGTATATATGTCCCTCAGAACTGTGGATACTATCAATTGAAGGGAGGAGGTGAAGCCATTGTTGTCAGAGTTTTCAGAGTTCATTTTTCAGCCTGACCTCTCTATTTGTAGGTGCATGTAGTACCATGTGCTGTTGTTATTACTAACCATTATTGCACACTTGCAAGGCTATATCTATATGTGGAGGTATTAGTGAAAGGGGAATTGATGTTTGCTTATCAAGATTTCTTTTTTTTTTCCCCCAAAGGGATAGTTACGTCCTCTAGAAAACAATTCTTATGCAAGAAAAATTGGGTGATCCATCATAGAGTTACACAGCTCTGAGTATATACTTAGATGTTCAAATAAATGGGAAGCTTAAATGTATCACAAGATCTCTCACATTATAAGCTAATGATTAAAACACCGTTAAGTTAAGTTGTAAAGGTTTTGTTTTTTGGATTTTGATTTTGAAGTATTTATTAAGATGTTGCTCCAAGACAAATTTTGACATGAAAAATAGAGATGTTAGCAGCTACTCTGCAAGGCTCTTCTGTATATTCATAATAACTTACATTTATGCAAATGTTGTTATAACAACAGTGCAAAAATTACTTTTCACCGTGTATTGTGCGTATTATGATATACATATTCTCTGATCTCATCCACATTAGCTAATTACAGCATTCCTGACCCTCCAAGTGAGGTGACAGCTCAACCCACCAGCTCCAAATCGATTAAAGTGTCATGGACACTACCACAGAATATCAGTAAATGTGGTGCCATTCAAGGATTTGAATTGAGCTATTCCACATCTAAGAGTTCTACATCAGTTCTGAATGTTGGTGTGACCACCTTTGCTGAGATAACTGGACTTCAGCCCTACACTACTTATAATATTTCTGTGAGGACCAGAGCAGCTGGAGCATACAGTCAATACAGCAGTCCTTGCACTGCTACAACCATGGAGGATAGTGAGTTGTTGTACAAGTTATGACCCATTTCCAGGGTTGCACGACTTTAGAGTTACACTACTTATAATATTTCTGTGAGGACCAGAACAGTCCTTGCACTACTAAACTTAAGAGGATGGTGAATTCTAGGGATAGTGTGCTTGTTATTTGAAGACGTGCAAGTATGGCATGCTATACTAGGTCATGGTTTGTTGAGGAATCATTTCAAACCTAATTAACAGAACTCTCTTGGTCTTCCTGTCATGTCAGTATTAATAGTACTAGTTATGAAAATGCCATCTGACTCCAGATAGTCTTTAATTTAGAGTAGACAATAATTTTTATCAGAAAACCAATTTTGACTTGCCTGTTGGGTTGACACTTTCAAATCTGTATTTTTCCCTCTTCATCCCCTTTTCTCCTTCCCCTCATTATCAATAACTTCAGTTAGGAAATCGTAAGAAGTTAGAATAAATTACTACTGTAGCTGGCTTTTCATAAAAATGAAATGTGATCTGGTTCCATGTAAAGCAGAAAAATGCACCTAAATTCTTAAACAGACATGGTAAAATTATTGAATCTTGGTATGCATATAGCAGACCAAAAACAGTTTTTTGAAATCGGAATAAACATTGGAGATCGAACCCTCCTTCAGATGACAAATACATCAGAGATTTCTTCTGTGAGGACCAGAGCAGCCTGTCTATCCAGTGAATACAGCAGTATATTGCTACTGCACCTGAATGGTACAAAGCAACGATTACATACACCCCACCTATGTTCAGAAAAAATTAAGCTTCCTTTGCATCCATCACTTATGTCTGACACCTTGGGTCTCACACTGTCCTCACCCGTACTAGCTAGGCTCCACATAGGCCGAAAGACAAATGGTAAACACACATAGAACCACACCAGCTACGACACGAAGCATGTTGGCGTCAATTAGAAACTCCCACCTACCTAGTACTAGTAAGCCATCGATAAATATTGTAGCTCAAGTTTTCTATGACTAAGTTTTGCAGTTCCCATAGGCAAGCCGTACATTTACCCGAAAGGAGAACGTTGGGCACTTATGCGAGCATGACACTATTAATTAAACCATTAGCAATTTATACAGAAGCTAACAGTGTAGTCACATGCTCTATTCCTTTTTACATTGAAGATGTTTATAGGCAGTGGAGTGAAAGTAGTCTCGCAAGCAGACCTGCTTCGTTATTGCAATAAACAATGGGCTGGGGACCAGGAGACAATAGAATGGGAACCAGACTTCTCCTGGTCCCAGTCCATGATTTTTTGATCGTTGATAACGAATTAGGTCTGGCTTGCCAGACTATAGGCACCATAACTCGGGGAAAGTGGGAGGGACCAGGCTCTCTGAACCACCGGCTGTCCTATGATTCCCTCTGGCGGATATTTCAGTCTATGCACTCCGCCCAAAATTTACACAAATGCAGCGTATAACAACTACAGCTCACCCTCTCACGTGGTCAATTACAAGAAGTTATTAAATATTATATTATTACAAAACATTCCTGACCCTCCAAGTGAGGTGACAGCTCAATCCACCAGCTCCAAATTCATTAGGGTGTCATGGACACTACCACATTATATCAGTAAATATGGCGCTATTCAAGAGCTATTCTTCATTCAAGAGTTCTACATTAGTTTTAAACGTGTGGACCACCTTTGCTGAGATAGCTGGACTTAAACCCCTACACTACTTTTAATTTGCACTTTCCCTATGATCAATCTTCCTTTCCCAATGTCTTAGTAATGGAATTGTCATTCATCATTGGTGATTGTGTGACTAACAGTTACCCGAAGTTCCTGAGGAAGCTTCATTATAAAGATCGAGACAGCAAACATTCAGCAACAGATTAGGAGAACCATCATTTATTTGTGAATCAGAAGTTGCAACTCGAACAGTAACAGGTTGTGCAGTTGTGTTCTGACTGAATTTATCTAGTCATTGGAGCTTTGTTCATTGGTTGTTCTTGATTATAAGTTTGAGCTTGATTCACAGCAGGTGGAACCATGAATGCTATTACTACGGCGTATACATGGTCGGGTTGGAAGGATTGGTTCCTTCCATATCTATAATGGCAAGATCGATTCTGTTCTTGAACACACTGTGATTTGAACAGACTACTATAATAGGAAAGGTTGATATTCAGTGATCATTAGGGAGACATAGACTATTCGTATTGTTTCACTGACATCAGTGTTGGCTGGCCAAGAACAATGCTTGTGTGTTTCTCACTCTTTCATCTATAAGCAAATGACTGACAGCATTTTGTTGCCTGATCAAAGTGTAACAGTTAACGGTGTTGAGATTCTTAGGCTGACTTAATCATGACATGAGTCAGGAAGGGCCCTGAGTGCTGCATTTGCTTTTTAGAACAATGGAATTAATTTACATGATTGGTAAAGACAGCTACTAGGATACATCCAAAAGGGTGCATTGATGTAGAATTTCAATAACTTGGCGATGACATCACACTTACATCCGGTGGGGCATGCATGGGGGACAAAGTATTTTGTATCGACACATTCCGCAACACTTCCTGGAAAAACCTTCTAAATATCCGGCGATGGAGATAGATGCATGATCAGAAGATGGGAATGAAACTGGATAGACTGAAGTGTATGACAAAACTGTTAAGGGTTGTAGAAACTATACATTAAAACCATATGCATCAAGGGGGCTTGGCATTGGAAGAAGCTTTTAGAATCCAGTCTTGGGCAAGTTGCGTTGTGGCAACAATTGTTGGGATTGTTTAAACAAATTCTTAACTCTCATACAAATAGTTCCACCGGAAGCACAAAGCTAAGTCACCGGGCCTGATTTTACAGAAGAAACTGAAGCTTTACCACACCACTTTACACCTGTCCAATGTGATTCACAGTGCATTACTACAAATGTCAAACTCCATTGTAATACTTCTCAGACACACCAAAGAGCCAAATTGTTGCTTTGTATGGATTAAAGTCAAAACAAGGCAGCACCTTTTCATTGTCGATGTTTCCTCAGGGATTGTATCCAGATATCCGCAACAAACTTCTGTACATCCTGTGGTAATTGGCCATGGTTACTGTCATATACCCTTATAGTGGACAGTGGTACATCAATAGCAGATATTGTTATCCAGTTCATAGCATTAATGTCGAGTATCTAATTGAACGGCACCCTTTTAGGTTCCATCTGAAGTTTTGAGGCTAGCAATGTATTTTGAAACCCATCTATGTTACAGGCTTACAGCTCTGCTGCTTCAACAAGTATTGAGCAGCGTTGATAATATCGTCTCCGTGCCGAAACGAAGCATCGGGACCCTTGTTTCCCTAGCTTCAGATGTAGCACTAAATGTTCCGCAAAGCTCTGCCTGATTACAGTACTTCTAGAGCGTTTCGCTCCAACGGGAAATGTTGACTGTACATGTATGTAGTCCAAAATATCTCCTTTTTGCTTTTTGTTCATAGCCAATCACGCAAACCAACGGGCTCAACGTGCTAAAAAATCAACGAGCATGCGTGACAGAAGTCATCCTGTTGATTAACCGGTTACCCGGTTAATCAACAGGATGTCCGGATTGGTAACAAGCCGACCGGTTGATTAACCGGACATTGATTTTAGATCGGGATAGAACATATTATGTACATTTATATATGGGACAGTTTCCGAGAAAATTGCATCACAGATAATATGGAACGTTCTATACGAAAATGGGTCTTGTGGATTTCATTTTATAACATAAAATTTAAATCGATATATCTTCCGAAATATTAACGCTATCGGGTTCCTATTTTTAGCACAACATACCACACCATTACTATATGTGAAAATCCATTTTGGTGTCTTACACATGCGGGGTACCGACGTTTCAAGGTCCGATACCCCGTAGGGTTCAAAACGGCCACATCTTCAAGTAGGAGTGTCCAAATCGGTTCAAAATAGGTACCTATGTAGAAGGGTCCTACCGCTATTGATTTGTTCTGTTCGTTAATTTTTGCTTTATCCGTTGTGGAGATACAAGTGTGCAAAGAAATTGCATATTTCCCGGGCGTTACGCGCCATGAACATACTACGACTGGCTTCGAGGACGTCCTCGTAATACGTTAATGGCGCGTAACGCCCGGGAAATATGCAATTTCTTTGCACACTTGTATCTCCACAACGGATAAAGCAAAAATTAACGAACAGAACAAATCAATAGCGGTAGGACCCTTCTACATAGGTACCTATTTGAACCGATTTGGACACTCCTACCTGAAGATGTGGCCGTTTTGAACCCTACGGGGTATCGGACCTTCAAACGTCGGTACCCCGCATGTGTAAGACACCGAAATGAATTTTCACATATAGTAATGGTGTGGTATGTTGTGTTAAAAATAGGAACCCGATAGCGTTAATATTTCGGAAGATATATCGATTTAACTTTTATGTTATAAAATGAAATCCACAAGGCCCATTTTCGTATAGAACGTTCCATATATTATGTTACAAAACATGCATCGCGTTTGAATCACTATAACTTCCGAATAGTTAAAGCTATCAGCTTCCTACTTTCAACACTACATACTACACCACTTCTCTGTATGAAAATTTATGTCTTGCACAAGCACAGTGCCGACGTTACGAGGTCCGATACACCATGGTGTTCAAAACCTCCATACCTTCAGGTAGGAGCGTTCAAATCGCATCAAATTCGGTACGTAGGTAGAGGGATCCTGTCGCTATCGATGTGTTCTGTTCGTTAATTTTGACTTTATCCGTTACGGAGATAGAGCTGTGCAAAGTTAATGCACATTTCCAGCTCGATTCACACAATTATTGCATGGCAACCCTCCACAATAAATTTCAATAACTTCTATGTTTCGCCCATTCTCCACCAAGGCCTTAAACTAAGCTAGCCTCTCGAGTAGCCGTTTGCAACTATTTTTGCCTCACCCAGGCAGTGAGTTTATGTGGTAGATTAAGAGAAAAAAGAAGAGGACTTCTCACTTTGCACGACGATATACCGAATTAATGGACCCAATGGTTGCAGTAATCTTGCGCCTCCATGGCAGTATTCTACACGAGGCGCGTAAGGCTATTTGCTACGCACTCGCATAATCCTCTAGTCGCGCATGTGTAAAGCTTCCCAATTTGCCATAATCCTTGCTAAAATTCTCGTCATATTCCTGACTCACCCACTCGGCTACGATTGCAATGATATTTCTTTACAGCTCACACATAGTGCATAAAAATGCATGGTCTCATGCTGACACACACTTCTGCACACACTTGCATTGTTGCTCACATGGACCTGTACATAATCGTAACGGCATGATGTGGCATACAATAAACCTGTCTGGTAATGATGGTACAATGCACACTCACAAACATTGTGACATGCACATGCATTCTATTCCATTTATTAAACTGCTGTTGGTGCATGTTTGTACAGGCCACTGATTTGATGTACCGACTCTCTGTATATGCTGCACGTACCTCTCTCTTTACAAGAATTCCTTTTGACAACTACCCTTTGTGCATGTTGAGTTCCCATATAACTGGTCCTTCATACTTTACATAGAGCCCTACCATAGATAATATGGCCCTACCATGCATAGTAGCTACCTACATGCAC
>JABACO010000007.1:1638359-1754067 GCA_013339895.1 Ephydatia muelleri
TGGCTAGGCACATACACATAAGTACAAAATTAGCCGTATATAAGCATCGCTACAAATGCAATGTCACAGCCACATCAGCTGGCTATTGGAAAACATGATTAGTTAGGCAAGTGCATAATTTCAATGATAGGTATATGCTCATCTAAAGCAACATAACTGGAGGACAAATATAACTAGTCGGGTTTAAGGGAAATATCTTCACTGCCAAACAATGCCACATAAATGGGAGCGGGAGGAGGGAGATTATTGATGCATACTGGATCATTACAAAACTTGCAATCAATCGATTTGATGGTGTTGTCATTTATCAAGATCTAGAAAGTTTAAATAATTTGCAAAGTTTATTGTGCTCTTGCAAGGTCATTGAATGCACAGATATGTATATCTCTACATACTAAATATGCCATGTATTGAGGCATCTGGCATCAAAAGGTACTGCAAGGCTTACACCACATTTAATTGGAAATGCAAACCTACTTAGCTAAATCAAATAAGCCTATTGTGATATGCAAATGTAAAAGAAAGCTCTGTAAGGTGCTCACAAAGAGCGATTGAAATCTTCTGTAGTTCCGTGTACTATTATGAAAATATGATATTGCTTGTACCTTAATTGTGCAGCCTTTGGAGTTCTGAAGCTGCTGTAGTTTTATTACATTATTGCAAAATACGACGACTCTAGGTAGAAGTTCCACATACTGAAATTCAGAACTCATAAAGTAGCTAATAATTGCTCTATTGTGAATATTAAAACAATTTGGAACAACACGATTCCACTAAAACAAAACAAAGAAACCTTTTCAAACATCGTTTTTGAGGAGCTGAACTCTTACACCGATATTGAGGGCAGATTATGAATAAAATGGTACTATAGGCGTCCTAGGCTACATGTTTCACTTACCATCTGGGAGTATCTTTTTAGTAATAAAAGATCTGTAGTACAGTAGCGGATCCAGGTGGGGGCTATAGCCCCCTCCCCCCCTTAAATTAAAAATTCATATGTAAATCCATCGGGAAATACCTATTAATCTCTAACAAAATTTAATTGCGTGTTTTCAAGGTGCATGAATAACGTATCAGTATAATGTATTTTGCCATTATTGTCATATTTCCTAAATGAATGAACGGTGGTGCGGCGCATGGAGACTATAAAATCTGGATCTGTAATTATACTTTCATTGCAGTTTTTGCGTAGTTTTGGACGGTTTTCCAATGCAAAAAGTGCTGGCTTCTGGGGCTCCGTGCCCAGCAGGGAATCAGTTTTACCAAGGGGGTGGGGTAGGGGAGGGGCAATTATACTCCTGGTATCATGCACACACACAACATACCCACATTCGTATTTTTACCATAATCACACACACCCTCCATACTATCCATCACCCCTGCTTCCGTAGCACCGATCACACGAACGCACACTCATAGCACGCACATGCACACACACACACACACGCACACACACGCACACTCACACACTCACACTCACTCTCACACACACACTCACTCTCACACACACATGCACACAGACACATGCAAATACACACGCACGCACGCACAGTGTGTGCGTATGTAGCGTATTGGGCTATTCCATTATTTAATTATATACCCCTACAGATGAAAATAAATGGTGTCCAGGGGGGTATAGGGAATATGTCCCGGGGGGGTTGTCATTTAAATCCCTGTCCTGGGGGGTTAGAAGGCATAATAGAAGCTTGTCCAGGGGGGAGTGGAACAACATAGAAGATTGTCCAGGGGGGTGGGGCAAAACAGAAGCTCGTCCAGGGGGCATTTACAAGTCTGTCCCTGGGGGGGTAGAGGTATAATACAAGCTTGTCCAGGGGTGTTTTTATAAATTGTCCCGGGGGTATACGTTTGCAATTATTGTCATCTGTAGGGGTGTACGGTTAAATAATGGAATAGCCCATTGGGGTCCAACATAGGGCTACGCCTAACTACATAGACTCATGCACACAAAACACACGCACACACGCGCGCACACAAATGCACACAAACACACACACACAAACACACACACACACAAACACACACACACACACACACACACACACACGCACACACACACACACACACACACACACACACACACACACACACACACACACACACACACACACACACACACACACACACACACACACACACACACACACACGTCCACAATTCAGTGTAAGGATCCGAGCTGAGCGTACCAGTTTTCATACATACGTACTGCTGTACTGCTCCGCTGAGGCATTCGTTCGTCGGAAGCGCTAGAAACTATACTGGGACACGCCTCCCGTTGTTTCGGCCACGTCGCATTCCAGGAACGACCCCCCGTTCCGCGCACGAGTTCTGATTCCAAACCATTTTTCATTTTTCGATATTCAATTTTTTGGAAAACGAGTAGACTACGGTTATATGATTAATTCGTTTTTACAGCAGAATGAAATAATGGCCATTGTGTAGCGAATTTTAACAAGTGGAATTTTGAATCCAACCTAATTTGCGGTCGTAATTTTATTATTCTTGAATAGAAAAACAAATAATTGAAATGGCCGAAATATACACGGACCGACTAGACACGTGTTTATAGTACAAGTCTGTCATGCGCATCCACCCTTTGCTGCAGCTGTGTTTAATTGTTATCAGATGTACAGTAAGGCTTCCCACAAGTAAAAGTTCCCCCATGTACATGTAAAGGGTTATGTCACCTTGTTTTAAAGGTCCACTACATGTGTGTACAGAAGTGTTACCCAAAATTGAGTTGTATGAAAATGAAATAATTCATGTAATGCACAAATGGGGAAATGTTTTGATACATGTATAAGGCATAATGTATGGTAAAATAAAAGTACTGCAACCCTATCTTCTCCCATATAGTTACTCCCTGTTTGAGCCCAACTCTCGCACACTAGCAGAGTATGGAGTGAGTCTTGAGAAAGCAATTCTTAGGGATAGTGAGCTTCTCAGTGAAGTAAACAATGCTTTTTGCAATAGCCATCCATTGCTAGCTCAAAAGGTTGTTACAAGATCTGCCCGTGCAGCAGTAAGTAAGATTAGTGCAGATGCATTACTTGCTAAAGCAATAAGTGTACGAAGATCACAGGCAGGGTCACTGCTAAAAACTATCCATAAGGTTAATGCAAAGAAGTTGCAAGAGAGTGATATTTTAGTCGGGCATAGGTTTCATACTGCTGGGGCTGAGCCTTACTTCTTTGATAATTCATACACTCACACAAAACAGCATGGAGCCATTCCAGTAGACCTCATTGGTAGGTGTGTAGTGGCAGAGGAGATAAAGGACAGGGATAAGGTTACCATGCGCCCTTTGAAATGGAAATGTACAAATGAGTGTCGCAAGCTCACTAGTGAAGAAGCAGCAATAGTGATAAAAACAAATTCATTGTTCCAAAAGTCCATTGAAGACCTCAGAGCTGGGCTCGATGCTCTTGATTCAGGGTGTGGTCATGTTCATTATGATGTCACTTTGAAATCACATTCTGGGTTTATTGATCAGCTTGGGCATCCTATTTATTGTGAGCTTCCAGAATGCTCTAGTCCATTGCGAATTATTAGGGCAGCTATGCCTCATTGTCCTGCATTACGGACTTTCACTAGGCTACTGTATATACGTAATGATAATGACGTCACCTCAATAATACATGCAAGTTGCTGATTACCTGATTTCAAGTGGAAGGTGTGGCTCAATTAGACATCGAAGTGGGAATTGACCTTTACCAGTTCCCTGGTAAAGGTCAATGTTTGTACAAAAGGTTATTTGTGCATGCATCTGTGTCTATGTGTAGGTGCATGTACATGTAGTTTGCCTTAGGCCTTATCTATAGACAATCTATAGATGCCACTGCATTATGTATATAGTTACTGGGGCATCTGTAGATCATTGGTGCAACCAGTTGCAGCTGCTTATGCATAGAGTATGGTAGACACTGGGGCTCCATGAGCTATATCATTCATGAAATTAGACCAATAGAATTATAGCACAGCTAGAAAACGAAAACGTGGCTGTGCATGTATACTGGCCGGTATAAACCAACGACCCGTAGAACAGCACATTTCTCTCTTGAAATAAATTCAAAGGTAAATACTAAATTTTTTACAAGTTGTTTCAATACTCTGTCTGTCACGTAGATGGCTGAAGAAGTCGGGAAAGAATTTTTTGATGAGTCTGAAGGAGAGGAGGTCGAGGAAGCACATACATCCTCGATCACAACTTCTGCCCCCGCCAGCGCTAGCCTCACCACCAGCAGCAGCGCTGCCCTGCCAGCGCTAGCCCCACCACCAGCAGCAGCGCTGCCCCCGCCAACGCTAGCCCCACCACCAGCAGCAGCGCTGCCCCCGCCAACGCTAGCCCCACCACCAGCAGCAGCGCTGCCCCCGCCAGCGCTAGCCCCACCACCAGCAGCAGCGCTGCCCCCGCCAACGCTAGCCCCACCACCAGCAGCAGCGCTGCCCCCGCCAGCGCTAGCCCCACCACCAGCAGCAGCGCTGCCCCCGCCAACGCTAGCCCCACCACCAGCAGCAGCGCTGCCCCCGCCAGCGCTAGCCCCACCACCAGCAGCAGCGCTGCCCCCGCCAACGCTAGCCCCACCGCTGCCCCCACCAGCGCTAGCCCCACCACCATGGCCAGCAGCAGCGCTGCCCCCCCCCCCCCAGAGCTAGTCCCACCACCACCAGCAGTGCCCCTCCCACCACCAGTACCAGTTCTGCCCCCGCCACTGCTCCCCCCAATGCTGCCCCTGCCTTTTTTCCTGCCCCCGCCACCCGCATGGCCATACCCAAGGCGGGGGGGGGGGGGGGGGGGGGGGAGAAGAGGCCGAGGAGGCGGTAAAATAATTAATTATATTAAAAACAATTATACGTACCATTTTTAATTTATGTGTTAGTTAATTTATTACTTTTCATTATTAAAGTCGTATTGTAAAAACAAAGCGTTTATAAGTTCTATGACACGGAGAAAAAAAACTTATGAAACAAGTAAATAAAAACATTCTCTAGCGAGAAAGTTGGTGGGCATATAGGATTGACAATGTTAGTGTAAAAAGCACGGGACAGAAATGTTACTGGAAAATTGAAATAGGCCTATATTTAGCCCATTTTCTCAGGCGTGCGCTGCCTAAATGTGACTGGGCTAAATATAGGCCTATTTCAATTTTCCAGTAACATTTCTGTCACACTTGTTTCCGTGCTTTTTACACCAACATTGTCAATCCTATATGCCCACCAACTTTCTCGTTAGAGAATGTTTTTATTTACTTGTGTAGTTAGGAGCATTATCCGTGCATGCATGCATTGCGATACATGCGGTTGATGGTGCATGATCTGTCATAGTCTGCGATTAATTAGGTTAAGTGAATTGTGCATTATGCAAGACAATACGGTGCAAGATAACATGACTGCACCGCTGCAGTAATGAATGCTTTGAAGGGTACATATACATGTATAGCTCTCAATTGCATGCAGCATGATGAAGAGATTAGCTGTCCATGCAGGTACTTTGACTATCTGTGCGTGTGCACCTAAATTGGTGCACGCATTCAATATATGCATGATGCAAATCGTTGCATATGGTATATGGATACAATGCAGAGTGCAGCAGATAGTATGCAGGCATTGTTTCCTTGCAACTACTGGTTATGACAATAACAAGGTCAGGTATTGGCATCTGTTTATAAGCTAGTATAGTCCTTCACAATTCACTGGGATAAATGTTCAGTTGATTTATGATCAAATACGCATGGTTGAATGGATTGATGACTCCAGGTTAAAAGTGACACTGTCAATAAACCTAATGTTCGTGCAAAGGTGATCTGCGAGTATGTATTGCATGCAGAGCGATCACGCAACGTAATACGTTATTATTAATAGGACGGATCATGCAGCTTCAAACGTTCCATAGATCTTGCAAATAAAAAAGCGGGGGAAATTAAAGGATGCACCGTACACCAAACTGACTGATCCGCCGCCATATAAACCTAGTCCCTCGTATATTAGCCTCGTCCCCAGGCCCTATTTTTATATTAAAGTTAGCGGGGACAAAAAATAGGGCCTGGTATCCATTGTCAAGGTCTTGGTGCGCATGCGCTAGCCATTCTCCAGAATCTGGAGATTCGTGCACTGTTGTAATTTGGTTTGTAATCCTTTCCGTATACCTAGTCTAATCGAGTGATGGCGTATTCAGCCGAGTTCTGTGAAGCGGTAGCTTATTCTCTACGGTGTGTTCACCAGGAAAGCCTAGTACTCAAGGCCAAGCAGGAGGAAGCACTTTTCCATCTGTACAATTGTCGGGATGTGTTCGCTTGGTTTCCTACTGGGTACGGGAAGTCAATTTGCTACCAGCTGTTACCGTTCATGTTCGACTTCAAACTAAAGCGCACCACTGCTCCACAAGATCAACGTAGTTCAGTCCTAGTGATTTCTCCACTAGTTTCCCTGATGGTCGACCAAGTTTCTGGTCTACAGAAGAGAGGTGTTAATGCTGCAATACTCTCTGGAAACAAGGGTAAGTATTCCTATGTTTAAAAATAAAATTTCGATGCCAATGTGTCATGAGGTTTTCTTCTTATTTGTGCAGATGTGGACAAGGAACTAATTGCCAGTGAGAGGCAAGTGTCTCTTGGTCATTTTCAGCTCCTGTACAGTGCTCCTGAGGCCATTCTTGGTACAGACACCTTGTGGAGACAACTTCTTGTCTGTCCTCCTCTGTCAGTTAGCATTGTGGCAGTAGCTGTTGATGAAGCACACTGTGTCTTCAAGTGGTAAGTAGCTTGAGTAAAAATAAAAAACAACTCAATGTTTCCACCATGTAGGAGCAAAGACTTTCGCCCTTCGTTTGGTGCACTGAAAGACCTAAGGGCTTTTATGCCACCTGGTGTTCCAATGCTTGCAACTACTGCTACAGTAACTGTGAGAATGAGGGAGTACATCATTGAAAAGCTAGACATGGGAGGTTGTTTCATTGTGTATGAGTCTCCTAACAAGCCAAACATCTGCTACGAGGTGACTCTAAAGAAAACCATTGAGGAGGACTTTGAATGTATCATCAGGGATGTAGCTGCAAATAAGGTCAAAGCCCAGAGGGTTTTAGTGTACTGCCAATCTCTGGATATGTGTGCATCTCTGTATGCTCACTTTCTCCATGTTCTACAAGACGCTAGCTACTATCCTTCAGATGCTGAACACATCAGTGACAACCGCCTATTTGCCATGTTCCACTCTTGTACTGATGAACACAACAAGAGGGTGGTTATGTCCAGTCTAAGAGAGAGTGATAGTGTCTTACGAGTAGTGTTTGCAACAATGGCACTTGGTATGGGGGTTGACTTCAAGAGCTTAGGCTACATTATCCACTATGGTGCTCCTCGTTCTCTTGAGGACTACATCCAGGAGAGTGGCAGAGCTGGCAGAGATCACCAACAGTCTGTGTCCAGAATTTATTGGAAACCATGTGAAGCTCCTGTGTATGCAAACCAGAGTGTCCATCGTTACAAGGAATTGAAGGACGTCAGAGACTATCTAGAGAATACTGAGCATTGTCGCAGGTTTATGTTGCTGAAGTACTTTGACCCAGCTGTGGCCATGACATTGGGATCCCGTGACAGTACACTTTGCTGTGATTATTGCCGATCCAAACTTCAGTGAAGATCCATATCCTCTCTTACACAATGACTCCTATACACTTCCCATCCAAAACTTTTATTGTTGCACTGCAAACCCGCACTCCCTTCTTACACTGCACATACACAATTCACCTCATACACAACTGTTACTCCCACATCAGCGTTGGGTTTGAAACACGTGAGTGCATATAATGTATGTTGTGCATATATAGTAGGTATGTATATGGCCATTAGTAGTCCATCTCATTGATCTCATCCACTACTATTGCACTATCTTCCTCATCCTCGTCATCATCATCACTACCTGCAGAGTTATTCGATTGTGTATCACTGATTTTGCTGTGCTGCTTTGCTTTCTTCTGTATCCAGATGATCATTTTATCATTTTTTTGTCCCCGCTAACTTTAATATAAAAATAGGGCCACTGATGAACTTAGTCAAACCATCATCTGGAGCCACTGGGACATCAGCAACCTTGCTGAGCCTTTCTGCAAGACCTGAATTCAAAGATTTTGTAGAAAAAGAGTGCTACACAGTGTGTGGGGGGGAACAACACTGCCACAAATCCTGCAAGACTTTGACTCTTTCCTTGTCTCCATTTCTTAGCATTGATTTTGTTATATTTCGAAATGGAGCGCTATACGCAAATCCACGGGCGACGAACATACGACGGTCTGAGACGAGGTAACGCTTACGCGGAGAACCGAATTATTTTACGGAAAGGATTACAAACCAAATTACAACAGTGCACGAATCTCCAGATTCTGGAGAATGGCTAGCGCATGCGCACCAAGACCATACCAGGCCCTATTTTTTGTCCCCGCTAACTTTAATATAAAAATAGGGCCTGGGGACGAGGCTACTCGTATATATGCTCTGAACAGACAATTTGCATGTCTGCGACGTGAATTAATTAATCAACGATGACCTTACTATATTATCTCACCTTACACGCCAGCTGGCGTGGTCACAAATTTCAGATTCTAAGCCGTTTACAATTAGCTGTTCTCAAATCCAGACTGCCCGCATAAGTGAAATGTTACCTAAGTTGCTGTAGCGGACCCGTGGGTTTGGACAAATTTGAACGGTTATGAAGCATCAAATTAGAATCGGAGCGCCACTTCGGCGAATCGCGTCTCAGTTCTTGTATTTCGAACACCCCCTCCCCCCTTTTTCGTACTCAACCAGGGCTCCGCGGACCCCGGCCCCTTACAAAAATACTGCATGGATCCGCCCCTGCCAAGCGGGGTAGTGGCCAGTAATAGTTTGTGAAACATTTTGCGAGTTAATAAACCTAGCTATAATTATTTAGTTTAAAGCGTCATGTAATGGTACATACATGTAACCGGCCGTGTTTCTGTTATGACGACCATTTATTCAATAATGGTCAAAATGGCGGCGCCAGTAACCGAACATTGTTCAAAGGCTCCCCGAACTAGAAAATTCTATGTAATGGAAAAAACAAATGGCATGAAAACATGTAGCAATGTGCTGCAAATCATAATAAAGGGTGGCAACTCAATTTTTCGTTAAGATTCAATTTTAAAAAACAGTGGAATACAGTAATTAGGTCAGAAAACATTGATCTTCTGTACATATTAATGGAAGCTATGTTTTGCTTTCCCGAACTGAAATCTTCAATGTATAGCATAAATATTTTTGCACAGTTTGCACCTTACAACCTTTCTACACGTGAAAATGAGGTGGCAAATCTTTTATAACTTGCGGTTAGTTAATTAAATTCAAGAGTAACCATTTTTCATACATTTAAATAGGTGTAAGTCTAACTTTGTTTTGAATACATCCGAACCATTAGTACTTATAAATTCAACACAAATTCAAACCACACTACCCCTACGTACTAGCAATGGAACACATGCTATAGGATGTCTTTTTGAACACCATCACTTTCCTGGTGACCGCTGATTTCTGCATATGGTGTGTCTGTTGTGTCTGTGCATGTGTGTCTATATGTATTTTGTGTGTGTGAGTCTGTGTGCAAGTCTGCGTATCTGTGTGTTTCTGTGTGTGTGTATGTCGTGTGTCTGTGGGTATGTCTGTATTTCGTGTGTGTGTGTCTGTGTGTGCTTGTCTATCGTGTGTGTATGTCGTGTGTGTGTATCTTTGTATGTCGTGTGTGTATATGTGTGTGCCTGTGTGTGCTGTCGTGTGTGTATCTGTGTGTGCGTGTGTGTGCATGTGTGTGTCTGTGTATTTCATGAGTGTCTATATATTTCATGTGTGTGTCTGTGTGTGCTTGTGTGTCCATGTGTGTGTGTATGTCTGTGTGTGTCGATCTGTCTGTCGTGTGTGTATGTTCCTGTGTGTGTCTGTGCATGTATGTGTCTGTGCATGTGTGTGTCTGTGCATGTGTGTCTGTGTGTTTTGTGTGACTGTCTCGTGTGTGTGTCTGTGTATTTAGTGTGTGCCTGTGTATACATGTGTGTGTGCCTGTGTGTGCTAGTGTGTATTTCATGCGTGTGTGTGCATTTGTGTCTGTGTGTGCTAGTGTGTATTTCCATGTGTGTGTGTGTGTGTGCGTGTGTGTGTGATTGTCATGTGTGTGTTTTTCATGTGTGTGTCGTGTGTTTTGTGTGTCCATGTGTGTGTGTCTGGGTATCTGTGTGTGTGTGTGTGTTTGTATGCGTCTGTGTATGTTATGTGTGTGTCTGTGTGTGCGTTTGTGTGTGTGCATTTGTGTGTCTGTGTGTGTATGTTGTGTGTGTGTGCCTGTGTGTGTGCATGTGTGTGTTATGAAAGCTTGGTACACAAATTGAAATGCAATCAGTTGAATTGAATAGAATACATGTGAATGTGACAATGTGACAATGTTTGTGAGTGAGAGTGTTTGTACCATCATCAGACAGGTGTATTGTTTGCCACTGTATAACTGGTGTGTGCAAGTATGCTGTACATGAGTGTGTGTGTGTGTGTGTGCGTGTGTGTGTGTGTGTGTGTGTGTGTGTGTGTGTGTGTGTGTGTGTGTGTGTGTGTGTGTGTGTGTGTGTGTGTGTGTGTGTGTGTGTGTGTGTGTGTGTGTGTGTGTGTGTGTGTGGTTATGCAGGGGCGGCGGAAGCGTATGATACATGGGGGGCTAAACGGAACAAATGATAATTATATTTATTGTTACTGATAGGAAACGTACGTATCATATTTGGGAACAAAATGATAATTATTTCATTGCTACTGAAATTACAAAGCACTAGTAAAACTACCAAAGTATCTGGTGCGTTCATCATTTGCATTGGTGAATTCTACAGCAACATCAATCAGTGACGTTGATGGAGTCAGTCAACTCTTTGTGAACATGCAGCAGGAAACAGTTGTTCAGCCTTTTCTCAGTCATAGTCGATCTCAGATATGTAAACAAACGCCTAAGAGCAGAGAAACTTCTCTCAGATGTGCATGATGTGATGGGAATGGTTAGATACAATCGAAGTAACTTATGTACCTCAGAAAGCAAATTTCTGTTTGCATGCTTGGCCAAGGCATCACAAAATGACCTTACACTAGTAACTTTTTTAACTTCTGGCAGCTCCACATGAATGACATCCACAAGAATTCCTAGTTGCTTTTCAAGCTTTTTTACAGTGAACTCCTGTCTATACACAGAATCATTGAAATCGGAAAGCTCCTGTATGCATTCCTCTCCATTTGCAGACTTCAGTAATAATGACTCTAAGGTAACAATTGGTTTCATTACTTCTCTTTGCCCAAAACGATCATGCAGTTCCTGGATTAAAAGGTCACATGCTTCAAAGTACTTCTGACAATAGAATGAACGAGGATCGCTGAACTGAACATGTGGTGCTCCATCGTCATACCTCTGTGGGGCTTTACGGTACCTTGGTAATACAGGTTCACCAATTTCCAACTCCTTATCTCCTTTTAGCACAGAATCGTAGAACACATTGAAGGCATCATCTTGCCTTTGGCGTTGGTAGAATGCTCGTGTAACATTCACTGGTGACATAGCCTCTTGTATTAAAAGGTCTTTGGCCTGCAACACTTTCGAAGTATTCTCAGCACACCCAAAGAGTAGATGCCCTAGCTGAAGACCAAACAATGTATCAAATTTCTCAAGTGCCGTTACAATTCCACCAGCTTTCATCCCATATTCATCATGAGTGGTTGAATGTACTTCTTCCATCGTTTCAATTATAACCTTGTATTGCTTGAGTACAGCATCCAAAGCCTCAGCCCTTACAGACGGCTTTAAACCTTTGTGTACACTTTCATGATTGGTAAGCTTCTCAGAGAAGAGATGTTTACGTTTAGGTGATTTGTTAATCAATTGGACGATTTCGCGAACGATATCCAATGCATCTCTGAGTAAAGTAATCTTTCTACCAGAATCTTGCAGGCAAAGATTCAACGAATGAGCTAGGCAGTGTACTGGAAAGGCTTGAGGAACGTCTTTTCGAATTCTAGCAGCAACACCACCTAGTCTTCCCTGCATTACAGCTGCTCCATCGTATGCTTGTACTCTACACAAATCAATTGGTAGAGTACAGCGCAAGAGAATATCTTTCACTACAGATGTAATGGTCTCAGCACCAGTGTTAGGTAGGACAAAGAGACCTATAGGGTCTTCATGAACATTATAGTCATTATCTACATACCTTATGGATACATTCAATTGTTCACTGTAGTTAATATCGATGGCTTCATCCCCAATCAAAGAATACCATTCTGGACTTTGATTCTTCATTCTACACAGAAGCTTTCTTAAAACATTGTGACCCATTAATGTCACCAATTCATTTACTATGTCATGAGACATGTACTTTCCCTCCTTAACCCAATGTTTCAGTATAGCGCTATTCACAGTCCACGCTGAGAGCAACTGAGGTATATTGCCTTCGCTTTCAGAATGTCCTCTTAATGCAATGCCCTGACGCAGAAGGAATTTCATTGCTGACAGCTGGTTTAGCAAACCCAATCTTCGATCTGCCAAAATCTTGCTGGGCTACTGTTGGTCTGCTAACAGTACTCCATATCATAATAGCTTCAGTATGGGATGCTGAGGTATCATGCGTTAAAAATTTCTCAAATGCTTTCTTAAAGTTATCAAATCCCCTTGTAGTAAACGCATCGTCACATTTATTTGCAGCTTGCAAAAATTTGTTATGTTTGTGACAATATCGGCAATACAAACAAAACACCTTCTTTTTTGTCAGGCACAACGTAATCCATGAATATTTTTCGTACCACGAACATGAAAAATACCTTCCATTTTTAGAAATTTGCTGAAAAATCACTTTCTGTTTAGGCTGATACGCTTCCATTTCATTACTACAGCATACGGCTGAGCACTCCAACAAAACCCGTTGTATCGTGGTCACTTATTGTTGCAGCACTGTCCAGGTCCACTGACGCATCAGTAACTTGAGCCACAGGTACACATGTTGTTTCTTGAGTTGTGCAATCTTACCGATACTACATGTTGTATTGCAATTGATCGTACGCTGACTCCTTTTTGGTGTTGCTCCTTCTGGATTCTTTTCAACTTCCGACCATCATCACTCAACAAAACTTGTCGCCTCTTCATTGGCAGCAAATTAAAGTAATGCGTCTCGGGAACAAAACACAGGTCAGAATCACAGCTGTAGATAATATGCCTTTCAAAGCCTACCAGTACGATAATAGAATAAATCGCCAAATCCCATGCAACGAACTCCGGGACCAGGCCCGTAGGCTGGGGGGGGGGGGGGGGGGGGGGGGGGGGTCGGTGGGTTCGGTCGAACCCCCCCCGCCCGTCCAAGCTAGTTCCGCTTGCCCTGGTTCCGCCTGCCCAGCTTGGTCCCGCTTGCCGTAGCTGGTTCCGCTTCTTTCCGCTTCTTTCCGCTTACCATGAATTATTCTTTGCCAATGAATTAATTAATTATTTTACATGCATGACGTTATACAAATGAATTAAAATTAATGAGCGTGAGGTAATATACTGATAAATGGGGCGCCCATAGCCCGTAACAAACCGCAGTCGGAGTGGCGGATCCGGGGCACTTCAAGTACATGCCGGTATATGGTTCATTAAGTATAGGTCCGGCTTGAGCCAGACGCCCAGACCTACTTCGATATTGAACTGCACAACGGCCAACAGATTAATTTACAATGGCGTTGTGCCGTTCGAATACGAAGTAGGTCTGGGCGTCTGGCTCAAGCCGGACCTATACTTCGCAAAGTTAACATTCCTGATCTATCCGTAGATTCGTTAACTCGCAAGCCAGATACGCTTGCTTCCAAACTTTCTGTAGTCTCGCAATTGCGAGCTAGACTCTGGATGCAAAAAAGTAATTCTTGTCAATTTACTATCTGTTTTTGGCATATGCGATGTTTTGTGACTTCAACATTGTAAAAGTTGCAAAGCTGCTGGGGCTCCGCCCCAGACCCCGATAGGGGAGCTTACAGCGCTCCCCCATACCCCATGCAGGGAAGGCCCCTCCCCCGCTAGTTAGTTCCACCCTCATTGTTTCCCGAACCCCCCCCCCCCCCCCATCTCGCGACCAGCCTACGGGCCTGGGGACAGCAAGTTGAATCTCACACTTCAGTTGACAAACTGGACAAAAACACCTCAGTATTACTCCTAAATGCAGCGGCGAACCAGAACAAACTTAACAGCTAGAAGGGCGGGCCCTATCACCGCGTTTGGTCGACCAAACGCGGTGGTAGGGCCCGCCCTTCTACTTAACAGCTAAAGGCAAAGCAGAACGAACTTAACACCAAACACACGAGCGATGGATAAATCAGAATACGGCACGTTTTTAACACATTGCCCGTTCTCATATGCTATAGCGGCTAGCTATCGTACTGTGTATGTTGCATAATTGGGGCCCTCCGTATTAGGCCCGTAACGGTATCCGCCAAATCGAGCGATGGGAATTCAACAACAGACAATAATTAGATACTGATATGGCAGTATACGATCGATCGTATATTGTCATAATTTAAATTTGGGGGGGCTAAAGCACCCCCTTGCCCCCCCCCCCTTCCGCCGCCCCTGTTGTGTATAAGAAAATACGCCATACGATAGCGTACACGGTTGGGAACGGCTAGCTTAGTTTAAGGGAGAAATGGGCGGAACAAAGAGGTTATCAAAATTTATTGCGGGTTGCATGCAAAAATGGCGGGAAATGTGCATTAACTTTGCACAGCTGTATCTCCGTGACGGATAGAGTAAAAATTAACGAATAGAACAAATCGATAGATATTGGACCTCTCTACCTACAAACCGAATTTGAAGCGATTTGATTACTCCTACCGAAAGTTATGGTGGATTTGAACCCGGTGGAGTATCGAACGATGCAATACTGGCACAGAGCAAGTGCAAGATCTCCAAATGAATTTTACCATAGAGAAATGATGTAGTATTAAGTGTTGAAAATAGGAAGTTGATACCTTTTACTGTTCGGAAGTTATAGTGATTCAAACACAAGTAAATAAAATATAGCGATGCGCAATTTTCTCGGAAACTATCCCATCTAGTTATTGTTATCTTGCAATGGAGAAGCATGTCTTTCATACTGTCATATATAGTGCTGCTCTAATTATGTATGTGGCACTGCATGCCTTTTGCCAACATTACTAGATATTAAAATATACTGAGCTACTATGCATCATGATATCTTAGACATCTTGCATTGCATCTTGACTTCTTGACTTGCCATTTTGAGTTTTGTCTTGCCAACTTGGGTTGCAGCTTGGCATCTTGAGTTGCATCGCAGCTGGTATTGCTCCCGCCAAGAAGTCTCAGGAAACGTCTTTTTATTTCCTGTCGCTTTAAACACTGGCTTTTTTCAAAGCCATCACACTCACAGAAACCTTCGCTTTCCCCTGATGTATTTTGTGTCACGTTGGGTCTGAGGCCGAAGCTAATCTATAGTGAATGAAGGTTCAGCCTGTAGCTACAATTATCATAATTACAAAATATCGGGATTCGTTCTAGATATTTCTTTTACTGACACTTAAGTAAATTCTTTGTGCAAGTTCCAGATATCAGTAGTACAAACGCTTTATTGTCCCATTGATTTAATAATTCAAACAAAAAATATGCTACATACGAAATCTGTTTTTAGAACTAATAATATGCATTTTACTTTACTGTGCATCAAATAAATAGAATGTAAATCAATCAATTTTTTAACAATTCATAATTTGCAAGAAATTGTTTATCCATCAATGGTAGTACAATAACCTCCTCCAGAGGGCTGTTTTCATAAAAAAAGGATCCAACAATCATTCCAATGACATATCCTGTTTCTTTTTCAATCACAACAGATCCAGAATCTCCTTTCTTAGCAAAAACAGAATCCTTGTATTTCATTTTCACAACTACGCCTCGTTTAAACTCAGCACATGATTCTTCAGGTGATATCATTGTAGTTTCAGTGTATTCAGTTGCGTGTCCTCTTTTACACAAAATGCCAATATCTTTTACACGTGACCTGTACACATCATCATCATCTGTATGATGCAAATCCAAATTTGCTGGTACGTATTGTTTATCATTGTTCCTAATCCTGTTTGTGCAGCTCCGTTTCGTGCTGACTTTTCCAATCCATAAGTCAGGATTTCCTCCATCTTCTATATCTGCAGTACTTTTAAAATTGGTACATACAACTTCAGTACCATCATCAATAATTATCTCTCTGTCAACCTTCCCGTGCCAACAGGATATGAAATATTGATAATCAGTGCTTTGATTTTGAATCTGAGTGTTCTTTTGTTGTTCTTGAGTGTTTTGCATTTGTTCCTGAAATTTAGTGTTTCGCTCCTGTTCTTCTTGAAGTACAGACCCTGTTATGGCCATGTTTACTGTGCCACCATCTGATTTCTTTTTAAATAGCTCCTCTCTAAGTGCATCGTCTTTTGTGCATTTCTGATTATGAACAACTTTCTCATTATGATCCCTTCCATCTGGATTTGACATATTCAATGCAGACAACATATGACCAGGGAGAATTGTTTCTGTATTCATTGTTCCGTCTATAACAAAACAACCAAGATTGCTTTGAGTGCTTTGTTCTTTATCTTGAGTGTTTTTTTCTGGTTCCTGAAATTTAGTGTTTCTCTCCTGTTCTTCTTGAATTAGAGTGCCTGTTATTGCCGTGGCACTATCTGATTGTTTTTTGAATAACTCCTCTCTAAGTGCATCCTCTTCCATGCATTTTTGATCATGAACAACTTTGTCAATACAATCCCTTCCTTCTGGATTTGGCATATCCGATGCACAGAAATTATGTCCTGGGAGAATTTTTCTGTGGTACTGCTAGATACTGATGGATGATTATTTATTGTTCTGTCTATAACAAAGCAACCAAGACTGCTTACTGAGGTATCGCACAATAACTTAAATTCTTTTTTCACTCTAACAACTTTAATGCAACCAGCTGAATTAGGATTCTTTTCATAACACTTGTGTTCTATGACTTTCTCCATATCTTTAGGAGCATCATCTTTAATACCGATTTCAACAATAAGCTTCGATGGGCTGTACTTTCCATTGTCTAGTTTCAGTGGCATAATTGTCATACTTTGTACATCACTAAAGTTCGAGAATGCAGACATAAGACTCTTTTTTAGAGACCGTGTTTTCTTGAACTCTTCATTTCCCACATGCTTCCAAACATCAGATATATCCTCAATTTCTAGACCTGTAGAAGCAATTAAACATGTAAAAAATTTTTGAGAACATCTTGCTTCATTGGAAATATCGCAGGCTATGATACATGAAATTTAGGTACTCTTATTACGCAGCTGGACTGTGGGTTATGTAATTCACTGTTTGGGTGGAACTATTTGTATAAGAGACAAACATCTGTTTAAACTGTTTAATTATGGACATAATCTTTAGTTACGAGTAATTGTATTTTCAAACCTTTGTTACCATTATGTGGCAGATTATGTACACTGATAGGATGCCTACAAAATCAATCAATATTATAATGATGAGCAACAGAATATGATATGAGGGTGTAACATGGATACAATCCACTGAGTAACATCGACAATGAAAAGGTGCTGCCTTGTTTTGACTTTAATCCATACAAAGCAACAATTTGGCTCTTTGGTGTGTCTGAGGAAGTATTACAATGGAGTTTGACATTTGTAGTAATGCACTGTGAATCACATTGGACAGGTGTAAAGTGGTGTGGTAAAGCTTCAGTTTCTTCTGTAAAATCAGGCCCGGTGACTTAGCTTTGTGCTTCCGGTGGAACTATTTGTATGAGAGTTAAGAATTTGTTTAAACAATCCCAACAATTGTTGCCACAACGCAACTTGCCCAAGACTGGATTCTAAAAGCTTCTTCCAATGCCAAGCCCCCTTGATGCATATGGTTATTAATGTATAGTTTCTACAACCCTTAACAGTTTTGTCATACACTTCAGTCTATCCAGTTTCATTCCCATCTTCTGATCATGCATCTATCTCCATCGCCGGATATTTAGAAGGTTTTTCCAGGAAGTGTTGCGGAATGTGTCGATACAAAATACTTTGTCCCCCATGCATGCCCCACCGGATGTAAGTGTGATGTCATCGCCAAGTTATTGAAATTCTACATCAATGCACCCTTTTGGATGTATCCTAGTAGCTGTCTTTACCAATCATGTAAAATTAATTCCATTGTTCTAAAAAAGCAAATGCAGCACTCAGGGCCCTTCCTGACTCATGTCATGATTAAGTCAGCCTAAGAATCTCAACACCGTTAACTGTTACACTTTGATCAGGCAACAAAATGCTGTCAGTCATTTGCTTATAGATGAAAGAGTGAGAAAACACACAAGCATTGTTCTTGGCCAGCCAACACTGATGTCAGTGAAACAATACGAATAGTCTATGTCTCCCTAATGATCACTGAATATCAACCTTTCCTATTATAGTAGTCTGTTCAAATCACAGTGTGTTCAAGAACAGAATCGATCTTGCCATTATAGATATGGAAGGAATACCAATCCTTCCAACCCGACCATGTATACGCCGTAGTAATAGCATTCATGGTTCCACCTGCTGTGAATCAAGCTCAAACTTATAATCAAGAACAACCAATGAACAAAGCTCCAATGACTAGATAAATTCAGTCAGAACACAACTGCACAACCTGTTACTGTTCGAGTTGCAACTTCTGATTCACAAATAAATGATGGTTCTCCTAATCTGTTGCTGAATGTTTGCTGTCTCGATCTTTATAATGAAGCTTCCTCAGGAACTTCGGGTAACTGTTAGTCACACAATCACCAATGATGAATGACAATTCCATTACTAAGACATTGGGAAAGGAAGATTGATCATAGGGAAAGTGCAAATTAAAAGTAGTGTAGGGGTTAAGTCCAGCTATCTCAGCAAAGGTGGTCACAACAACGTTTAAAACTAATGTAGAACTCTTGAATGAAGAATAGCTCCTTGAATAGCGCCATATTTACTGATATTCTGTGGTAGTGTCCATGACACCTTAATGAATTTGGAGCTGGTGGATTGAGCTGTCACCTCACTGGGAGGGTCAGGAATGCTGTAATAATCTAATATTTAATAACTTCTTGTAATTGACCACGTGAGAGGTGAGCTGTAGTTGTTATAGGCTGCCTTTGTGTAATTTTTGGGCGGAGTGCATAGACTGAAATATCCGCCAGAGGGAACCATATATAGGCGGCCGGTGGTTCAGAGAGCCTGGTCCCTCCCACTTTTCCCGAGTTATGGTGCCTATAGTCTTGCAAGCGAGACTACTTTCACCACTGCCTAAACTATCTTCAATGTAAATAGGAATAGAGCATGTGGCTACACTGTTAGCTTCTGTATAAATTGCTAACGGTTTAATTAATAGTGCCACGCTCGCATAAGTGCCCAACGTTCTCCTTTCGGGTAAATGTGCGGCTTGCCTATAAACTTAGTCATAGAAAACGTGAGCTACAATATTTATCGATGGCTTGTACTAGTACTAGGTAGGTGGGAGTTTCTAATTGACGCCAACACGCTTCGTGTCCTAGCTGGTGTGGTTCTATGTGTGTTTACCATTTGTCCTTCGGCCATTGTGGAGCCTAGCTAGTACGGGTGAGGACAGTGTGAGACCCAAGGTGTCAGACAGAAGTGATGGATGCAAAGGAAGCTTAATTTTTTCTGAATATAGGTATGAGGGGTGTATGTTATCGTTGCTTTGTACCATCCAGGTGCAGTAGCAATATACTGCTGTATTCACTGTATAGACAGGTTGCTCTGGTCCTCACAGAAGAAATCTCTGATGTATTGTCATCTGAAGGAGGGTTCGATTCCCAATGTTTATTCCGATTTCAAAAAACTGTTTTTGGTCTGCTATATGCATACCAAGATTCAATAATTTTACCATGTCTGTTTAAGAATTTAGGTGCATTTTTCTGCTTTACATGGAACCAGATCACATTTCATTTTTATGAAAAGCCAGCTACAGTAGTAATTTATTCTAACTTCTTACGATTTCCTAACTGAAGTTATTGATAATGAGGAGGAGAAAAGGTGATGAAGAGGGAAAAAATACAGATTTGAAAGTGTCAACCCAACAGACAAGTCAAAATTGCTTTGCTGATGAAAATCATTGTCTACTCTAAATTAAAGACCATCTGGAGCCAGATGGCACATTCATAGCTAGTGCTATTAATACTGACATTGCACGAAGACCAAGAGAGTTCTGTTAATTAGGTTTGAAATGAATCTCAACAAAACATGACCTAGTAACTGTATGGCATACATTGTACTCGCACGTCTTCAAATAACCAGCCTACTATCCCTAGAACTCACTATCCTCCATGGTTGTAGCAGTGCAAGGACTGCTGTATTCACTGTATTCCCCAGCTGCTCTGGTCCTCACAGAAATATTATAAGTAGTGTAGGGCTGAAGTCCAGTTATCTCAGCAAGGTGGTCACACCAACATTCAGAACTAATGTAGAACTCTTAGATGTGGAATAGCTCAATTCAGATCCTTGAATGGCACCACATTTACTGATATTCTGTGGTAGTGTCCATGACACCTTAATCGATTTGGAGCTGGTGGGTTGAGCTGTCACCTCACTTGGAGGGTCAGGAATGCTGTAATTAGCTAGTGGATGAGATCAGAGAATATTTATGTCATAATACACAATACAAGGTGAAAGGTAATTTTTGCACTGTTGTTATAACATCATTTGCATAAATGTAAGTTATACAGAAGAGCCTTGCAGAGTAGCTGGTAACATCTCTATTTTTCATGTCAAAATTTGTCTTGGAGCAACATCTTAAATACTTCAAAATCAAAATCCAAAAAATAAAGCCTTTACAACTTAACTTAACGGTGTTTTAATCATTAGCTTATAATGCGAGAGATCTTGTGATACATTTAAGCTTCCCATTTATTTGAACATCTAAGTATATACTCAGAGCTGTGTAACTCTATGATGGATCACCCAATTTTTGTTGCATAAGAATTTTTTTCTAGAGGATGTAACTATCCCTTTGGGGAAAAAAAAAAAGAAATCTTGATTAAGCAAACGTCAATTCCCCTTTCACTAATACCTCCACATATAGATATAGCCTTGCAAGTGTGCAATAATGGTTAGTAATAACAGCACATGGTACTACATGCACCTACAAATAGAGAGGTCAGGCTGAAAATGAACTCTGAAAACTCTGACAACAATGGCTTCACCTCAACATCTTTAAATCGAAGTTCAGATGATATATGTTGAATTTGTTACAGCATTTTATCTTTGTGCTGATATTGAAAAAAAAATTTGAACCAGAGATCCTACATACCTGCATTACCAGTATCTCTAGTTAAGCACTCCCTCTTATTTCAATGTGCCATTTAGCATGCGTGTTAATGAAAATAGGCCCAGATATTAAAAATAAAATTATGAAATTGAGCAGAGCACTTGTAGTACAAATCATAATTCTAAACTTGGCAGGTAATATTTATCAATTTTGTTTTGATTGAGCAGCAGAAAGGTATACATGTATTACATGAAAGAAGACAACTCAATACCTTTAGATTTTTGCTTTGCAGTCTGAGAATTAAAGACCAAACAGTAATGAAACATTTTGGGTGGCAATAATTTGTTACCTTGCTTGACAAAAATGATTCCATATCATGCATATTAAATAAATTTGCATATTCTTGAGCAGAAATTCCATACTGGGAAACAGAATCAGCATGTAAAATACATAAAATCGGTGGAATGTGAGATTCTCATAATTATTTCTAAAGATGAAAAGCAATGGGTTCAACTTATTGTTTAGGGGACATACTGCAAAAGGCGCATACTGCTAATACTAGAAGCTTCTGAACACATTAATCTTATTTAAGCTTAGATATATCCCCCCAAAACACACACTCACTAGCTCACTGTACAACTAAAATTTGTGTGCATCATAGGGACAATTGGCTCACACCAAAGATTATACATGAATTATTAATGATGATCTAAACTGAAAGAAAACAAGTGGTGGCACACACAGACAAAAATACATGTATATACACACAGACCATTCATTAAATTGAACTGTGGACATTTTTATTTGTACGTTGATGAGTATATTTACCCTCTCTTTAATTGACACATTTAAACACATTCCTTTCATTGATAGACTTTGTTTTTATTGCAATGCTTAGTGAAGTAGTGCAAACTCAATACACTGTACCTGATTTTTCAAATTAATATTTATCCCATTTTCAAGTAATGTGTTTGCAATTTCCATGTAGCCACCCATAGCTGCGTAGTGAAGAGCAGATTCATTTATCTGTATGAATATAAAAAACCACAAATGCTACCAATAACTTTCCAAAGTGTCTTTTGCAAATACTCTGTACAAATGTCTCTATGCATTTCATCTCAGCTCATTTACAACAAAAATTAAATGCTACTCATGCATGTACCTGAACTCACTTCAGTTTGAAAGTTGACATTAGCTTCTTTAGATTGTAACAACTTTACAATTTGTATGTTTCCACTTTGTGAAGCCAAATGAAGTGCAGTTCTCCCGCTCTGGATGAATACATGTGTTTGCAGCATTATATACATTATTAGATGCTTCCATTTACTTAACAGAATCATACCTTGTCTTTTTTGTTAATTGAGAATCCTCGTATGAGTAAAGAGTGTACAATTTCCACCAAATCTTTCTTATTTTCTGCACCGTAGTGAAGGGCAGAGTTGCCTGCCTTAAGTAGGTATAAACACAAAAAAATATAAAAATTGTGCTAGGAATTTATTAATACCACCTCTTATGCAAGTGAAGAATATTTTTGTAACTTTAATTATCCGTTAGTCTGATGATTGTGATCAAATTTAATGCATCAATGTTAGCTTCACATCACCACTGGAATCAAGCTCATATGAATGGTCTTGTACTTTCATTACCCAAAGCTACATACAAGTATGATATTAGTTGGCAATTAGTAAGATTCTTAGTTTATTTCAAAGCGTATTTAACTATCTGCTTGCATAAGTACAAATATTGACTGTATATACTACAATTTCACTTACAGAATCTACTGAATCAGTATCAGCTTTGTCTATGCATCGTTTGACTATTTCCACATCACCATGGTAACATGCCATTCGAAGAAAATAGTCATTCTCACCCTGCAAATAAGATTGAATATTGACAGTGACAAATAAAACTGGGACAAGACCCAATTTATCTTGAAGTAATGAGTACAAAAGAACAAACAACGTACTGTTATTGGTTGTGTCTTAATACCCCAGGACAAAAATACTATTCAATTTACTGCATATCGGTATTGAACCAATAAAGATGAGTATTTTAGCAATAATGCAGCACAATATGGTATCCTTCCACAATAAAACTGGTCCTCTATTCCCCCTTGCCCAGGGTCATATTTCAGAGCTAATGTGATTTACAGATGTCATTTCACTGTCAAATTTGGTATCCCAAATATGTGAGTGATGATTTAGATACTAGGTGCACAGCTTCATTATGATGTAATTAGTTAAGATTAGCAATTGTATACTTAACAAAATAATTTCCCCTCAAGCCTTGTGAGCTCAGATCGTAAAGCCGCGGTGTATCTCTGGAACATTGTACACACATTATGGTACTGGTAGACTTGGGGTATCATATTCGGGTCTGTGTGGTTATTGATTTCATTCCAGAAATGTTTCAAATTTAGGATGTGAAGGCCTTTTCTAGATTATGTGTGATAAGATGTGTTTGATTATGATAACCCGTTATTGCATCAATTATTTTGTAGTCTTGTATCATAACGGTTTATTGAGGAAAGCCTCAACATGAATCTTGCATGCCCAAATAGGACTAAATGGAGGTGGGAGGGGAAGGTGGATGATGTTGAATAAAGGCATATTTGGAAATGGCACCGAATTACATAACCTGCAATTTGAATCTTTGTTAAAAATTATACAGATTTTCAAGTTTCCTTTCAATACAGTATACAGTTACTTGTACCATGGCAATTTCCAACAAGTCTTGAACCACTGTTCTGTTATGGTTTTTTGCATTTTCCTGTGCTGTTCTTCCATACTGCAATAGATATAAATGATCGTACATTGTAATACTTTCAGTGTACACCATTGAAATGTATCTATGTAAGTCATTGTGGAATACTAGTATGTAATATATATCTATTATAATGCTGTTAATCCATGCATGCACACAGAGGCAATTATACCTTGTCCTTCTTGTATAAATCAGCCTGATGAATCAACAGTGTTTTTACCATTGATGTATGACCTCCAATAGCAGCAATATGAAGAGCCGTGTACCCATTCTGGAAATGAGTGCATTCAGTACTGATGGATGCCAAACATTTAAGCACAGACAGCAGTTCTTTGAAAGACAACGCAACATCACAAACCCAGATACTCATACAATTGCGTGTGATAATGTGGTTACTGAGGTGTTTATAAATTGAATACATGACATACCACATATGGCAGATAACAGTTGTTTCATGTACTGTAACTATGTAGAATACAAAAAGAGCTCTCATGCATACATTGTCTTTGCAAGGTAGTGAAAAAGATCAGCTACTGGAATGTTTTACTAAAGACCCAGAGATTATACTATGTATGGCATAATGAAAAGAGCTTTTTAGAGGTGAAGCCATATGCCAAAGGAGAGTCTAATGTAAACATTCGTTCTGAACCTACTAAGTAACAATGTAATAATTTGTTCCATTTTAATGCTACAATGCAAAAGGAAAGTCAGTGTTGAAAGCTTGAAACACAACATTTTGAACTTAATCTAAACAGATTGCCATTTTGTCGCAAAATACGGTTCTATTTAAAGTGCCATTACGTTTCTTTGCAAAATATATATTATTGACATGGATCCTTCTGCCTCCTTTCTCCATTAATACAGCGGATGGGAGAAAGAGGGAGAGAGAGCCACTCAATATCCCCTGCAACTGATGGCCATAGATTAAATATGGAACCATTGTGTGTACAACTGACTTCTTTATCTGTGCTCTCTATGTCAGCCCCATTTTGCAGAAGAATAGTGGCAGTACTTGAATGACCTTGTTTAGCAGCCCAGTTGAGAGCAGTATAGCCTGCCTGCATTGAGAAAAAGTAAAGTGAAATTCATTAGTTGTACACTCAACCAATTTGTGGGTTCAAATGCTGGATTGCTAAGTATTAAGCATATAACATAGATGTTAATTTTAAAAACAATTTCTAGCTAAAAACTACATCTCATACTAACTGTGAGATAAAATAATGAGTAATAATTAATTCCTGAATAATTAAAAATACTATGCAGCAGTTTTAACTCACTGAGCAGCTACTAAAAATAGTTTTATTTTGTTTCTCATAGCACAGGAGTGCATAATAAATGATTAAAATTATACGATAAATGAATAACATTCTGATTTTATGCCAGTTGTTTTCTTTTGTTTCAAATAAAATAGCATTTTGCTATTCATAGGCAGGCTGTCCTAATGTGAAAAAGGAGCCCGCAGTACTTTTTACAGCATTTGAATAAAATCATTCTCTCAAAAAGGTAATGTCATGCACAGTGAATGTGTAAATAACAAACTGGCTTAATTATAAGGATTATGCTTTGCACACAAGTCATTGGGCTGTCTCAGAAAATTGTGCCTACACTACATCCCAAATGAAAGAGATTCAACTTTTTCAATGATTTTACCTCATCTCGTTGATTGACAAATGCACCTTTGGAAATAAGTAGTGACACTGTTTTGTCGCAACCATTCTCTGCTGCAATGTGAAGTGCAGTGTTTCCTTTCTGCAACATTATAAGGAATGATTCTAGATACTTTCAACAGCACAGTTAGAACATGTACAGGGCTGATTTTCTTTTTAAAGATAACATGTGTACCAATCCTGTTAATGTTAGTACAAAACCGTGCTTAATGTTTGGTGGTCAAATGTGATTACAATGCTCAATAGTAGTTATACAGCATTTATGGTATGTGATGCATATACTCATGCAAAACAAATCAAAGAGAGAACATGATAGAGTCAGCTAATGTCACTATGTCTTCAACAAACTTATGCGTCTCAACAATATAGGGCAAGGCAATCGCATTAGTAATGGAATTTGATTGCAAGAATTATGTTACATTATCATTGTGCTCACACCTATTATCAATTTTATTGCTGCATTTTATATAATTACAGTTGCTTAGTCTCCCAATGTGCATTTAGAAATTTGTTGAAGGAAATGAGAGACTTACAACGTCCTTTAAATTGACACTTGTTCCTGCATTTAGGAGTTGCGAGATGAGTTTCATGTTTTTCTCATAGCGTGCAGCATGACGTAAGAGGGAGCCTGACTCATCCTGAGTAGAATCAATGCAAATGCATAATAAATTACTCGCATTGCACAAAATTGACTAAAAGCAAGAAATAAATATATTTATGTTAAAATTGATACTTTTATTATAAAAAAGCATTACAGAAAATGCACTACAAGCAATACTACATAAAAACAAGCCTACAGTTCAACTAGAAGCATGACTTCAAATTACCCATGGACCAACTCCCTTCCCATGATGGCCCTTGCCACAGACCGCACTAAAGGCAACTGTATATTTGTGGTTTGGGGATAGAACTTCTGATAGAAAGCAAAGATGCAAGGTGAGAGAAAACAAATACTTGTATTAGCACAGGATTACCACTGTTATTAATAGCTGTTACGACATTGATAATTCACATAAACAACATTACAGAAAATGCACTTACCCTACACAAAACTACCTGTAACCCTCAAGCAAGTCTATTGTTGTGGCTGTATTAAAATGGGCCACCAAAGCATGAGCATAGGCTTGAACTAAGAGAAGATTTAGCCAGCCGTAAATGGAATTTAGCATGGCAGCCCAAAATGAATTGGCTTGTGCCGCAATTCGTAATGCTAGTTGAGAGAAAACTCCATGCACCAAATGTCTTTCCAAATTCCAACCCAGTTCTGAGCATATGGGATCATTATGTCTCTCCTCTATCTGCCTAGCTTCAGCACCTGCAACCACACCCACTTCGGACAAAGTACTATATCTAAGCGGAGAAGTGATTGAAACATCAATCGCTTCAGGCTTATCACCAGTGGTACAGTTTGGAATGAGCATGTCTGCAGGCTTTGATAACCTCCCCTCATGACCCCAATCAGCACCAGCTTCTAGTTTTGGGTTCAACAGAGCTCTTATGCAGAAATCAAATATAGCATTATGAACAGTATTATGCCAAGCCACTACATTTCCCCCATAATTTACAGGCAACATGTTTAGTAATATTGGTCATCAGTTACCATGTTACTTGGCTGCACAAATCCATACAAGAACACTTGCACAATCAGACATGATGATAATTAAAGGGTAGGACTGCATGTGATATAGTAGCAAGCAAACAAGAGCATGTACCTGTGAATCCATTGTGCTTGCTGCAGGAAACAAAATGAAAGTGTTTTGAATTCAACATTGATTAAAGTAGTGCACTGCTTACATTAACCATATTAATCTGAATGACCAACAGTACTATTTACTGCACTAAAACCATGAATATGGTCCCCTAATGATTTTGTTAACTAACCATGCCTAATGTGCGATATTACTTACTTTCATTAGATCTGGCTGCAAATGTCTGAGTGTTGAATGAAAGGAAATATGTCAGTATTTATTTATCATTCTGAACTAAGCTAGTCAGAATCAGATGCTTCATAAACATGGTAACAGATAATTCAATCAATAGAACTTACCTTCATATTCTCATTAAGCATTTGGGCCACATCTGCATGGTCATAAAATGTTGCATAGTCAAAGGCTGATCTTCCAAACTAATGATTGAACAAGAACAATGTGCGATTCTGAATTCATTTCAATAATACAGCATCTACATGCACATTGGTTAATGTCATTTTCTGTATATGCAGGCTGTGAGTATTATTGAATGTATATGTCAAAAATCACATGATTAGCTAAAACAAAGTGTACATCAGATGACAATTCATTGTATTTGGAAGACAATGCACAAATGTTCAACTACAGTTAAAAAGTCATATTGTAGGTGACTACAGAAAATGTCATGTAAGAATTTCTGAGAGCAACTTGCAACAGATACGTAAAAATGTATAAAATCAGATTCATATAAATATATTTGCAAATATGAATTTTGCCTTATAAATCAATTCTCCACATGACATGTTGTTATATGAATGAATCTTGCATACAGGGGACTATATATATAATCATTTTGTAAATGAAAATAGAAACTCGGTTATTGTGTAGCAGTATTCAAAAAACGTGACTAATCATTACATTACATTCAGATGTGATTATTGAGCAAATGATAGTATTCTGTTTCCAACAAAATTAAAAAATTACACACTACGCTAATGTACTTTAGATTTCTGCACTGTTATGCACAAAACTGGTTCATATTAGCCATACACTATTTCATTGTCCTGATAATCGCAAATAGGGATAATTGTATTTATGCTCGAAATTCACTACCATGCACATTTCACACATATTGTGCATGCTTTTAAATATCTTACGATGAGATTTTTGTACTCATTTTGTGCCCACAATAATAAAATGCTTACCATATCTCTTGTAATGAGGAGTACATCTAAGTTCACTTTTTGAGAGAGTATTTTCTCCACTATAGGTCTAAATCCACCAATAGCAGCATAATGAAGAGCCGTCCGATTTTTCTGGAGTAAAAAATTACGATATCCAGCTTGTAGTGAATAATGAATGTACACATAAGCACTTTATAACTATGTTATGATTTTGCACATACAGTATAGTGTAGCACACAGCAGGCAGGCCACACATTCTTTTAAAAGTAGCCTCAAAACCTATGTGTTCCAGCTGCTGATTTAGGTTCATTGGCAATTTTATAATATAAAGTGGATTGCAATAACCTACCGATGTACAATGATGAATATTTGCTCCATGTGAAAGCAGTAGATCAAACATTGAAATGTTCCCCTTTTGTGCAGCGAATTGTAAGGCAGTGCGTCCAAACTGAGATTTCAAAATATGATTGTTTAAACCATTTATATACAGCATTGCGGTACTCAACACAAAAATGGTTGCATCCCTCAAAGAAGAGTTAAGAAGTTATCAACATGAACAGCAACTTCTTATATGATGCATAGTCTACGTCCACATGTTTTGTTGCACATCTTGCAGTCTATTGTCATTACCTTGTCGGGGTGGTCAACATGAAAGTGTTTTGAAAGTAGTAGATTTACTACCTCTGTGTGTCCTTGCTCAGCTGCAATATTAAGATATGTGTTTCCAACCTAAATAGTTGAGCAATGATAAATCTACTTTAACATACAGTACATAATCGTACATGGAGTACCAGCCCTCTGGTACTTAGAATACCACCTACAATTTATTGTACATACACATTGATATTGTACATAGTCTGACACTAACCTGTGATCCTCGTTATTTGGCCTAGGTCACGTTGTCTAACTATCATTAAGACTATGATAATTATATTACCAAAAATGAAGCAGGATATAGTGAACACATATTACATATATGCACAATGTAGGTGCTGCATGCATTTAAAAGTTTTAGCCAGCAAACTACAAGCATTGATAAAAATAGTGATATGAAATATGTGCATCTGTAATTTGATATTCTTTTCAGAAGTTAAAACTAATGTACAATTTATACTACAAACATGGTTATTGCAATTTGGATCAGGTGTTGCTGGCCATGTTTTTAATTTTTAATTAATCTCCAAACATCCTTATTTAAGAATCTTGATCTTCTGAATGGCACAGCACTAGCAAAACATTTCTTGCTTAGCAAGTTGATCACCAATAATGCCAATGGTAACTGAGACTATAAATGTTGTTTACAGGATCCAACAGGTTCACGTAATTTTTTCTATGTTTTATAGCATGTCTGATTCTAAACACATAACAACTAATGTAAGGATCAATACTCCAGCTTTCAGAAAACATACAATAATTATACTTTTGCATTCATAATCCCGGCAATAATGTGTCCTGCATGCATATTATTTAAACATAACTTGTCTAAATGTGTCTTTATATTCTAAAGCTGAAATAAAAGAAGTGATGCAGGTGCAATATCTATACGAAATGAATTTCTCTTAATTTCATTTCTTCATGGACATAAACCGAAAAGAAGTGTGCTATGATTAGCATTCCTAAAAGAGGACCGTGAGCTTGAGATTAAACATTAAGTCATATGTAAAATAGGAAATAGATGCTTTTTTAAATGTCTATCCTTACTAAATCAGTGGAGTCTGGGTTAGCAAAGTCCACCCACTGCTTTACATTGTTCAGATTCCCAAAGTAGCAAGCATTTTGTAATAAGTTGTCATACTGTTGAAACAGAAGGCTGTTATGATGAAACAATTCACTTGCAACAATTTAATTCAACATACTGGGATACTAATAGAAGGAATAGAGTCATCTTCCTAATGAGGAAAGAAAGGCAGTTTACAACGACCTCGATTAAATTGGTTTGTGTTGTAAAATGTTTTACCCAAACATGTACGAAAGAAAGACTCAATTGCAATGCCTTTTTCATTTACTTGACATATTTCATGTAAAAGATTTCATATTTGTATTTGTAACATTGGTTCTACAAATCCTTAAAAGTATATTACATGTCTCATATGTTCAGTTAATAATATCAAATACTCAGCTGCATTGGACTGTTCCTTCTTTTTTGTATAACAAATGCAGATGTCTTTGTTATGATTGTTCCTTATTAAGATTATGTGAAATATAAACGTCTAGCTTTCAAACAATGCTAAAACAATGGCATTATTTATCTATGCATTATAGTGTTTTCTAAAACAAATATATATTTAGACTTGAATGCCAGCACTTTTCCTTACCTTGCTGCTTTTAAGAATATTAGCAACCTTCAAATGACCAAATGTTTCTGCATAATACACAGCCGTTTTTCCAAACTGAAAATGTTCAATATTGAAACTCTCAAGCAAGTTTAATTTTAGATTCATTCTTCATGCACATAACCATTCAAATAGAGATACTCATAGAAAGGATGTTAAACATATAGCTAGGACATAGGAAATTATATTTATGCTAATTGTATAATTCAAGTGATCCAATTACATGGAAATTTGGGGATGCATAAAAGTTGTTCCCTTCCTAATCAGCAATGCAATGAGAGGAGATGAATTGCATGGAGAAGATATTTGAAAAAAGGGAGAGAGTATGTAGTTTAACTAACACACCATGATTCTCTCAATTACTAACCTGTAGTTACATAGATACAATAATTTAAAAACATTTTTTGTTATATGCACAATGAGGAGAAACAGAGAACAAGAATTAAACTAGTACTTCTATTTTTAAACCTCATAATGAATTACCTGTATCAATCAAAATCGATGTTATTAAGGGTCAATAGCTTACATTGTTCTTCACTGAAGGCTTAATCCCATACCTAAGCAGGGATCTAACAGCATCCTCATGACCACCTGTAGCAGCAGCATGAAGAGCAGTACTACCGTCCTAAAGAATGTTATCAAAAGCTCATACTTAGGTGACAAATTTGTAAACATATCGATATCAATAACTTTTCCTTACTTTGTCACAATGATGAATATCTGCTCCTTCCTGCATTAAAATTTCTATCACATCATGTTTACCTTGTTTTGATGCCCAGTGAAGAGCATCACAGCCCAGCTGTGCAATAGAAAATTTGTGTATGAACTCGCATAGGGCACAGAGCAATGTAAAACGTACATTATCAACCTGACAGATTGTAGATCTCTGAACTGAAATGATATGTTTCACTATTTCACAATTTCCATTTTCAGATGCATAATGGAGAGCCGTTTTTCCAGACTAAATGGTAATACATATACATACAGTAGGCAAATGATGCAAATGCACTCATTCAGATTTTTATTGCTGGAAACTGTGCATGTACTACTCATTTGCTAATTGAACATAAGTTTTATAACACACACAATTGCATATATACATGTGAGCACATGTGCAGGAAGAGGTAGTGTATCTCTTACCCTATCACATGATTCCAGATGAGATCCACTACTGATAAATTCCTTCACTTTTTCTATGTTGCCTAATCTTGATGCTACATGCAGCATCAAATCATTCTGGATTAAATAGCACAATTGTAATCAATACTATAAGGAATAGCCCCAGTGCTGGTGCCATACAACATACCTTATCTGCCATATCTTGAGCGTTAGTTGAGTACCATAACAATGAATAAAGTCAATACATGAAAATATACAACATTCAGACAAATGTAATGTATGTTCCCAATGCATAATCGAACTGTTACTCAATTACAACGTGATTATTACATCTGGTGAGTTGAGATCTTTAGTCCTTAATAGGTTAAACAGCTCTAGGAAAAATAGGGCATTTTTTATATTGCCAAATATGGCTCATTAAAACATTCAGGACAAGCTCATGGCTTTTTTTTTAGATCTGCTTTAACTTTGTCAGCTTCAGCCAGGTCAATGTACTCACTACTTTTAAAAAAATGATAGTGGCTCATGATGTTGGGAAAGATATATGTATATGCTAAGCGTAGCTCCCAACCTAATTGGAAATGCTCAGAAAGTGCCATCTGAGGACGTGATAGACTATGATATGACCAAGTGAAGGAGAAACATATTAACAGCAATTCACACTGGATGGTGGGTCATACCAAGATTTTGTGATCCGTTTACAGGACTTGGCACATAAATGGATAAAGGGCCATAGAGGTGTTTATTGGATGTATAATTAATAATCACCAAACAGTCCTAAATACTCGAGCGGAAGGTATGCATCACAGACAGGAAACCAAAGTCCTGTCTAGAAGCTGGACTTCTTGTGGGTGAGTGAAATAGCAAAGAGAGGCATTGTGTCAAGACAAGGAGTCCAGGGTCAGCACAGATTTAATGAAGTGTCACAAATGTAGTCGTACTGAAATAGATAACATATCTATGGTAATAGACACTTGTATTGGGACAGGATTGTTCATGACAGATAAGTATGAATTGCCCAGATGTGCCAGGCCTAAGCTGAAACGCTTGAATTTTCATGGAAGAAATGGACATATGTACCCTAGCAAAGCAGTGGCTGGTTGGTATGAATAGACAAGACCAAATACTTGAGCCTAGTGAAGAGAAAAGGTGTCAAGGATATTCACCTTGACAGCACCAAATGCTCTAGGACGGTGGTCTATGCCCATGGTAAGCTGGATAATTCCAACAAGAGAAATGGAGGAGCTGCTAGTTAAAGGAAGTAACATTCCTGTGGTAACAGCTGTGTGTTGAATCTATTGGTATCAGTCTGCTGGGAACCAATATGGCTGGATTATGTGACTGATAACACTGAATGGTGCTGAAAAAGAATGCGGTTAGGCAGTAATCCCTCGCTTAAGATGTAAGCAGAAAAAGTGTGGGTCTTTGCATGAAAATAATATATAACCGTTAGCTGATGCAATACCTAATCCACTACTTATACTACTCGTGACTACTAGTGAGTGATATTGGCAAGGCAGTCCGGATAATAATGTTATCCAAAGACTACATTCACAACGCCACACTGTCTATTTAAGTTTAAGATCATTCCCCCCTATGGTCTTAATGATGCCCTGCAATGTTTCAGAGAATGATGGAATGCATCTGCATACTTTCACCACATTATCATATTAGCTATCATATTTATAGTCAGACAAGGAGCGATCACATCATGCATGCGCGTTCGAAGGACTAGGAAGGAACATTTAACGCCAGTGCCAGTGAAATCTAGACGATGTATCACGGGATGTATTTACTTGGGGCATATTGTGGGAGCACGACATGAGGAGCTGGAGAAGCAATGTCAACGCTGCTATTAAATAATTAAGCTACTAGACGTCAGATCCTTTTGGGGTACATTGGGCTACTACCAGCTGTTTGTTTCAGTACACTAATATTGCTGCACTCTGGTGACCTTAGCAAGAAGGCTGTCCCACACTAATTTAACAATGTGAGTAGGCTTTCTAAAGATTCAAACATATCCAGTGCTGCATGAGAAGCCGTAATTTAGTCTGTAGCATATAACATGTAATTACCTGTGCATGTGTATATGCACAGTGGCAGAGCTGGGGTGGGGGTGCTACAATTTTGGGTTGTACAGTGAATTAGCGTGAGGTTTTGGCACCTGGGCAACCCCCCACCCACAGTATGCTTGTTGGTATTAAACATGGAAATAGTTGAAGATGTCATGAAAGGAGAGGGAAATGCAAACAAAAAAAAAGATATACATGTAAGTGGACATAAATTATCTTGCTTGAATGATTTCATCATAGTTGTTTAAATAATTGTGATTACAGTGGCTAGATGATGTTGGCTCCTCCCACTTCCACTCCCCATCCCTTCCTTTTCCTCTTCCTTTCCCTCTCAGCTCTCCATCTCTATCTCACCCCCCCTTTACAGAACTAAGCAGAAAATATTGTTCAAATTAAGTCCCAGTTACATAAACATATACGAATGCTTGTTGACTTTTAAGCGGATTTCTACAACTGGTGCCGTGTATTTCCAAGTGAGCATATCAAATCAATGAATGATTCACGGTAATACATTTCAGTAAGTAATGTAATTTGGGTAATTGTGATGTAAAAGTGATAAGGTCTCCTGAATATATTTTGATTTTATTTTTAATATATTCCAATACTACGGCATTATCAACTCCACTGAACATTTCCCAAATTAGTGTTACTGGCTATTTATACTATTTCTGTACTATAACGGTAGCTATTCTACGTTGTTCACATCGTCCCACCGTTGTAAATATAAATAGCTGACGTACATTACGTAAGACGAGCGCGTTGCAGAAGGTCTGATGTATTTAACGTCAAGAAATGAGCGACGCGATCAAAAAAGCTACTGGGGGATGGGGATGGATGTACGTACATGTGCGTAGGTAAAAGTAGAAGTGGCCAGTGGTTTAGGAAGGGAAGCGGACAGAGGGGGGGCATTTGCCCTGGGCGCCGACCTGAGGCCTAAGGGGGGCCTAGAGAAGTTAGTTATAAATAGTACGCGTGTTGACTTAATATCCAATTCAGAACAAAGTTGGTCCATTTAAATTTGCAGTATCCCTACCCCTATATCAACTCATGGGTTTGATATGAAATGTGGGAAAATATGCCCTATTCATAGTGATGTTAGGCTAGGGTTTTGTGTTCCTAGCGACCACAGTGGGTTGGCTAGGAACACAAAACACTAGCCTAATGAATAGGCATATTTTCCCAAGGTTGATATATGAGGGTGGGTGTATATGAGGGTGGGTGGGTAAGGATACTGTACTAGTTTAATTCAGGGCCGTACCAGCCAGTCCGGCCGGTCAGGCCATGGCCGGACCAGTTTTTTTTTCCCCCGAACGATAAATTATTAGACGTTAATTACTTAATCTCATAACAGCGAGCCCAGACACACATGTCCATTGTTCATTACTCACTGGTCAGATGAATTGCGGAGCTGCTTTTTCGCATTCCTCTAGCCCACAAGGTTGCCCACCTGCCGGAAATGCACCACATCAGCCTTCTGGCTTCCGTATTCCAATGCGTGTATTTGGCATCACGACTATGGTGAAGAGAGCCTTTAATCCTAACGGTTTGCAAAGTGGCGTTGGCTGCATTACGACAGTTCTCATGACCGAGTGTACTGCTTCACCTGTACTAGCGCTATAGCTGCTGGAAAGTTTAGCTTACAAAGTGGAAACGTGAAAGAATCATTTTGCTATATGACAGGATACACACATTGGGAAGATGCAACTGCTGCATTTGGATCTCACGAAAAATCCAATGTCCACAAACGGGCTGTTGAAGTCATGATACGGCTGCCAGAGACAACAAAGGATATTGGTGAGCTGCTTTCCACAGCCCACACAGAAGAGAAGCAACTAAGTCGTCAGTGCCTAATTACAATCAAAGCATGCTTTTTTTAGCCTGCGTGGAGACGACGACGAAAGTGATAGCAATTTCATGCAGCTTCTTAAACTAAGAGCAATTCATCAACCTCAACTGCTGAACTAGTTATCTCGCAAAAATGATAAGTATACTAGCCTTCAAGTGCAGAACAAAATCTTATCAATAATGGCTTTGAACATTGTTCTTGTCATAAGTTCTTCAATTGAAAAGGCCAACTACTTTACAATAATGGCTGACGAAGTGACTGATTCATCAAATAAGGAACAAGTCGTTATTTGTTTTCATAGTGTCGACAACCAGTTTGTATGCCACGAAGATTTTATTCATTTGGCCTTTATGTTGTGGACAGTGATATGCTGGTTCACATTTTAAAAGACACTATGGTCCAAATGAATTTGCCTATCACCAACTGCAGAGGCCAATGCTACGACGGAGCACCTAATGTGGCTATCTGTCATGGAGCAAAGCTAAGCATGACGAGAGTGAAGAGTGCGACCCTATGAATAGGTGCCAGGGTGCAGAATGCAAGGAGGGCAGATTGATGAAAAGGGGGTCCAACTCTGAAAGGATGACCTGTGACTAGGAGCAGCAGGGTATAAAAGGAGAGCTAGAGAGAGAGGAAGGGGGTGGATAGGCAGTATTGTTTTTTTTGTCTTGCGTAGATCAAATGCAATGTGTGTGCATTGGTCTTAAAGATAAAGAGTGACAGTTAAATTGTCTCGTTGGTGTGCGCGAGCTACGCGGTGGCGAAGCGGGTCCATAACACTATCACACGAACAGGAGTAGCAATGCAGATATTTGTCGAGAGCAACTTACACCCATTGCTATGGGCATGCTTTAAACCTAGCAGCTTCTGTCAAAGTCGTCGAGACACATTGGATACTGCATTGAAGTTATTGAAACATTCTCCAAGACGAGATGCTATATTTGCACGTCTCAAAATGGATATTGCACCTGCAACACCTGGATTCCGTACCATGTGTCCAACTCATTGGACTGTGCGTGCTGCTTCATTGCTAGATAATTACATGGTATTTCAAGCATTGTGGGAGGAACTAAGAGATATAGTCACCGACTCAGAGATAAGTGCTCGACTTGTTGGAGTGGAGGCTATGACTGGGAGCTTTGGTTTCTTGTTTGGTTTAGTGTTAGGAGAACACATTCTAAAGCATACTGATAACTTGAGTAAAAAATTACAATGTCCAGCTCTTACAGCCGCAGAGGCTCAGCAGTGTGCTGCACTTACTTGTGAAACCTTCTGTAAGCTGCGTTCATCAGTTCTGGGATAGACTTAAAGGCCTTCAAGAGAAGTATGGTGTAAACGAACCTGCATTGCATAGGAAGAGGAGAGCCCCCAGACATTTAGAGGTCGGATCTAGCAAAGGTTTCCACCACAGTACACCAAAAGATTACTACAGACAGCAATACTTTGAGTGTCTTGACTTAATTGTCAATGCTGTTCAGAATATATTTAACCAGCCAGATATGCTGTATTGTAAAAACTAGAAGAGCATTGTTAAAGGCTGCAAGAAATGAGAAGCATGATGCAGACTGGCTTTTGTTTTGCAGCACTACCAGGATGACTTTGTGGCATCAAGTCTAGAAACTCAGTTGGAGCTACTAGCAACTGTGTATTCTTCAACTGAGAAGCCAACATTTGAAGTTAAAATGTCTTGTGTTATTTCATTATCTCCAGCACAGTGCACTTCTATTTCAGAGATAAGCACCCTGGTGAAGCTGATAATGGTTAGCCCCGCTACCAACGCTATTAGTGAGCGCAGTGCTTCAGTTCTGAGAAGAGTGAAAACATATCTTCAACTATGTCACAAATGCTGTTAATAACTTGCTAGTTGTACATGCTCACAAAGAGAGAACTGATGCTCTGTCGGTTGCTTCATGCCTGAATGAGTTCATCAGCTTGAATGAGCACAGACTGGACATTTCATTCATGCATTTACTGTAGCTCTCTCATTTACACACTGATCTGTTTTCATCAATTCGCAAGTACATTTTGCCCAATTCATATGCATCTTATTTAAAAAATTAATCCATGATGCTCCGCCCCAGACCCCGCCCCTAATTACTTATGCATTAGCCAGACCACTTTTTTTTTTCGTTCCTACGGCCCTGGGCTTGTCAGACAATTCACCCCATTTTAGTGCCAGACACACCAACATACACAGTGACGTAAGTGACGTAATAAGACGCAGGCCATGCCGGCAATGCAGTACGTGTTGTACGGCGAAGAAGCCAAACCCAGGCTACATGTAGTAATCTCCGTGCTGTTGGTGATAGTGCTGCTGCGGCCCCTGAATTAGCTAGCGGTATACCAATACAGAGTTGCCAATACCTCCATGCACCTCTGCCGCAATCTGGCAATATGTAGGAGTTGCACTGCCTCCAAGTGATAGTAATACCTCATCGGACAGTAGTGAGGGTATAGCACTGCCCCAATCCGTCAGCTGCAGATGTGGTAGTGCTGCCGCCACACTACATGTAGCTTACCAGTAGTAGTGGTGTTGGCATTAATTAACCCTTGAACTGCGGAAGGTGCATTTTAATCTGCTGCCGAACATGCAGAATGAGTAAATTGCAACGCGCAAGCTGCATGTACAGTGTATGCATTCATAACCACCTGCGATCTAGGCTTTCTATGGAAACATAATGAATATTCAGTACATGTGGCAACCCCATGCAGAGGTAATGATTTCTATTGCAATGCTCAGCAAATAGACCCTTCCCTTTAAAGAACTCCGGACGTGACATCACTCATTAACGTATACTTAACCCAATTCGTGAAGTACGTTGATTAGTGATGTCACGTCCGGAGTTTAGACCCTTCCCTTTAAGAAGAACTCCGGACGTGACATCACTAATCAACGTACTTCACGAATTGGGTTAAGCATACGTTAATGAGTGATGTCACGTCCGGAAAGGGTCTATTTGCTGAGCATTGCAATAGAAATAACTTACCTCTGCATGGGGTTGGCACGACGAAGTCACAATCAAATTTACGGACAGAGATACACTAAAAAGCGTTAGTTTTTGGGTTCTCAAGTTAGCCTCAGAGTCTCAGATTCTAACGGAGGTGCTCATAGCACTTTCCTATAAATATTCTGTTTCGGTGAATACAAACTAACGTTGTGTTTTCAATGATTTCGTGACCGTCTTACTGTTTTATCCTCTGCGACTTTGCAAGGGGGAGTTTACAGAGCTCCCCCGTACCCACAATATAGCTGCGCGGGATAGGGAAGCCCCTCTCTCACCCTGACCGTTTATTAATAATTAATCAATAACCCCTCCCAAATTCCTGGCTTCATTATTGATGTCGATTCCAGATGTATAACTGAATTGTCCCAACTGTTGCTCATATCTTACGTCTGGTGAGTTGTGATCTTTAGTGCTCAACTAAACCTATACTAACCTATACACAAACTGACAGAGAGCGCGTCGAAGAAATTGATTATTTCCAATTAATTTATCACTTACATTCTGGTACAAAATGTGTACACACTAGCACAAAATGTTAACATTTTGTACCAGAATGTAAGTGATAAATCCATTGAAAAATCAAGAATTGCGCTTTTCTTTTTGTTTTGCTGTGCATGCATGAAGTAAACGAGAATAGAAAACGACAATTCTGATACCAAACTAACCTTGAATGGTTTTCGGTAGCTGACGTTTAGAAATGCGAGTAGTAATAATGTCTTCTTTCGAACTGACTCCTTAGTCTATACTTACTCCACGAATTGACCAGACCAGTTTTATGTAACTCAACAAAGCTCCAGGGCCAGTAGGAAGGGGCGTGAATGAAAATACCCGTCATTTCCGGAATCAAGGTTTTGCAGCGAGACAATTAGAACCATACCGTAAAGGCTAAGTAATAGAAGTGCGTGCATCAGTCGTTATAATTCCATGATAATTTTAAGTGTAATTAAAATACTTCCCTCACTACTCCTATGTTTGCAGTAACCGATATTCCACATGACGCAAGCGGTCTATTACAGTTCGTATATGATCAGTCTCGTACTCAGACCTCACATGTCACAGCAGCAGCTGCTCAAGGGTCTGCAAGTGAGGAATTTTTATTATTTCATAGCTGATCGCAATATTATGGGCTACCTTAACACAGCATCTCCTGTCAAAAATTATACCGGGCGGTACACTACAGTGATACCTGAGCATAAAATCTTTTTCAGTACTTCAATCTTTGGCATTAGTTTTGGGAAAAAAGGTGAATTATATCACAAATCTGATTGCATATTTATGTTGATAAACTATATGACAACATATATCGAAAGAATGAAGTTGTCACGTGACTTTGTAATTTTTCGTTTGTGCAGCCTGTTCAATAAGCACGTTTTGGATTGTTTCTCCACCATTACGTGACGGATTGACCTGAATCTTGCTATCTATATACTATGTCAATGGCTCTATCGATCGTTCGAGTTGAAATTTCAACGCGGTAAACCGTTACAGTTTTGTCTCCAAATACGTGTTGTTTAGAGGTTGCAGTTGGCGGATACAGGGGGGGGGGGGGGGGGGGGGGGGGGGTCGGTGGTGTCCGGACCCCCCCTCAGACCTGATGATGAATAAAATTAAGGATTAATACTTTAATTCATTAGCGAAACCAATTAACAACATCCCATGAGATATTCATTGTTCTAGAGAGCGTTATGGCAAACAAGCGTGTTCACTCGGGCTCGGAAAGTATCTCGAATTACTTTTCAAAGAAAGCAAATGGTAATTTATGCGTACAGGAATCGCGCGCCTGTCATGACTTCACCCACCCGATCACGTTATCTCATTACGTGATTCAGCTGCGTGAATGCATGAGGGCCCACATGCACACACCACTTAGACTACTCCTCCCCCCCGCAGTCCTATTAGAAATCGATCCAACCCCCCCCCCCCCCCCCCGTCCCCCTCCCTTTCAGACTTACCTCGCTACGGGCCTGGAGTTTCTTTTTTATACTTCAGTTATTTATCTTTTTTGACACATGCAGATATGGGTAAGACGCAAGATGAGGATATTGTGCATGCCTATAACTTGATACACAGTGTCATCAGTGATATTGCAATTTTCAGAGAGAACATTGAAAAAGATTTTCATGATTGGTTTATGGATGCTAGCAGAATTGGTAGTGAGTTAGGCATAGTACTTACAGTTCCACGTCTATCTGGAAGACAACAACACAGGGCTAATGCAGGTCCAGATCCTGAAGTTTATTACAGAATTAATGTGGCAATTCCATTCTTGGATCACATGGAACAAGTACTAAACTATAGATTTCATCATGAGAGTATGGTTGGTAGTCACTTATTTTATCTAGTTCCAACATAAATAATTAATCACAATGATTTACAAGATCTTGCAAAATGTTTGTTGTTTTGGGAACGTGATTTACCTAGTGCTTCATCACTTCTATCTGAATTAAAACAGTGGCAACGTTTTTGGAAACTATAATCTGAATCCCTTGATAACATCATTCCTGCAGATCTGGCACATTGTATCCATGCATGCAGCTGATGAAGATGTTTCCCCAACATACGAGTACTATTAATTATTGCCTGCACTATACCTGTGTCTAGCTGTGAAGCAGAAAGGTCTTTTTTACCATTGAGGCGTATTAAATCCTATTTACGAAGTACAATGAGTTCTGAGCGTTTTGCTGGATTAGCACTGATGCATTTGCATAGTGATGTTGATACTGATATTGATGAGGTGTGTGAAGCTTTTATCAGCAACAACAGAAAAATGTTTCAATCTTGTATTTTGTACCAATAAATGATTTTGTAGTAATAGTATAGATTCATTGTATGTTTTATTAGTTCATTCAGTGTCAAATGTGAAATGGCGATAAATACGTATTTTGTTCCACAGCTATCTGCCATGATAGGAAAATAAGTCTGTTAAATAGGGATTACTCATTAATTTAGGATAAGCAGTTTATGAGTTGCACTGAGAATAGAGTCCCCCAAACCGAACCACGCACAGTATTCGCTGCCCTTTTCACGTTTCTATAGAATGTCACCAATTATGTGCGGGATGACGATCCGTCAAAAGCTTCCGCGCTTCGCGCGGGAGGGGCCACATCCCCCTCCCGCACCCTCCCCCTATTAATTATTCATGTCGGACCCCCCCCCTTCCAGAATTCCTGTATCCGCCCCTGGGTTGTAAACGTTTTTAGATAATTTTCCCAACAAGAATTCTTAATGGGCGTCACATTTACCTGTTATAAATAGGTAAGAAGTGTATGCACTAGAAACAACCAAAACACCAGTACAGTAGCTTACCTTTTTGCTAAAACGTACATCCAAACCTGATTGTCGTCCATTTTCAAATGAATAACGTTTAAATTATTAACTTTATTGATGAGTTTGTTCGCTAATGGCTAAAGTTCAATACGGAGACGGTTCTTTTTAGAGCCAAACTCAGAGTCCTTCGTCGAGTCGAGCAACACGAAGTAGTGTTGCCGCGTCAGTAGTTTGGGAAGCTTTGAAGCGAAAGGGAGCTAGAGGGAATCTCTTAAAGCTACTAGTTTGAGTCGATTGTGCTGCCGAAGCAAGATTCCCATAAGAAATCGCAGGACCTGAACCTGATCCGAACTAGCTGAAAATGCTGCCAAGGAACTCGAGTCACTATCGGAGTACATGCCGAACATATCGAAGCCAGACGGCGCTTTGCGATTGTATTACATGGAGAGGTGGTGGAAGGAAAATCTCCTACGAATGCCAGAATATGGTCAGCAAAATGTTCGGATGAGGTCCTGCGATTTATTGCAATTTATTTGCAATGCTCAGCAAATTGGCACGACGAAGATCGTTATCAAATTGTATTATAAAGGTAAATCGGACATTGATCTGAAGATTATAAAGGCAAATCGGACATTGATCTGAAGGTAATCGCGTCCATAAGTGATATTTAAGGGCTCATTTCACCAGCAGGTGATAACCATGAAACAAAAGCTTGAGGTACTGGAAGGTTGCCATAACAGCGCTCTTGGTGGAGGACATTTTGGGCGGGACAAGACTCTTAAAAAAGTTACTGAACGATTCTATTGGCTTGGCATTGTTGATGACGTTAAAGAATTTAGAAAGTTTGACAAGTACGTATCTGAATTACATCCTGTTCCTGTAACTGATGAGGTGTGGCACACTATCGGAGTGGATTTAATTGGACCTCTCCCTGAAACACCAAGGGGGAAGAAGTACATAATGACTGTATCATGCTTATTCTCAAAGTGGCCTGAAGCCACAGCTTTACCAGACAAGACGGGAACAGGAGTGGCTGAATTTTTGTATTTGTGTTACACAAGGCATGGATGCTGTAAAGTCAAGATATCAGACCAAGGGAGAGAATTTATCAATGAGGTGCTTAAATTCAAATTTTTTTTTTCATGGTGCCTAACGAGGGGGGGGGCAAAAAATATTTCTTAAACACCCATCATCAGATTTCTTAATGAGGGTACCACCACCCCCCTACGCCCCTTTCTCACTCACGCGTAACCACAATTAGCACTGAAATAACAATGAATACATAAATTCTGCACTCCATGAGCTGCAAATGCCCAGTTGTGAACGAACGGTGCAGGTACATCAGGCAAATACCCCAGACATAACGGCTTAGGCAACAACTGGTTTTGATCTGATACACTAGGGACGCACGCTATGGCAATGGATTCATGCAGTGCAACGCCAACGGGTATCCCTGCAGTTGTACTACAAGCCGCACTTGCTGCGCTCGTGCACAGGAGTCGCTGCCTTTTATCTGCAGGGGGCTCCGATTCCTGCATTTGATGCTGGTTAACCGCTGCGGTAAATTCCCTTTTGCATCATAGTGCCGTTGCACGTTAACGAATAGCGCTTGCCACACCTATCACAATCCATATTCAAGTACGACGTTCATCATAGGTTAATTATTAAAGCTGCCACTAGGGGGTTAAATGTTAAAATCGTTTGCTGCCGAGTTTGTGAGTGTCTAGCGATTGCGTGTGTGATATCAGTGAAATTCTTTTGCTGAGAGAAATAGATTCATGCAACTCCCGCGTGAATTTGAAGTGAAAGAAGAAAGATAAAAAAACACATGAATTCGCTTTAAATATTTTTAAATTCAATTTTAGCAGGGGGTACCACCCCCTACGCCCCCTTTTTCAATCCATCATATCTTTTTTCTTTAAAGTCCGATTTTAATTTTGAAAACAGATTCTTAATCTTCATTTTAAACTCTACAATATTGGATGATGGGGTCCGTACAGATTTTCTTGCCCCCCCCTCGGTGCCTAACTTCACTTTTTCAAACAGGTAAATCAAGAATTGTTTTGCAGTAAATAAACGAGAATAAGAAACGACAATCTGAAACCCAACTAACCTTGAATGGTTTTCGGTAGCTGACGTTTAGAAATGCGAGTAGTAATAATGTCTTCTTTCGAACTGACCCTTAGTCTATACTTACTCCACGAATTGACCAGACCCCAGTTTTATGTAACTCAACAAAGCTCCTGGGACCAGTAGGAAGGGGCGTGAATGAAAATAACCCTCATTTACGGAATCCATACAAGGTTATGCAGCAAGGCATTAGGCTGACAATTAGAACCATACCGTAATGGCTAGGTGCGTGCATCAGTCATTAAAATTCCATGGTTTCATTAAAATACTTCCCTACACTGTTAAAAAAAAAGGCCCGAGGGGTGTTAGGTTTGAGGGGTGTTACAGCCCAAGGAGTGTTATGGCAACACACAAGGGTGTTGAGCTGACATCTTGGGGTGTTGGCAGGCTACGTTAGGGTGTTAGGAGCAACCCCCAGCAAGGGTGGGGTGTTAGGTCGTTTTAAAGGTGTGTTGTCATAACACTGATTTACCGCATTACACCCCCGTAGGATACCTTGTTTAGTAATTACTTTCTGACGGAGAGGGCGTGGTTTGGTAGATGATATGACAATGATGGCAGCTGTGACTTCGTAGTTGGAGGTGATACTGGACTTCAAGTGGTATGCACGCACACATGTGACACAACGTACCAGTACAAAACGTCTACCATAGGCTGGCCATCGCCCGTGCGTTGGTGACCCGAGTGGCGCGTGCGCGTGTGGATATCTAGTAGGTATACTAGTAGGCCTACACGCTGCTTTTTCAACATGTAATTACCGTATACATGCATGTAATCTCGATGTGCTTATGAAGGCTTGCGTGCAATGTTCATGTATGTGCACTGCTGTGTGTATAGTTCGCTAGCGTGTTGTAGTACCCCAGTATGCTGCTAAATGTCAAATTTGATGCAAGCTTGTTTATTATCCTGCATGCCACTTTGTGCTGAGAGTGAAGGTTAAGTACAATGGCAGTGCTTGTGTGGTAACAGTGACTGTGTATTAAAATTCATCTGGATTCTATTTAGATCACACCCTAGTAAAATGGCATGGAAACATATACATTATTACTCACAAGTATTTATTATATGTATGCATGTAATATCACATATAGCTCAAGGAAGCAGCATATTGCATGACATCTAGCAGAAAGTATGTAGGTAGTCCTTTAAAAAATATTTAACAGACCTGTTGCAGCTTGAACATTGGGTGTATGCTAAAAGTGTTCATGCATTCATGCGGCTACATATGTCTATATACCACATGCAGATCCTGATAGCTGTCGTGAAGAAATATGCTGGATGAATGAATGCTGTCAAACACTTGTAAGTGTAGGCTAAAGTACTTCACTAGTGACAGTGTTTGAACCCTTTTTGTAGATACAGTGTTGTTGTGGGATTAAATATCATTTTTGTGACATTTCGGTCAAAATGTATGTCTGGTTTGGTGTAATGACTGATACGAGATAAATACAATAACTATTAATTGTTTGACAATGTCCATATCCATGCACATGTTTGCATAACAGATGCACTTACACGTACAAATATTTACACGAGCTGCACACACATACACATAACCACACGTGCGCATGCATGTATACACACGTACACACATACATATGTACTCATACACAAATACACATAACCACACACACATGTATACACACATACACACATGTGCGTCACACACATGTACACACACACATGCCACACATACACATGCACACATGCACACACATGTGCACACACACAATGCACACATGCACACACGCTGCACACACACATGCACACACATGCACACACACATGTACCACGTACATGACAGACTCATGCTAACATATGAACACATACACACACATGCACACACATGTGCACACACATACACAACATACACGTATACACATGCTAACACACACAATGAACACACACACAATGCACACATGCACACACGTGCAGACATACACACATGCACACACATGCACACACATGCACACACAAGCACACTCCATGCACACATGCACACATGTGCAGACATTCACACATGCACAAACATGCACACACAAGCACACACACATGCACACATGTACACATGCATACGCAGGCTCGTAGGCAGGAAGTCTGGCAGGGGGGGGGGTCGATTAATAGGACTGCAGGACTGTTGGGGTAGGGGGGAGGGGGGGCCCTTACATTTAGCCAAATATGAAAGAGGGGGGATGGGGGGGCCTCACAATCAGGCATCAAACAAGGGGGATTGACCAACCCCCTGGCTACAGGCCTGCATACACACAACACATATTAACACACATGCACATGTGTGTATGTGTATGTGTATGTGTATGCATACATGTACACACACATTCACACATACACAGAAATACTGTTGGACAGCAAATACACTCTGAGAGAAGTGCACTTTTTGCAATTGGAACTACTCAAAAGTCCTGTATAGCTTTCCTCTCATTTGGACAACTCTATATCTTAGACATCCTGAATACCTACAGTGTACCCTAGCTATTTGTGTCCTTTCTTGTCATCGTGAGACATGTTGATTATCCACAATTGTAACAAATATACATGTAAGTTCATGCTATTTCGTTGCGCATGCGTGACCTTTAGAAACACGTTCTGTTATTTATGAACAGGTAAGTTCGGTGTTACACGACTTTTTGGTAAGCTATTTGTTTCCTTCCAGCGTTGAGCGATGCATTTGAGTAAGACGAGTTGAGTGCTTTGAAGAGAGTTCATCGAGAACAGCAGTTCGCGATCGGACCGGAATGCCTGTTTATACGCTCTAGCTAAGGAAAATTCGGCTACTACTGTGTGCTGTGCTACCCACTATAATGAGCCACTGCTTAAGGCAGGTAAGTACCTTGTCGCGAACGCCCTTACAAAGGTCATATGACACGCTGGCTCTAACAAGCCTTCGAGGTAAGCGTAACAATCGGTACGATTGACGTTGTTATTGTCACCGATCTGCTTAGCGAACATGACCGTCATCGGACTGATGGCTGCACCCAAGATTCAATTAAAAAGGTTAGACATGTCTCATATTGGAACCTGACCGTTATGTGTTTCCTTCATTTGTTTAGTGTCCGAAGCATGCAGAGAAACACTCCAGGACTACTCGATCGTCGTATAGGCCCTAAAGACATGTTTATAGTTTTGTTGTACATGTATGTTTGTATTTGTTGTCAACTTTTTATTAAAATCATCAACTGTTGTTGTATAGTTTATTAAGATCAATTTATGTTGTATCGTAAGATTACAGTGCATGCATGCACGAACTATTGATGCCTTTGTCAACACCGTACTGGCTACACTTCAGGGGTGTTGGCTGTAACACTCCTGAGCGGTTACCACTACACTCCATGGGGTGTTATTCCTAAACAGGCGTACGAACACCCCTAAGTGTGTTGTGGCAACACCCTTTTTTTAACAGTGTAACTACTCCTCACGGCTGTCTACTCTCATTGAACGCGTGGAAATTAGGCCCCACGCTAAGAAATATTAGAACGACATTGAGGTCCCATAGCAACGACCCGGACAACCGATGACCTTTGGAATGTGCTATACACAAAGCATACGGAATATATTGAACACCAAGAAACACCCCTGACCTTCCTGTGATCATATAAATCACGTGCCCTTACCGTACAAAAACGTGTCAGTTTAGTGAATGGAAGTGAGGGACTTATTTCAGCGCGCATGGACCCCGTGAGTTGTAATGGCTATAGCGAGACTGACTCTCAGGAAGTTCCATGGGCTATAAAACAACGTTTTCCGTATACATCTTATCTAGTTTTGCTTGTTTTTATTCCACACGTGCGGTCACGAATTTTCTGAAGTAGTTTTCAAACGGTCTAAAAGTAGCCATTTTGTTGGCTATTTGGTTATGTTATGTGTTTATATCATTACGCTTTTCGCTTCAGCTGTCAAGAGGATCTCACATGAGCGTGTGCGCAAAATGATAAAATCTGAAGCTTTTCTGATGTGTACTACAGCTCAGGAAGATTGAAGACGAACGTGCAGTGGTTTGCTGGTTGAAGATGTAAGTACAGAAAGTATTATGATTTTATTCTTTTTTTTGGAGGAGGGATAGCAGCTACAACTTGTGGGGAAATACTTATTAGGTGTTCCTTCACTATACATAGGAGATGCTGTACTTTATCAGTAATTGCAGTGTATGATAGGCTAAGTCGTGTGAACTTAGCATGAATGGACTCAGCCCCTTGTTCGCCAAGTAGGCCAAATTCAACATGGAAAGATTTTGCCCATGGAACAGCATGGTCTTCCAATAGAAGCATTTTTATGGGGACTGTTGCCTGGGGGAAGGATTCCCGGAAGAACGTCATGAACTCTCCCAAGGCCTCCTCTGTAAAAATATTGTTGTCATAGTCACATAAACACCTGAAGGTCCATTACCAACCTAAGGCATGAGCTTGTGTCTCATCAATGAAATTGTGGTCGTAGATGTTATGGCATCTTGCAAACATAGAGAATGCTTTAGCCAGGATCTCAGTACGATGTTCTGCCTGTGTAGATCGATGAGGCAATTTATTCTTGGCTGTTTCACATAGAGACCTGCACAGCTTCTGAATGTTGCATTCCTGAAACAGTGTAGGAGATGTCTCATTCATGTGGTTGTACGTATTGCACTTATGGTACCTTTAGAGCCTGATGTACATGATTTCCAACAAAAGCACCACCAATATACTGTTGACGGTGCACTCCAATTGACTGTAATGCATCATCCAACGCCTTAACAAAGGGGCCTTCTTTTTTAGAAAACCCCTTTTCCACAATAGCTTTAGATTTAGCTACCTCTGCTTCCTAGCAAAATCATGGCCTGTATTACACATTTTTTATGTGTAGTGCATATGGCTTACTAGTTTTCCAAGATATTTCTTTTTTTTCTTCACATTGCACAAAAAAATCAGCGGTGACTGGGTCTTTCTCCCCAATCACCAGGGATACATATGTTGTCATTTGCTGCAATACAGCATATGCCTCCTCAGCTTGCTTTAGCTCAGATTGCAATGAGCGAAGCATTTGCAGCTCTTGGCTGTATGTGTCAAAGCTGGAGTGGGCTTCCTCACTTTGAAAGCAGGGCTAGTTCAAGGTCGAGGGCATGACACTCATCTTCGAGCAAACCATAAAGCTTTGTAAAGATGCCCAATGTGATGTGAAGCCCGGGGGGGCAAACCTGGGTGTGTATGTGCACACGTATGTTGTGTATGCATGTATGTGTAGTTATGCAAAAATATTTTACGAAATGAATGTTTACCTGTTCAATAGGGATGTTGAATATAGGTTCCGTGATGCAGTTGTAAAAGTGCTTTACTTGTTTCCTGCGCACTCCTGATGCAATGTAGCGCTGATGGTCAGTGCATATGGATTCATATGTTCTTGGAGGTGCATGTCCTCTGGCTGAGAGAGGTTTTACCATGTTCTCATGGAAGACCAAGCAATACAAGCATGGGTAGCATCCTATAACAAAGGTGAAATATTGGTACGCATTTTTTTGGCCCCAGTTACTCACATACCACTTGCTCCAGATAGCCCATACATTCTAGTAATGAACTCGTAGTCCCCACACATGAACAACTTGATTGTGTATTGCCTGTTTGTGTAATGTTCATTTTATTCTTTATGCTGTCATGTTAGATAACTGTTCCTACCTCCATTGCATCCCTTGCAGATGTGCTACTTGATCTTTGTAACGGTCAAGTGCTATGCGGAGGTTGGTAACAGTGTCGTCCGCTTCAAAGCAGCAAAACACGCAGGTGTTGTGGACTGAGTTAGGCGCTGCAACATTCACTATTTGGAAGTTCATCTTTAATGAGCCGCCTCCTTTGTCCCCTCCAAGCTTTAGCCATATCTCACTAGCAGGAATGACCCCATCATGCCAGGTAAGCCGTCCTGTCCTGCATTAGATTTCAAAACAAATTGTATATCTGGTGTGTGTGCCTTAAGCACCCCTAACCTTTGATTCTCTTCCAAAAGGTCAACAACCTTTAGAACCACATCTGGAATGTAAACTAAAGCAGCTACCCTAAGCTCCTCACCACCAGAAGTGGATGGAAATGAAAAGAGAGCCATCTCTCCTTTCAAGTTGCTGCCCACAATTCGTCTGCAGATGTAGCGCATCCTCTCCTCCCCAGCTAGAGATACTCCTGATGCTTTGAGCCACCTGGACAAGTAATAGGTTAATTTTTATGATGTGTATAAAGTTCTTTACCGTCTAAGAATCCTCAGTCTATTCCAGGGAATAGTATAAGGCCAGTTTTAATGGCCAATACTTCAGCTGGGCTAATTGAGACGTTTGTTATCCCTGCCTTCTCCAGTAATGACTTCTTCTCTTCATCATTCAATGTGAGCACCTCACTCTCAAGCAGGGCTGATGGTTCCCCTCCACTGATGACACTTCTAGCTGTGTGCATCTCTGAACACCGTGTTTTGACAGTCCCTGGAACAAGCAGCCGTAGTTGGATGTCGGGCTTTTGTTAACTTCATGAATATCATTGGCTACAAGGTATGGTCAAACATAACATAACAATTTAAGTGGCACTGAATACACCTAACCGTCCCTCCTGTAGCCAGCTGTACTGTGGCTTGATCAGGACTGGTGGAGATGGCCCTCTTCAACAATCCAGCTGCTTCTCTTTCCTCACCAGGAGTAAGGGATTGTGTGCACTCATGGTCTTCATAGTATCCAGCCTTTACATCCCTATGGCACACTACACACTGAACCAGTACATCTTTTAGCAGCAGTTGTATAAGGTTGGATGCTGGTTTGATCTCAGTGGAGACCAAGCCACCATCCAGCAAGCAGCAAGGGCACACTGTGGCTGAGGCTGTCACTCGCTCTACAATGCAACTGGTGCAGGCCAGCTTTCCACATGGTAGCTCAAGGGGCTGTGAAAGCACGTTTGCACATACCACACCTTTCAACTCCTCAAGGACAGTCGTGTTGTTCTGGCTTGACAATGGTGGGTACGGCTCCCGTGAGAAGACTGGAGGAGGGGCAATATTCCAGAGATGTGCAGCTACCATGTTTGGTGTGAGGCCTGGTTGACGTCCTCTGCCAACAGTGAGCTTTCTGGAGTTACCTCCTTTTGCAATAACTCTGAAGTGCTCACAAACCTGTGTATTGCATAGGATGTTACATGTGTGAACTCTAGCAGGGATGTAGTATATATGTACCTTACACCCTTCATTTCTATGTTCCTCCCATTCAAATGGTGTCAGCGTACACTTGTGGTGCACTTTTTCTGCCCTGGCACAGATGATTCTCCTCATTGAAAGGTGACAGCACTCACAAAAGTGTTCTGGGTGCATGCAGAGATAATATATAAAGGGATTGGCAACGCGTCACATGAGCCATAGAGATTCGCAATTTTTCGCGTGCCATCCGACCTGCTGTGAATCGCACCTGCGTAGAAGTGAGGACAGAGTCTAAAACTCGCTGGTTTGTTTGAACTAAAAGGAGAAGGCTTATTGATTGTAATTTTCAAGTTCGCCATCACATGCACTACGTGCTGCTCTTTTTTGAAGGGCCGCGAGTGTTCTGTTGCACAGTTTCGAGCTTTTTTGCCAAAATTGCGATATTTCCGGAGCGCCGTTTTTTGTGGGACAGTATCTTACGAATCGATGGTGTTTTCTGTTTGAAAATGGCTCTATAACGTGCAAGATGGTTAAATTGTAGTGTGGTGTTGTTTGTTTGTAACGGCAGTGCTCAGAACCGCTCCAACAGAACGTTGGATAAGGTAATTTTGTGGGACAGTGTAGCCTTTATCGTGTAAGCTAGATCGCTAAATCTGACGCTGTATTGTAGCTCTTGGTTCATATTTTAGCATCCGAATATTTTTATATCTAGCGCGTAACTACGTTACGACTTGTATTGTGTCAAAGGTGATGGTTTTATGGTTTTTCTAACTTGCTAGCCCATTTTGCAGTCTACAGCGGCAATTAGCTACTCATCGCCATCCTATAATGATAATTGACCTATTTGTGTACACGCATACATTTGTTGGTTGTGGGTTCGAGTACAGGTGCGGATGGCACGCTCTAATGCGTGAAAAGTGGGCTCGTTTCCAATCCCTTTATATATTATCTCTGGTGCATGTGAGCAATGTCAGTGGAGGTGTTGATTGCAAAAGCTGTTAACAGATCATCTGCGAATCCTTTGCACTCATAAGTGCTCTTCTTTTGCCCACTCTTCATTAGCCTCTTTCCACAAACTCTGCAGTGCAGCGGTAGTTGTTTTGTGTGGTAATCCATCCCTGTAACCCGCAACGTGCATCGATTATTCATAAGATACACTCGAGGTTTTTCTGGTGACAGAAAATTCGTGACCAGATCTGGTTCGTCAGTTCCGTTACTGACATGCCTTGGCTTGACCGACAGACTAGTCTTACCTCCAGATCAACTTCGGGTAGCCCGTTCTATTCGATCTCGTTCCCACCTAACCGAAATAAGTACCGCATGGGGTTATAAACACTGCTTGCGCATACGGTAGGCCTGAAATTTGGAAAGTGTGTGAGGATTATAAATAAAAGAGCATGAAAGGTTGTGTTGTATATTAGTTTAAAATATTGCATTACTACTTATTCTGAGAAGTTGTGAGCTTTGAAACATAAGCATTTTTAATGAGGTGTTTCTTCGCTATCTATTAGACAGGTACCGTAATGTTCTAATTATAAACCTAGTTTCCAGCCGCATACAACCGTGTCCTATGTTTGCGGTAACGGTCTACATTAATTTAACAAGGGCGTAGACGGGGGGGGGGGGGGGGGGGGCAATAGCCCCCCTCCCCCCAGCTTTATCGTATTGGTATGAATACAATTACAATAATTGTATGAAATCGTTGCGATTGTATGAATGCTTCAATTTGTTCGCCACTTTTTGCAAAAGCATAACCTTTGTTTCCATGCAATACCAGACCTCGCTTGTCTGCCATCATACAATAGTCATATCCAGAAATGAGTCAGAATAATTTACTCGCGGTTTGCGAATCACCGAATATTCCCGTATACCTTCCCATACCAATGTATGGCTTAGTTGTATAAATGAAAATGTTAGTACACTACATTTGTTATGATTTTTAGTGGTGTCGCCGTATTTTTCCTATTTAAGCTGGGGCTTCCCTAGGATTGTCATAGCATTGTCCCCAAATGTACAGGTAGTCAATGAGAAGGGTTTCTCATTACAATATTCCACTGTCATTTGTGTCAATACCTTTACGATTGACGATTTTGATATTTGAAAATAATATAGCTAGTACATCGAAGAACTATAAAATGTACTAAAAACTAGGCCTTCCTATTGAAAAATCGGCTTCCATACCCGGGAGAAACATTTCATGTTGAATCTGTACGTTCCTCCATCTCGTGCCCTCAAAATTGACTCACGCGCGGATAGTATAATGCTGTGTAGTTGATCTGCGTTATGAGTGTGGCCCTCCTTCAGTTTTTTGATGGCATGAAATCGGTCCCAGACCTCTCGTCGCGCTGCTCAAAAAGGTTTTCTACAAGTTGAGTTACTATGCGATCTTACCCGATGCGATCGGGATCGTTTGTATAACTCGCGCATACAGTACCATCCAGACGTAGCTTGACACACGCGTGCGCGCGTCACGAGTGATACCCGTGCGTGACTCGAGCATACTTGTGTTTCACACGCATCAGGTTAGTCGTGGCACGAAGCGACATTTTCGAGACACGAACTCGCGTGCAATTAAGGGACACGACTTCACACATTCGTGACACGACTTCGCCGCACATTCGAAACACGACAATGTTAGGTAACATGTCACTTATGCAGGCAGTCTGCATTTGAGAACAGCTAATTATAAACGGCTTTCTATCTGAAATTTGTGACCACGCCAGCTGGCGTGTAAGGTGGGAGATAATATAGTAAGGTCATCGATGTTTAATAAATTCATGTCGCAGACATGCAAATTGTCTGTTCAGAGCATATATACGAGGGATTAGGTTTTTATGGCGGCGGATCAGTCAGTTCGGTGTTGCATCCTTTAATTTCCCCAGCTTTTTTATTTGCAAGATGTATAGAACGTTTGAAGCTGATCCGATTCGATTATTATTTAATGTCCTATTAATAATAACGTATTACCTTGCGTGATCGCTCTGCATGCAATACATACTCGCAGATCACCTTTGCACGAACATTAGGTTTGTCACTTTTAACCTGGAGTCATCGATCCATTTAACCATGCGTATTTGATCATAAATCAACTGAACATTTATCCCAGTGAATTGTGAAGGACTATACTAGCTGCACGAAAGATTATAAACAGATGCCAATACGTACCTGACCTTTGTTATTGTCATAACCAGTAGTTGCAAGGAAACAATGCCTGCATACTATCTGCTGCACTCTGCATTGTATCCATATACCATATGCTGCATGCAATTGAGAGCTATACATGTATATGGGTAACTGCATTCATTACTGCAGCGGTGCAGTCATGTTCTCTTGCACCGTATTGTCTTGCATAATGCACAATTCACTTAACCTAATTAATCGCAGACTATGACAGCATGCACCATCAACCGCAATGCATGCATGCACGGATAATGCTCGTAACTAGTGAAATGAACAAGAAAAGCGTGGAAATTGTAACTGAGCGTTGTCCGAGGTTACCAGGCAAAAGAGTCTATATAAACATCGCCGAGCTTTTTCATGAATACCGATAGAACTTACGTATGTAAGCGTTGAAAAATACAACCATTTTGAAAATGCCGTGAGTGCTACTGACAAAGAGAATGACATGAGGCATATATCCCACTGGGTTCGAGCAAGGATTGTAATAGTCAATAATCCTTGGTTAGAGCTACTAGCTGGTTCAAGTAGACAATGATAAATTAAAAGAACAGATCACATCGCACACTGCCATGTAGCATAACAGATACATTGTGTGCACACATGATTTCTGGAATGTTTTGGTCAGTCCCTATCGGGATGCGTTGCATGATTTATTTATCAACTAACTGACTTTTCACATATGCGTGGGCGTACAGCAGTAGCCACACCCTCGCGCAGAAGCTGTATTAAAGACTTTCGTTATTTTACTATTTAATTATACAGATTTAAATCAATGTTACATGTGCACGTGAGCCAAAGTTTCGTCGTACACGTCATGAATGGTATTAACATGATATTTGAATATCTTGCGTCATCTTTTCAAATACATTTATGAATAAATTTTACTAATTATGCGCGGTTGAAATTAATTTAAATGTCTTGATTTTAGTAAAAGGGTGCTTAATGTTTTTTTCATGAAAAATGCACATTATAATCAAATCGATTTTTAGAGTATATTAAACATGTTTGAAATTCAATGTGGAAAAAAACAACAGGATGACGGCGTATGTATGGGCCATTTCTGGATATGTAACACAGTACTGGTCACTTCCTTCTTGATAATGCAACCATTGGTACTTTCTGTACCAAGATGAACAAAAGGAACGTGTTTGCTTGCCGTAAGTGCGTTTAGGAAAAGGGGCCAAAATCGGTTGGTGAGCACTTTGCGGAAGTAATGATTGCGCAGACTCCAAAGGTGTGATTGAAGATTGCAAGGGCGTTGACAAATCTATCAATGAAGTTGTACTAGTACCTGAGTTAGCGGCACTACTGCAATCGTTTGCCTGCCTAGTTGCATCCTCGGGTTCAACTGATTGCAGAACACTACATGTATCAGTTGGCGGCCGCTTGCTAGTGCTGGGCGCATCGCAACCTACAGACAATGAACTCTCACTCTCGGCCTCGAGCGGTGTTATCTTGAACTTGGAAAGCCATGATAGCAGCGACATTTTTTACGTGTGTACACGTGACATAACCATGAAAACTAAATAGTGTGTTTAGCCCCCCCCCCCCACTCATAAATAGCTGTCTACGCCCTTGTCATTACGCAAGCGGTCTATTACAGTTCGTATGTGATTAGTCTCGTACCCAGACCTCACCGTCACAGCAGCCCATAACCAAACTGTGTGCGGTCAGCTATGAATATAATAAAAATTCCCCCCTTGAGCGGCTGCTGCTGTGACGTGTCTGACGGTGTCTCCTTCCATTGTTTGTTTCGCAAGAGCGCCTTCAGGGCTCATATACACAAGCTGGTATTCACCATCTACATTAGCACTCTGTAGCTGCAGCTGTTGAGAGTGGATTTTTGTGTTTCTTAGCTGCACCTTTTCAAGCGGTAGGGTGGGGGGGAGGGTCTGAAGGTCTTAAGCCCTGTCTGGACCAGGCAAAAAGTATACCGGGTGGTACACTAGAATTGCACCGCCCGGAACAATTTTGGTTGCCGAAAATGTCGGGATAGTTAGAAAGGTGATTAGCTATTTTCGACAGTGCTATCATGTGCATCTGATACTTGAATTGGGGTGGATCACCAATGCACCTGATACTTGAATTGGGGTGGATCCCCAGTGCTATCATGTTCATCTGATACTTGACTTGGGGTGGATCAACAGTGCTATCATGTGCATCTGATACTTGAATTGGGGTGGATCACCAATGCACCTGATACTTGAATTGGGGTGGATCACCAGTGCTATCATGTGCATCTCATACTTGAATTGGGGTGGATCACCATTGCTATAATCACTCACGTGTATAATATACTGCCTCTGGGTAGAGGAAAATTTTGACTTTTTAAAAGTGATGTACCTTTAACTGATTACATGCATGCGAATGACGCATATTTGTATCCGTGGTGCGTGAAACCTGGCATGCATGCATAGAGGTGAGATGCGACAGATGCATGCAGTCCTGCACAGCCTTATGGCATGTACTGTGCGATGCAGGGGATATTGCGTAGACGACCGCCTAAACGAGCAATTTGTTTCCAGCTGGGTCTGTGCAAACGTTAAACAGAACTGTTGCATGCTATCTTTATAGTCTTCATGCATGTACGGGAGTGGTGGACTGCCTGATTAGGTCTTCTAAGCTACAGTTATATGCATGGCTACCAACACATCACACTAATATTAGCACACTCAACGTACTCAGTACATACATGGCTACCAACACATCACACTAATATTAGCACACTCAGCGTACTCAGTACATACATGGCTACCAACACATCACACTAATATTAGCACACTCAGCGTACTCAGTACATACATGGCTACCAACACAGCACACTATAATATTAGCACACTCAACGTACTCAGTACATACATGGCTACCAACACAGCACACTAAGATTAGCACACTCAGCGTACTCAGTACATACATGGCTACCAACACAGCACACTAATATTAGCACACTCAGCGTACTCAGTACATACATGGCTACCAACACAGCACACTAATATTAGCACACTCAGCGTACTCAGTACATACATGACAAACACATCACACTAAGCACACTCAGCGTACAAACATGTATGCTACCCAGACACACACAAAACATACGCATTAGTTTCGTTCCCATGCAGTCTCACTTACGTAAGCATTATCGCATAATGCATAATGCCTACGTAGTGAGATTGGGAACGAGACCATACTTCGGTTCTGCAATTGTAGTACATTACCGCAAGTAGACCACCACATGCTTGCACATTTGCTTCCTCGATCGTACTCGGGGTTCACTCCTGCCATTACCTTCCATGACGATGCCATACACCTTCAGAACAGCTAGTGTGTACAGTAAAAATTAAGCCGCTCTCTCGCAGCATTTAGTAAATGGTCTGGGCACGAGCTAGATCTGTCTATACTGGTACAAATAAAAAGAAGATAGGCGGTGTTATTAAAGCACAGATACATGCAGAAACTGTTCTGTCATCTGATCGCTATAGTCATTCTCGGGACTGGGGAGTAGGAGCTACGTTCTGATTATTAAGTACTAGTACTTTTAACATTAGTATATACTCATATCCAGACCTACAGTAGGGTTTCGTATACTGGATGTAGTAAGTGATGACTATTCCTGGGATGACCATTGTACATGCTGAATGCTAATGAGTACGTGCTAATGAATCATGGGACCATAGTTCTCCAGGTTACGGTGTGTGTGATATCATAGTTGTGGGTACAGCTGGCAATTCTGTTACATGGATACTGATTGTATGTGGCATATGATGGTGTTGTCATGGTATTGTGTACAACATCTGCGGATTGCTCATTGAGAGAGCATCTCCGTAACCAGCCACCCTCAGTTGTCTCAACAAGTGATGGTGTCTCTTTATGATGTGGGGGAGATGGAATTCTACCTTCCCCTGGATGGTCATGGATACTGATTGTGTCTGGACCTGGATAACACCGCATGGCCCTCCTTCACCATGTATATTCCCTCTGAGAAACTTTGAGCCATTTATATCGTAACCAAAGCAACAGAGAATCCTGCCTATTATTAGCCCAACCCTAGTACCACATATTAAACACGATTCGGCCATATCGCAATAAAACCACTAGAGGTCACATGACATTATGTAAACTGTAATCTGATTGGGTCTGCTGGAATTAGTGTCGGAATAAATCATTAGTGGCCGATGTCCCCAGATGTACTACTCGTGCTAGTCCCCAGTCCACGTCATAGTACGGTACATCGAAGTACGTCTGGCTTGCGAGACTAGAATGCCTACACACTGTTTAGGGACAAGATGAATGAACAGCTGACCTGCCATTTTTGACGGTACTGTCTCTGATCACGAAAGCAGCTATTCTCTATTCCTGCACGATTGGGTGGCATGGGCCCAATTGGCCAGAGCTGCCATTCTCACTTGAGTCGAGGAAGAAGTACTCTGAAGCAGCAGCTCTTCACCGAGCCTCCTTCACACCTCTTGTTCAGTTGACGGAGTCCTGGGACGAGAAGCAAACTTTTTCATCAAACACTGTGCTCAGAAACTTGCTCACAAGTGAGAAAAATCAAACAGTGAGGTATTGGGATGGATAAGAGCACGACTTTCATTCGCAATTCTGAGAGCGACAAACATCTGTCTGAGGGGCTCTTGCACCAAATGGAGGAGTGCAATAGGAATGGACGATGGAGCAGGGTTGCCCAGTGTCTCATCCTGAACTTCAGTCTTAAATAATTATTGTTGTATGTTTATCACTTTAATTTATTACTTAATTAATTCATTTTCTAAGTGTACTATAATTTTATTCATGTAGTGTATGTATTATAATTCATTATGCATAATAGCAATTAAACTGTACTGGTATAAATTTGGATTCCACTGTTTTGGAAATCTAGGAACATGAAGAAGGGCATACGCCATACAGCATATCCATGAGCAGGTCAAACGTCAGTCTCTCTTTGCCCCATACACACACAAAAGCTGTTGAACTGATGGAAAGGGGTGGTAGCTTTGGATAACTATTACTGATGATTCTGCTTGGCCAGTGATCCTAATATAAATAGTTGCATGGTCAGCGGACACTAATCGATTAATTTGGTAACGTGACTAAACACTGTCTAGCTAGGTAAACATTTCAAATAAAACGTGGTTCACCAATCATATTAAATGTCTGAGGTACGTCTGGACATTCTGTTTTTCTTACACATGGGATAGCTGCATTGGGACCATAAAAATTTCAAGCATTGAGCCATTTATACATTAAAATTAAAAAGTTCCCATATTTTCATGCTACCAAATTTCCAGTATGCGCAATAGAAATGTAACACTTGTGTTGAAATGGATGGCTAATTAAATATTCAGAGCCTTACCACTGCATGACAGGTACACCGATTCTCAGTGAGGACTTCTACAATATCAATGAAATTGAATTCAAGATATTTGTTTGAGGAAGTAAAGCAAGTTTGAAATGCGTATGAAATGTAAGGGCAAGTACATGAGTTGTGTAAGGTAGTACTATAGCTTTCTTGAATAATTTACTTTGTATATGAAACATGGTGTAGGAGCAGTACTTCATTTCTCTCCTTGTAGCTTGCTCTCCCTCTCCAACGTTTCAACACGATCAGCAGTAGCATTGTTCTCTATCTCTCTCAACACCTTCACTAATGCTTGGTAAGAAGTATCATGTGACTTTCTCCTTTTCCATTGCAACAACATACTTTCCCTCTTCTCTCCTTCACTGCCCTTCTCATGGTCAATGCCCTTGATCTTCTGATAACCAATAAGTATTCGACCAACACGTCTCCAATCAAAGTTCCAGCTATTTTATAGATATCTTCCTCACTGCACTCCAGGTAACCTATTACATGTGGAATGGTACATGTTAATGATCTGTATATGTATCAATGTCGACCATTTGATACAGCTGCATTAGAATGTGTTGGCTTAATCTTTCTATTGAAAGCATGAAATTTATATTGATATGAAGTTGCTTAAAAACTATATTAACTGCTCAGTTGTGAGCACATGATAGGTAAGTGGCAATGTTATGTGCAAAGACTTACAGCAGCAGGTCCTATTTGTTGGTTATGGTTTCAAAACACATTAGTGTGAACAGTGCCAAGCCTTAGGTACATCACTTGTGATGTGAAACAATAGTGTAATTTATTCACACTGTCAAATTATTGTGCTAGTCTTGCCTAACCTCTGACAATATAATGTATCTGACGAGGAAATAAAAATCAGTGTTGTGCGAACAACATATTATTTGTGAATAACTACAAGCAATAAGTTGCTCTTAGTATGCAGGCAAATTCTGATTGACTGGTCAGTATTTGCTAACAGTATGCAGCATACGAGAACTACAACACATAGAAATGCAACAATGTAGACATTCCATCATGTAGATGGTCCTCCATACACATCATGTACATGTGGTCCTCCATACGCATCATGTACATGTGGTCCTCCATACACATCATGTACATGTGGTCCTCCATACACATGTGATCCTCCATACACATCATGTACATGTGGTCCTCCATACACATGTGATCCTCCATACACATCATGTACATGTGGTCCTCCATACACATGTGATCCTCCATACACATCATGTACATGTGGTCCTCCATACACATCATGTACATGTGGTCCTCCATACACATCATGTACATGTGGTCCTCCATACACATCATGTACATGTGGTCCTCCATACACATCATGTACATGTGGTCCTCCATACACATCATGTACATGTGGTCCTCCATACACATCATGTACATGTGGTCCTCCATACGCATCATGTACATGTGGTCCTCCATACACATCATGTACATGTGGTCCTCCATACACATCATGTACATGTGGTCCTCCATACACATCATGTACATGTGGTCCTCCATACACATCTTATACATGTGGTCCTTCACATACATCATGTACATGTGGTCCTCCATACACATCATGTACATGTGGTCCTCCATACACGTCAGGTACATATGGTGATTCCATACACATCAAAACAAAGTTAACACGAATTTGGTTCTAATTCCAATCTTTTTGATCTTCTGTTGTTATGTACACAGTATGTATTACTACTGTTACAGATTGCAATTTGCTGTTTTGGAATTCCAATTTTTCATGAATGCAGCATCGAATAACAAAATAAGCAGGTCATGTACTAAAAAATGTTTATGCAAATTGCAGCCACCAAATGTAGTACAGCTTTTTGATACACCTAAGAGCTGTGAATTTTTAGAAGGTTGACAAAACATGCCCCTTGGAGAATTCCTACAGTTAAAAATACGTTCATACCGACCAGATGTTAAGTAATGCTTAATAGGATTGAATGAAAAATTGTGACATTAATCCAGATCTGGTAGTGGCTCCATTCAGTGTAATATGAAATCTCTTATGATTCTCTGCTAGTTTAAGCTTCAGGCACATGCCCTTTAGTTTATCTTTCAGTATAAGAATCCCTAGACCTTATAGTAAAAGCTAATAATGTCTTAAAATCGAGTTACAGTTACATTCAAGTTATTATATATCAGTTTTGTGTAATTGTTGATATCATTGGTACATTAGATTATTTCTGCATATGAAAATTTCATTGGTTTGATTCCAAGTTCTGGCAGTACAATAAACATGCATATACCATAATTCACAGAATAGTTTGAATATCATGTTTATTAACAAAATAATACATAACTGACCTCTCCTTTGGTCTTCGGGGTGCACCTGATTATGGAAACAATGAATCATAAAATGATTGGATTTCTAAAAGAACACTGTACAATGCATTGCATTCTTATATGCTTTGATTTTTACCATGAAAGGGACCTAGTGCATACATTATAAAAAGTTCCAATCTGTGCAATAGAACGTAACACTTGCATTGAAATATACAGCTAATTAAAAATTTCAGTGTCCATGACAGATAGTCTGATTCTCCGTGCATAAGAAGCAAATGTGTAGAGCACATTTCAGACTTCTGGAATATAAAAGAATGAGAAATCTTAGGAAAAAAAACATGTGTAAAGCCCTTGCGCAGAAAAGATCACAACTATACTCCTATATCACTGAGTTGGTGAGTACAAATTCATTTTGTATGATAACATTTAGTAAGTATGGAACAGTTGTTATTAGCCTTCTGTCATCCACCATATAATTCAGTATTGGATATAAGAAGGAAGTGACATATAGCAATCAGTATGCATTAAGGATCCAGAGAGCTTAGTTACATCATCAAGTCCTACTTTTCATCCCAAAGGCAAAGTTATGGTTTCTCATAAAGGCATGCATGCATACGACAAATATCCCATGCAATGATTAGTGCTAGCAGATGTGCATGCATGGGGGTATATTTGGAATAGACCAATGGACGAATTGGCAGAAGAAACCATCAAAGGGAAGGACAGCAAGTCAAATGTCATAATAAGGAGTAATGCCTATTTGAGGCATGTATGCTACTGTATTCAGCATAACGGAGTGTACAAGAGTGACCTGGTGAACGTTTGAACATTTTCAGTGCACTGAATGCCTTTAACTTGTCATTCATAATTTACTTAAAATGCATGCAATAACAATTGTAATTAAAAAATATATGTCTGTATTGCAGAGTTCAAATTAACTCCAAATGATGTTAGACATGTATTGTACAAAAGGTGTTAGTGTGGAATTGTACAAACGGCGTCGTGTGCTAAAACAAAAAGTATAATTCTTAACAACAGGTAAATAACTTTGGGCAATAATATTAATAATCAAAACAGTAAATGTAGAGCCTAGCTTACCCAACTAATTAACCCAAGTGAGGCAATTATGCGGAAACAAAAATAACATACAGAAATGGTGGTCTAGGATTTCAACAGCCCTAAAATAGGTGATGTTTAGGAAAAATCCACATGACACATCCATGGTGATACTACAAAGGGGAAACCCATCAGATATAACATCTTAAGGCCTTGCATGAATATATTACTGCATGTGTACAGAGGTAGTACTTTATTTGCAATAACTCAGGTATGACAAGGTCAAATAAATATAAAAACAGCCGGCTAGCTCAAGGCCATTAAAAATAATAATAATATTTTAACAGCAGTATACATATTTCACTGATAAACTTTTCCATGCAGGATAAAGTGCACATTTTTTTTGGAGGGGATTAGACTTTGCACTTCCCTCCTAATGCAAGACTTAACAAAATGATGCCAAAAAGATAAGGTGCATGTTATAATGAGTACCAACAGGGCTCAAAATAGCAGGCAACAACAGTCAATTTCTGACCACATCATGGCATACGACACAATCTAAATTCATGTTGGCCATTGAGGTGTTTTTTTTTTATTTCAATCTTATATCATTGTATGACATGATTTGCAGCTGAGAGTACTGTAATCAGGTTACCACATGGTATTGTACATGTATATTGATCAGGCTATCTGCCCGCAATTATTCCTTTCTAAATGTTAGTGCACAAAGAGCAATATCTGCTCAGGGAAATAAAAAGGGATTTGAAAATTTCTTTATCCAAAAAGTGAATAGAATGTAGGAACAAACATTATAATATAGTCTGGGTAGTGGAGGGCTTTTATAGTGCACTAAATCACTCATACGTCATTGCAAATAGACTTTAAGGTTGAGCATGCTTGTACATGTGTATTTTCAAATGAATTCTATTTTCCTTGTGGGAGCATTTACACTGCGCCGCAGCATTTAGTATGCAGAATTGTCCAGAGTCTGCATATCAACCATATGCAGATGGGTATCATTGAAGTGTTCATATGCAGACATCTGCATATGAACACTTCAATGATACCCATCTGCATATGGTTGGTATGCAGACTCTGCACAACTCTGCATACTAAATGCTGTGGCGCAGTGTTAGGTTTGGTTATTATGATATTCTTAGTAATGTGCCTATTGTATGGTTTGAATTCTTGAGCAGGTCCAAATAAATCTGACAATTGTTTGCCCAAATTTATATTTCCAGCCTGCCAAATGATCTATCAAACCGTATTTTAGCAATAAATGGTGCATCTGTTGGCATAGTGTAACACGTATACTGCTGGTAAATGTGCATGTTGTAATATGTGCTTAATATACCTCTGGAAACCACATCTTTTGTTCAGGAGACAGGTCAGAACACGAGTCTGTGTAATGGCATTTCATTTGTGTTGATTCACTGCTGAATTTACACTCAGCAGGGTGTTGATATCGTTCATATGCAGTACCATCATATTCACAATCGCTTGGACAATAAATGATGGAGATGGAAAATGCAGATCTTTGCAAATGTTTGATATTAGCTTATTTATAGTTGTGTAAATTTCGAACTTGAGTTTTGACGGAGAATCTTTCTCAAGAAGTTTCACCTCATAATAAGCTGAGAAGGCAGTAAACACAACAGTGTGCCACCAACCATGTAATGAAGCATGGAAGGTAATTTTATTTCGAAATTGCTCAGTTTTTTTTAGTTCCCACTGGGGAGATGAGGATGTAGATGTATCAGTGAAAATGAGTCTGGACGTGACTGCACCCTACAGGACAGCTTCCATTTTTTAAAAAATAGTAGAAATGAACAGGAACTAGCATCTGCTGGTTTTGTTTCTGTCTTAGTTAGCACTGAAGGCATGAAGAATTTGCCGTCTCCAAGTGATGATATAACCTGACGGTGCTTCAATAAGGCAATCAGCTCTTCAATGCTCAGGCAACACTCAATCTCTTTCAGAACAGATACCTCAAATTGGCCTTTGTCATGTGTTGAAGTTTGAACTTCTGTGTTCACAAAGTGTTTGACAATAATGTTTGACACTGAATCAAAAATTAGTTGGAAGTCAACAATAACACACTGCTTTAGTTCAGTGATTTTAGGATAGTATAGAAGCGTGCCTACTTTATGATGAAGATAATTAAGGGTTTTCTCTATTTCATCACTCTCAATACCACACAGCTTTGCTATTTCTTCGTATTCTGTTTTTTCTACTTTACGAATCTTACGATTCACAGCATGTTTATGGAGAATGAAATCGAACACAAGTAATCGAGCTGGAATACTTTGAAGCTCTCTTTCAAGCATCTTGGCTTCTATTTTCTTCTTTATGTTTCTAACATCATTGGGTTCTAAATTGCTAATATCAGTAACAAGTGTATGCTCATTGTTAGTCACATCAATTGCTTTGCGGAATGTTGTTGTCTGACGCACCCAGTCAACTATTGATTGATTACAACGTTGAACAGCTGCCTTTTTATCATCTTCAGACCCTGGTAGTTCATCTTTGTATGTACCAACAAGCAGCACCTGCGGACGAAATTGATTGTTCTTGACCTTGTCTGGATCTGGCATGGCTGATGAAGCAAGACTTGAAAGAGCATGGAAAATACATTCCTTAACCACATATTTGTCATTCCATTCATGTTTCCCTGCATTATCCTTTGGCTGGTATTCGACAGGTACAGGCTTTTCGAGATCATCTGTAAGTTTGAACGTGAATAGTGTTACAAAAGGACCACTGATAAAAAGAGGAAAAATTTCTTGAAAGCTGGGTTGCCCACCTCCATCAATAACCTGTATCAGCAGCATTGGCTTGTCAGGGATGCGAAGAGCACTTAGCACCTTTGACCACTCATCTGTCTTAGCAGCTTCTCGGATAAGGCGTTTAACATCTATGAATAGGTTAGGATGAGACTCTTGAATAGCTGGAGAGATTGCTAAATTTTGTCCCTCAACATGATTCACTATAGATGTTATTTGGCTCAATTCTTGCACAGTGTCAGCCACTTGTGTAGGGGAACTGTTTAAAGCAGAGTCAGAATGTGAAAGACTGTATCGTTCATTTTCCTGCCCTCTAGTCATGCGGTGAGAAGGTTTGGGGTCACGAGGATGCTTATGTACCTTTTCACTATGCATACATTTGAGTAGCGTATTCCCCATATCACCTAATTGTACAACAGTCCACTTAAGTTCATCATCATTCTTTTCACCTTTAGTTGCTAAAATTCGCTCAACAATAACTTGCCCACACATTTCTGCAACGTTTGTGCTTGGTTCAGGGGTGCTAGAAAGTTTGCTTGCATCAGCATCACCAAGTAGGGCTTTACGAAGTGTGGTCTTCCCTGCTCTTGGGGTCACATAGAAAATTAATTTCTCTATTCTTAATTCTTTGAGGGTGCAGCTTTGGTAGTTATCCAAAAGAGATGATATGATCGTCTGTACATCTTTAAATGATTAAATACAACAAGAAGGAACACACTAGTAAAATACAACCAATTTTGAACAAGAGTACAACATTTGGGAATAGATCGAAACCTTGTACAGCAAATACATGTGCGTAGGCAAAGTATCAAGCACTGCAGTGTAGGTACAAGTTATAAATCAACTACAAATATAAATACACATTAATGCAGAATAAAGTCAGTATAAACTATAATTACCTGGGACCTTATAAGTGAACCTGTGTGCCAATCTAGGTCTGGTGCTATATAGTTACAATTGGGCCAACAGTTACACCTCTATCGGTCTACACGAATATGATGTAAATTTGCATGACTGTGCACTTGATACATTGTGGACAGGTGTGCCTTTACCTGTGTGAAATCAGTTTGGGTTGGCCAGGTATTTTAATTTGCTTAAAACTATTTTTGTGTCTTTGCATACAATGCAAATAGTAAAATCATTTAGATTTTTTTTTTTGTAAAGCACAGGAACCTATAGTTATGCAGGACACAAAGCTTATCTGGCAGTGTCATGCAGATGAGAAAACAACCACAAGGCAGTTGCAAAATGCTTAGCAAAATATAATATTACGGTGAGAATACTGATCAATGAGGAGATGAGAGATGGACAGCTTAAAGATATTAACAAAGCTTTTCTCCAAAGATATCTAAACTAGCTAGAGATCAATTGCAGACCATTGATGTGTGGTGGAAAAATAATGTGAAGCACATGCCTAATGTAGCTAAGCTGGCTAGTACTTAGCTATTCCAGTTTTCCCTGCACTGACCATCAGAAAGGGTATTCTCCAGGATCAAAAATGAGGTGATGAAGAGTATAGAAAAAGAAGGTTAGGAAATCTTACAGATTCTGTGATATCCAAAAAGACCTTACAAAGTGGATGAAGCTTGAGCTATGGGCCTATCTATGTCACTACAGACTGAAAAAAACCCGGTAACAAATCTCGGCTCATAATTCGTACCAAAGGACACATGGATACAATCAGACACTGATAATGTTACAGCTGTACAACACACACCAGTTTGTTAGTTATAATATTGTAATTATGCATACAAGAAAATGTCAAGCAAGTGTGAGATGATTGAAAATAGTTCACATCAATAGGTCTGAGTACAAGACCAAGGCCACCACTCCCTGATAAATCCATCGTCAGGTAAATGCAAACACTTGTGCGTGCATAAGTAGCATGATTTTTGCTAGCCAGTCAATTTTTTCAAACGAATTTAACCAATTGTATTAGTTTTTGAATATTAAAAATCAGTGCAGAAAAAGGGTACTTTTTCTCGATATGTGGCTTTAAATAAACTCAGGTTGTGATCGGCTAATATATTCCTGCAAATTGTGCCATACGCTATGCAGAGAGTTGTTTTAAAAGGCTAAGTAATTTTTAGCAGCATAGGACCAAATGAGACTATTTCTGGTTTTTAGGATTCAATAAAATGTGCTTAACAAGAGTTCAAATTTCACAGACGCTGTATTAATCATTAAGAAGTTACATCTCAACTGATGAAATAACTGGTCTGTATACTGCATGTGGAAGAAGAGCAGCAACTTTTCCAGTTGCCAACAGTACACCATACTTTGTACTAGTTTTGTAATGAAGGTTGACATGTGGTGTTGGGGTGAGACGTTTAATATGTACATGTTCCCCACATAATAGTGGAGGCTGTCATGCACTGAAAGACAAAAACTGCAACTAGGTAGTGAACATAAAAGATCTGTAGTTTGGGCAAACATTGAGCCAAGAAACAATCATGCTACACCACGCATTGGAGTGTTCACAACCAACACACTTCCCCAGACCGCCTCACCCAATCCTCTATTCATTATATCTACCTATCACTGTTGCCACTTAACATAATTTCAGTACAGCCTTCTACAGCAATCTTTATCACCTGTTGAGAACTGTGCCCATCAACTACTAACAACCCTCCTCCCGACAGCAACAGTGTGTCCACCCAGGAGCATGCAAATGGCATGTCTCCAACATGCTCCCACTTCTTATGACGGAGGCTGTAGATTGCAGGGGTCTTCTGCGATCCATACTGGTCTTCTGCTCCTCCAATTGCCAGGACCACACCATCAACCACACATACGGAGGAACAGTAGTATGGTTCATCTGGATGCTTTTGCCATATAGATTGCTGTGTGTCTTGGTTGCGTGCAGCAGTCTAGTGAATATGTGTATTCAGGCGTGTACGCACATGTGAGGTGAAAATAGTGAAGAGGTGTCACATGTGGTCACATGAGTGTGCACAATACATGTTGTACGCTTTTCATACATTTGTGTGTGATGAGTCGCTCCAGGCAGCCATGTGTGTACATCATAATACACATAGTGTGCACATGAGCACAGCATTGGTGTGTGGGCTCATTTAGACACACACCACACAGTCACAGCTACCATACAGCCATGATGTGCTAGCGATGGAGACACTTTAAATCCATGTGTCTCTCCATCACAGAGACACAAGCATCAGCATCTAGTGTGGACATGCGTGTGCTGTGTTTGTAGGTTCATATGGAGCGTTGACTCAAAGGTGTGTGGTGTTTGTGCATATGACTGTGCAACTGGTGTGGTGTGTCTGCACGTCAGCTTGCACAACATGCTAAACAAAGGGAAAGAGATGCTACATGTCTCAGTGGCTCACCAGGTCATGAATGTCGGCACACCACACTGCTTTGGCCATGCCATCACCTCCCATCACGAAGACCTTGTCCCCATGGACCACTGCTGACTTGGCCCAACATGGCTGAGGAAGTGATGGTCCTCTGTGCCAGGTCTGTGTCTTGCCATCAAACACCTGAACGTCATTTAACTCCCTCATCCCGTCACCTGCCCCTCCCATCACCACCATACCATCTCCACAAACACTAAGTGCACAGGACCATATACACCCTACCAACATTTCTGACATGAGAGACCATCTCCCTTCTCTTAACTCCAGTACCTTCTGACTACACATACCACCATTCTTCTCACCTCCGACCCACACCAGTGTTCCTTCACACACAGCTAGTCTGGCCCCCCGCTCACCACCGTCAGCCATTCTACTCCACTGAGACTTCCCCTCATCATGTATGTACACTTGCTTATCTTCATATCCTCCTCCCCACACAATGCTACCGTCCATCTCCACTAGACCACCACCACTGCCAACAGCTCGACCACCTCTCACCGGTACGTTTACACATGGTTTGAAACTCAACATTGTTATGTTCTAAAGAAAAAAGGGTTATTAATAGTAAAATGAAAGACAACATGTTCAGGGGCCCTAGCTAGCTCAGTGGTAATATGTAAAGGGATTGGAAACAAGACGTCATCAACACTAGTCAATACACATAGTTCTGGCAATGATAACAGCACCATTACTGACTGATACATGTGTTTGGGCTGATACATAGAACAGAGTGCAAAAAATTAATAGGTTAAAGCTGTTTACTAGAGATTATATAGACAATGTACTTCTGGGTGGATTTGTTTGTTCACATGTTGTTTCAATAAAACTTGCTAGCTAAAACACAAAAACAACACTGAAAGTAATCTCATGCGCAGACCCCACACATCATGGATTACGTTATGACGTCATGTTATATGCTTGGCCCTTTTCTTGATCTCGTTCTCTTTGTTGTCTGTTTGCTTTGATCGTCGAGAGACCAATTCTGATAATTGACTTGACTTATTATCTAACTCTTTGTGGTCCAATTCTAACTTTTTTGTTACCACATGTAAGTTATGGCGTGTATGAGTAGTTTGGAGGTTTTTGTAGCAATACGCCATGGGTAAGAAGCAAAAAAAAACTTGCTTCAGGTACTGTCTCACGTTACGCATAACATATAGGCCTGTTTTAAAGCTTTAACAGCAAGGCTTGGCCCGTATGTTGCGGGTTTAGTATGGGTTTTAGCTTCTAACAGGAACGATTTGTAGCACTATTTTCTTGTTTGGCTATATGAGCTATATCTCGTGAAGTAGTTGGATGGCGGGAAAAAAGTTCCGTCTTGGCAGAATGCCATGAACAAAAGGCTCTCAACAGTCTTGTTGATCAGTCAAGGCAAGAGCGTGCAGAACGGACTAAAGAATATTTTGGAACCAGTGAGCTTCGTGTGTTGTTAAATCACTAATAGTGTCATTGGTACAGCAAATCCTATGATGAACTATTCAGTGTTTTATCACGTGACCGTGTCGACATTTTTCACGCGGGCGTTGTGAATCCAGTAATTCAATAAACGTAGCGGTGATGTAATCCAGCGATGTGTTGAGACAGGGTACGAGACTAACTGGGAACAATTCAACAATACGCTGCAACCCCTCTTATCTCGCCAACTGATTAATGACACTGGGTTACCGGACTAGGGACACACATAGTATGAGGGGCTTGTTAGATGTGATACAATTACCCACGAAGAGGCCAGTTACAATTCCCGCCCCTTTTCACACCTTATTAATTTAATTAAATAAATTTATAGGTGTTTTCCATATTAAACTTGTATTCCGATTATTTTTATTGTTTTTGTTATTATTGATTAATAACATTGCGAAAAAGTACAGTTACAATTCCCGCCCCTTTTCACACCTTATTAATTAAATTAAACAAATTTATAGGTGTTTTCCATAACATTTATTCCATTCCATAATTTTCTGCATGCCGAGCCCTAGGCAACCACAACACTCAACCGCGCACACTTTACTCTTCTCATTATCGCTTATAAGTGCACGGTCAACGGAAAACACCGATAATTAGATAATACGTCCGTACTTGTATATACCACATGGGACTATTTTTCAGTGATCTTGTGAGGTTTCGTTTTGCAGCGGTTGTGATCGACGCATTAGTATTATATTCTGAGGCTATACATAAATGTATGTAGCTGGTAGCGCGTAGCTGTACGCTGAGTGACTTAGTGTTGTGGGGGGTGCATATATGGTTGTACGCTGAGTGCGCCGGCTTATAGGGATGTATTGGTAGCAAACGCTGAATGTGTGTTGATAGCCGTGTATGTGCGCTGAGTGTGCAGTGTCAGGTTGGAAGACCTTATCACGCGCTGCATCCCTCCCCTACCATGAAGACTGTATGATATAGCCAGTTTTATTTAACTTTAGCACGGACCCTGTTGGTAACAATCACTCGTTTGCGGCCGTCTCTATACACAATTATTATAACCACTGGCAATGTCGTGCTATACACGGCCAGCCTGCGTACGCAAATTTGCGTCTTCCGCGTATAATCGGTTATTAAGCTACGCATGATGCATGTGTGTGGTCAGAAGAGGTACGCTTACCACTTGAGAATCTTGGAGACCTCGTTACACTGTCAGGTAACTCCTTTCAGTGCTCATGGTTACTCAAAATGCGTAACTTCAAACTTCTCTTTTGACTTACGATTATATAGCTATGAAGGAGGTGGTTGCATTCCAATTTATAATCAATTCCACTTCCTCTTGGCGCCGGATCAATGCAGCATTAATGATTACAATATCGGCTGATCCGCTTAATCCTATTGGATGAATGTTTCGTGCGAAGAGATCCTGCTAGCTTGTACAAAAAGGGCGACACAGTGACACAGATACTGATCTACAGTTACGGTTGACTACATGCAGATAAGAATTTGCACCTTTGTGGAAATGATGTCATATGATCGTATTATCTTTACTGAAATCAGAAACAGTCCAGTCCTTTTATGCATTTGTAACATGTATCTTGGGTAGTGGCAGAAACCAATTTTCTAGATCATGGACTGGATGTGTACTGTAACCTGAGAGCTATAGAGAGTCCGCAAAACTGGATGCTAAGATCCGGATGCTGATTTTGTGGATGACTACAAACTGCAATATTTATTTGGCATGCGTCTATCAGTAGTCCGCAAATCTCGTTTACCACTCGGAGGATGGGAAGCCTGCATGCTGCTCTGGACCTGAATGGCTGTCACTTCACCGCGGCTTATGGCGGGTGTGACAGCTGGTTAAGCGGCTCATGCAAGCTGCTGAGGCACGAAAGCATGCAGCTAACGACCACAGGAAAAAAACGCGTAGAATCACTTTGGAATCATTACGTGATTGAACAGTAAAAATCACACGCGTTTGATTTTATTGTTCAATCACACAATGATTTTACAGACGATTTAAAATCCTTTATAAAATCAAAACTTTGATTCGACCCATTTTTTCCCTGTGGACCAGAAGTGTTCTTCATTGGGATGGACCTCGCGCATACTTGCTGTCGATCTTAATATGGTGCTTGGGACAAGCCCAGCAATTTTTCACCTCTTGCATCACGTATTGCTGTCCACACAACCAGCAGCAAGTCCAAAGCCACGTTCGACTTTTATAGTAGACTGAGTCTTGGTCTAGCAATTGCCAGAGCAATCATGTCGTCGCTGAAAGCGTAAAAAGGTCCAGCGAGATCCTGTGTGTAATTCACCGATTCACACGCAACACAGGATTGCAAACAGTGCTCTCTACTTTCATGTACGAAGTATATACTCCTGTCGGATTGCATGGGTGCATGCATGCAGTAATGAGTCTATTTAATGACCGATACGCGCATATTGTCAGAGATCATCTAATATATGATCTCTGATATTGTGTAAGGTCCTCTGGTCAATGGAAGCTCAAACTTCTGAGGAGGCCAGAAGTTTGTCCAAGACTGAGTCATGTAACCGAAAGACCGTAATAGATCTGCCAGCCACCCGGAATCTTATTTACTTTGCGAAATATCAACCAGTTTCAACCGACGTGGCCATGGTGCAACAAAACTCAGACACACTTACACGCTAGTCTGGCGTAGCACAGCAACGTTTATTTTCGGAGGGTATGCTACGCCAGATTACTTACAAGTAGAATATTTATACGAGTACAGTTCGTTGTCCCGTCCAGGGTACCAGTACTATAGTAGAAGCGGGCCAGGATTGAACGTGTGTTGGCTCATCAAAGACAGGCGAGTATAAAAGCTCAATTGCCACCTCCGACTTATTTTCCATGATCTGAGTACTGACATTAGTTAACTAGTTTATGACGTAGCCAGACTACAGATTACGTAATGACCGAAACCTCAAGTACTACTTACGACAATTTTCCATTCAGTGCATGCAAATACCATAAAATATATAGCATATGGGACAGTTTCCGCGAAAATTGCCCCACGGTTAAAATGTTATAGAAATGCATCGCGTTAGAATCGCTATAACTTCCCAACGGATAACGCTATCGACTTCCTATCTTCACACTTCATACTACACTATTTCACTATGAAGTGTTGAAATTAGAAAGTCGATAGCTTATCCGTTGGGAAGTTATAGCGCTTCAACCGCGATGCATTTTTATAACATTTTAACCGTGGGGCAATTTTCGCGGAAACTGTCCCATATGATCTAATCGATTTTTCACAATCCACTGATGCAATCGCAATATATTTTCGACTTAAAATGTCTCTCGATATATCCTTTAAAATGTATTGTATGCGCCAAATAGACTATAGTATAGGTCCGGGAAACGATCCCTTGTATTATTTCTCCCACCAAGGTATACTTCAAATGCACTAAACATTACCTTGCATCATTTCTCCTAAGCATGCATGCATGTGCTCACTGGGTATGCATTCCCTCGTGCACCAGGCAGAAAGACGCCTCACATATCTTACTTACGACCCCAAGTTCTAGACTTATATGACCACCTCCGCATGATTCTGTTGAGCCAACGGCAAGGTGCTTCTCCAGTGGCTGGGTCCTACTCCCTCCAACTGAGCCAGCACCATGCATTAAACATCAGGTTCTGTCATAACCATAATGAATAACAACAGACCCATGGTGAAAGGTTTTGTACAAGTGATGGCTTTTATAAAAGCCGGTAAAGAAGATGAGAACTGGATAGAAGATGGCAGTTTACTTGCTGCTGGTGTACTTGGTCACAGCCTTGGTACCCTCACTGACTGCGTGCTTCGACAGCTCACCAGGTAGGTGGAGTCTCACGGCCGTCTGGACCTCCCGGCTGGTGATGGTGTGCTTCTTGTTGTAGTGGGCCAGACGAGACGCCTCGGTGGCAATCCTCTCGAAGATGTCGTTGACAAAACGAGTTCATGATGGACATGGCCTTGCTGGAGATGCCTGTATCAGGGTGGACCTGCTTCATCACCTTGTAGATGTAGATGGAGTAGCTCTCCTTGCGGAGCTTCTTCTTCTTGCCCTTCTCTCCGGGAACCTTGGGCTTGGCTGCCTTCTCTCCCTTCTTGCTAGCGACCTTTCCTGGCATTCTGTTCTGTTCGAACTGATGAATGAGAAGTGAGAGATGCGTTCCAATTTATAATCAATTCCACTTCCGCTTGGCGCCGGATCACTTTTAGACTACCCAATGAAATCGCAGCATTAATGTCAATTGACTGATCCGCTTAATCCTATTGGATGAGTGTTTTCGTGCGAAGTGATCCTGCTAGCTTGTACAAAAAGGGCGGGACACAGTGAAGCAGTTACTATTGTTTGATCTCACGGTTGACTCTAACAGATAAGAATGACTGGACGTGGAAAAGGAGGCAAAGCCCGCGCTAAGGCCAAAAGCCGTTCTGCCCGCGCAGGACTGCAGTTCCCCGTTGGACGTGTTCACCGTCTTCTCCGTCAAGGGGAACTACGCCGAGCGTATCGGGGCGGGAGCTCCCGTGTACCTCGCCGCGGTGATGGAGTACCTTGCCGCCGAAATCCTGGAGCTGGCGGGAAACGCAGCCCGCGACAACAAGAAGCAGAGGATCAATCCCCGCCACCTTCAGCTGGCCATCAGGAACGACGAAGAACTGAACAAGCTGCTGGCCGGAGTGACCATCGCTCAGGGAGGTGTGCTGCCCAACATCCAGGCCACCCTCCTCCCCAAGAAGGCCGCAGCTGGTACTGCTCCCGCCAAGAAGTCTCAGGGAGAAGACGCCTAAACATCTTATAATTTCCTGTCGCTTTAAAAACTGGCTTTTTTCAAAGCCACCACTTCTCACGGAAGTATTTTGACCTTCGCTTCTGTGTAGCGTATGCCAATGGGACACAAGGCGTTGAGTTTTTAGACTTGTTGCTTCTAGATAATGGTTGGCATGCAGGTTTGCTCAAAATCAGAACTCTCTTTATGAGACTGACACATGCCAGTGTCTTGTGGTTGCCTCCAGCTTGGATTATGTGGCCATGAGAAACAAAAACAACTTTTATTTTGTACTGGACATGAAGCCCAAGAGTGTTGGTGCATGTTACATTTTTATCCGTTCATGACACATTATAGTTAACCAATGCTTTGTTATTGCAACAAAAGTAACTCATGATATGATTGCATGTTAATGAGCAAATAACAATATGAGTAGTATGATGTGATGCTTTTGGTGACAGTGTGGTATGGGCCTGTGCAGATTAAGGTAAGCTCTCAATCCTCTTACACCTGCATGTGGAGTGGTTGATGTGATGAATCAGCTCCTCCTCTATATATGGCATAGAATAATTTACTCGCGGTTTACGAATCACCGAATATTCCCGTATACCTTCCCATACCAATGTATGGGTAGTTGTATACCAAGGACGCCAGATTTTCCAAGGATTTGAAATTTGAAAATGTTAGTACACTACATTTGTTATGATTTTTAGTGCTGTCGCCGTATTTTTCCTATTTAAGCTGGGGCTTCCCTAGGATTGTCATAACATTGTCCCAAATGTACAGGTAGTCAATGAGAAGGGTTTCTCATTACAATATTCCACGGTCATTTGTGTCATACCTTTACGATTTACGATTTTGATATTTGAAAATAATATAGCTAGTACATCAAAGAACTATAAAATGTACTAAAAAATAGGCCTTCCTATTGAAAAATCGGCTTCCATACCCGGGAGAGCATTTCATGTTGAATCTGTACGTTTCCTCCATCTCGTGCCCTCAAATTGACTCACGTGCGTTGATCTGCGTTATGAGTGTGGCCCTCCTTCAGTTTTTTGATGGAATGAAATCGGTCCCAGACCTCTTGTCGCGCTGCCCAAAAAGGTTTTCTACCAGTTGAGTTACTAACCCGATGCGATCGGGATCGTTTGTATTAATCGCGCATACAGTACCATCCAGACGTAGCTTGACACACGCGTGCGCGCGTCACGAGTGATACCCGTGCGTGACTCGAGCATACTTGTGTTTCACACGCATCAGGTTAGTCGTGGCACGAAGCGACATTTTCGAGACACGAACTCGCGTGCAATTAAGGGACACGACTTCACACATTCGTGACACGACTTCGCCGCACATTCGAAACACGACAATGTAACTACGAGTCACGATTGTTAACCGTCGTGTCACGAACTAATATACTCGAAACACGAATGTTCTCGGTCGAGACTCGACAATTCAGACGCGTGTCCCGGAAGCAAACATACATGCGGACTCGAGCGTGTCTCGCGCACGTTTGTCAAGCTACGTCTGGATGGTACTGTGCATAGTTGTGTATTCGTTCTGATATTTGTCTGTGGCGTGTATATACGCAACTATTGGAACCAATACGGCGCCACAACGTGCATGCATTGTGTTTTCTAAATAATGTGCACCATTGATCGAACAACACTGAAGCATCCTGAAAGCAGCTTCAACTGCGTGATAGCTGTATTGTATCTGCTGTGTATTAATTGTCTCCAAACTTTCTACAGGGAAAATATATTCACCACCATTCACACAGTGTTGCACTACTATCGTATACTTATGTCTGGCTGCAAATTAGCATTGCTTTGAGGTTAGTGTCCCTCTCATACGTTTTGTGCCAATACACACCACACACACTGCACACATATACTCACATGCATATGCTTGCATGTGCACTTGAATGTCTAATGAGATATCAATTTTGAAAAGATACCTCAGCATTTGCTTTGCCGTCTCACAAGTATTGTGCCAGTAGAGAGAGACAACACATGCACACCACAAACACACACACATGCGCACATGCACACACAAACACACCACACGCACACACGGTTCATGTACACTAATGACTGATGCAAATCTTCAATAATACACGAATTACACATGACTGTAAACACAATTTCTATGTACACATGTACATGAAGTGATGATTGATACTAATATCATGCATACTTCTCTATTTTGCAGTTGGGACACTGCAATCCACTGGGGTCTATTGAGAGCAGTTTAGCTTGTGCAGCTAGCAATACATACAGTGTCAAGTATCCACCATGCACTCCTACCAATCGACCTATATAGACCATGTGGTGCCTGATGAGCTACATCTGTTCCTGGAGATCCTCATTGAAAGTTTAATATCAGATGCAGTTGAATTGGACATGACAGAAAAATGAAAGCAGACAGACCTCTTTCAGGGTGCAACATTAAATAAGGGGCAGGCTGGAATATAAAAGAGAAGTCACAAGAGCTTGACTGGACGGACGTCTCTTGGAGATGCACAACAACAAAAATATCTATCATTACTGCCAGCACAATTTTCTAGTGTCCTTCATATACATGTACATGAAGTGATTATTGATCTGATTAATTTAATGGGAAGCCCACAATAATTGATTTCAATAGTTAAACACGCTTTTTCACAACAAACATGTATAGGCGTTCAAAAACAAGTTTTTCACTTTATCTTGGAGAATGCATTGCACCTTGTCCATGTGACAGAACTCTTCATTTTGATAGGGAACTCAACTGCACATCCATCACCGTTTTGGTCATACTTGACATACCATTCATCTGTGAAGTATCTCTCATCAAATCATCACGACCATACTCCTTATAACCTCTTTCTGCAATAACTCCTTTGTCAGCAAAGAGGAATTGAAATACATCTGTTTGCATGCTAAGAGATAAACGATTTTTTTGAATAGTTCCAGCCGATAGGGAGCGGCTGATTTGGAAAATAAACTGACTTGCACTGTCTAAAATTGAAAATCAGTGTACAGGTACAAACAGTGCACAAGAGGAGTGGTGGGTGGGTCAGCAAAGTTCAGGTCGTCGATAGCTGGCTATGAGACTGAATGGTTGCTTTCCCAAGAACACCATTATATATAGCAATACAATACCTGGAACCAGACGAAGGAACAATCTAGTTTGGGATAGTATGTTTAGAGGGGGAGTTGCAGACAGGCAGGCAGGCTAGACCTACTTTAACCTTAGACAAAGTCCCCTTTCAATGCCCCTATATGCTTTTCCATGCTACATCTAATTATAAGCAAGGGTTAGGTGCACAACCATTCACCCTTCATCAAAACATTAAACATTGTTTACTCCCTAAACAACTCTTTGTGGTGCTTTCAGTATATGACTTACTTTGTGTATGCATGGTGTGTGAATGTAGGTATTTATAATCTCTTTGTGGTACATCTGAAATTACTTTTCGTGTGCATGCATCGCCGCCATGTGTATGTGTAGGACTCCTATCTTTTGCATGTGAAATGGTGTGAAGCTCAATAAACTTCCCTCATTCCACTCCATGCATGTTGGTTTAATGTGCATATGTTCGGCATGATCATAACTGCATGCATGCAGTGGTATATGAAACTAGTCATGTACAACACCCTATGAAATGTGTGTCTGTGTGCAAGTGCAAGTGCATGTGTGTGTGTGTGTGTGTGTGTGTGTGTGTGTGTGTGTGTGTGTGTGTGTCAGTGACCAGGTGATTTGGATAAACGTCCGGTCATCGGACATATCCGACCATTTAGACAATTGACGGGTAGAATTGCGCATGCGCGGACAAGATGTCTGAGAAACGAGTCAGACGAAGCGGGTTAGTGCGGTTGATGATAATAGCCCATGTAAAAAAGCGTGGTCTTACTATACAAACTGTAAAAAAAGTGGGTGAAGGACAATGAAAAAGAGCTGACCACGACATTGTGGGCTTACCTATGATCGCCTTGATCGTGACACGTGTCTGCTTTGAAGTGCAAAGTGTGCATACAGTTTGAAGACCAGCTAACTAGCACCAGAAACTTCAACCCCACGTTCATTAGTGGGTCAACCAAACTTCCGTGTACTCATTAAATTACATGTCTGGTCAAATCTATAAATGGTCTGATCGAAATTGTCATGTGTTGACTTTATGTCTGGTCAAAAGCCAAACCTTATCCAAATCACTGTGTGTGTGTGTGGTGTGTGTGTGTGTGTGTGTGTGTGTGTGTGTGTGTGTGGTGTGTGGGTGTGTGTGTGTGTGTGTGTGTGGTGTGTGTGTGTGTGTGTACTCAGGAGTGCTGCCATCTGCTCTGACACAAGACAATATGTGTGAGTCACTCCCCATTGCCCACTTCTCATTATTCATAGCCACACCACACAGTGAATCTACACAAGCCAACCAGCCAAAGGGAAGACAGGACAGAGACAGAAGTGGAGAGGGGAGAGAGGGATGGGGAGGGATAGGCAAAGAAAAAGGAATGGGATAGAGGGTAGGGAAAGGGGAGGAAGCTGTAAGGGAGAGAGGTGATGTGAGGAGGAGGGAAAAGTGTAAATGAGGACACATGTTGATAACAATATGACCAGTACAACTCTGTGTGGGCAGGTTATGTATTCATGCATGAATTGTCCAGGCATGTGTGTTCATCTATGTGTACAGCTGTACAGGGTGATCCAAAAGTCACGCAAATCTTTCAGCTGTTATAGCTTCAGAACTTAACATTCATAAATAAAAACTAAAAAGACATTCCAATGATTAACTTTATACTTGCATGTTTATTCAGGTTGCATAACTTTTGGATCACCCTGTACTTGTACATGTTGTGAGCATATATGTGTCCGTACATGTAGGTCCCCTTACCCACTTATCATTATTCATGGTCAACACCTCAGTTAGTTTACACAAGATCAAAATGATGAGGGACAAACATCTCTAAGGAAAGCTTTCATGTAGATCCAAAAGGGGAAGACAGGAGACAGAAGGGGGAGAGAAGGGGAGAGGAGAGGGATAGGGGAAGAGGGGAGGTGAATAGAGAGGAAAGAGAAGGGAGGGAAGAGAGAAGGGAGGGAAGAGAGAAGGGAGGGGAGAGAGGTGATATGAGGAGAGGAGGGAAGAGTGTATATGGAAAATGAGGACCTGCTGGTGCAACTCTGTGTTACATGTATGTATTCATGAATTGTCCATGCATGTGTGTTCATGCACATTGTACATGTGAGCACGAATGCGCACTCGCTTATGCATACGTGTTGTGCATGTGTGTGTGAATGTGTGGAGAAAAGCGAGTGCGTTTTGCATGCCTGTATGTGTGTGTGTATGTGTGTGTGTTCGTGTGTGTGTGTGTGTACATGTCTATCATATGACAATGTAAGTTAATCATACAAAGTATCCTACAACTTCTGGCAAAATACCGATTGCACATCCATGAACCCTTGCCAACTTATACTGCAAAGTGCCTCTCTTAAAATTAAAATTCGATACATATGTACATACATAGGTTGAGTTAAAAATTTCTTTTAATTTCATGCACATATACACGTGTTCAATAGTTGACCTGAAGAAGTATATTCTTTCCATTCATCCACATGTACATGACTGCGACCTGCACATTGTCTTGAAGTTAAAACTGGAGAGTGGCTACTGTTGTCTCTCTGCTCACTACAGCACAACTTTCCTGGACCTTCGTTTCCTCCTGCCAGGAACACAGCCATAGTCTTTGTCTTGCAATTCACTGTTGTGTGTATGATCTGCAGACTCATGATCCTCGGCACCAGTTGAAGGGTCCAGGTTGGTCTATTCCCTGCAAGGTAGCAATGAAGCATAGGACATGAATAGGTACAGTTGGCTTTAGACAAACATCTATATTGTTATATTATTTAGGTCACAACTTCCATCTGGGACGATAACTGAAGGGACAACACAGTTGGTGTGATAACAGATAGGCATCCATTATATGACCTGGTGCCATATGACCTGGTGGACCACCCATATGACCTGGTGAACTGGTAGGCATCTAAAAATGACTTGGTAGGCAAATAAATGACCTGTGCAATCACTTCAGCCAAAGCCCAAACAGAGGACATCACTGACCCAAGTAACAATCCTGGTACGTTGTGGCACATATACATGTACCATGTTCTTGCAACACTGCTACTAAGTCTGAAGTAGTGCCTCTTGAACAGGGCCAAAAAATAGTGTTCACGTACATCACACGTATTTATAATGATGCGTATAATAGTTAGGACCCAAACAAACATGGCAGGCGAACTTCCCATGATGACACTGTAACCCCTAGAGCTATAGCTCAATTCTGTTGTGCTCTCAGTGATCTCTGTGTGTGTGAGTAGTTTAGTGTGTGTGTGTGTGTGAGTAGCTGTGTGTGTTGAGTGTGTGTTTATGTGTGTGTGTGTGTTTAGCTTTGTGTGTTTTATGTGTGGTGTTGTGTGCATGTGTGCGTGTAATATCTCTAGCGTGTGAAAATCTGGGGGGCGGGGTGTTTTCACATTCATGGTAAAAGACTTCGAAGCTGTCAAGCGAATACATTTTTAAAATGACAGTTACATAGAAAGCAATTGAATGGGGGAACGCTCGATCACAAAGTCTCACTCATTCAGCGTGAGATTCACGCAGTTGCCAATCATGTCGCATATTTAAACACATGCATTAAACCTTGGCAATTAGAGGGGTAAGTGAGGCTATAACATAACAAACTCACGGTCATATACTCGAGAGTCTCACAAACTCCAGTGACGATGTCTCATGAACTAGCTAGCTAGCTTGTTAGTAATTCTAGTCTAGTTAAGTTCATATTATTTTTAATTTACAGCATGACATATTTGTTTTAATTATGCGCGGTACAAATTAAAAAATTGTCTTGAATGTAGCGTTACAATGTGTAACGCTAACTTGATGAAAAATACATATAATAATAAGGACAATTTTAAGCTAGTTTTGAATTCAATTTGAAAAAAATTGAAAAATGTCCTACAATGTATGGGCCATTTCTGGGCTACTTCAGCTCCTGTAAATGGAACCCAGCTGAAGAAATAATTCTCACTGAGCAACGAATGAGTATCAATTCGCTTCTGTCAAGAAAACGACGAGCATACATCAAACATGATCATAATTACTGGGACCAAAACATAATAGAAACAAGAAAAAAGCAACGTACATGATGGGTTTGCACTACACACATGAGTTGGTCAATGTACTAGTAGTAAAGTCTTTATAATTTTCCGTTCATACTATAATCTCTGCATGATCAAGAGCACTTCTTTGCAATGAGGGGTTCAATCTATGGAGGTGGGAGAGGTACGAATGCTGTGAGAAATATAATACATGCCGCTGGTGAAGTAAATTATTGTACGACATCACTTAACCTATGTATGGGCCATTTCTGGATATGTCAAAGGAAGTAAAGTGTGTGTAGACTACCTTCATTAAACCCTCTGTGTGTGTGCACATAGTAGGGTAGCTCCTCGTATTGTGATGTGAAGATAACCACAAGGACTTTTTGAGCACACACACAGACACACACAACACATTTATGTAGACTAATACTATCCTTGATACAGTACACTCACACACACAGATACACACACACATTCACTACCCACTACACACACAGAATACACACACACACATTCATGCAGACTACATACTATCCTTGATGCAGTAGAAAACCCTCCCATTGATGTGATATAAGAAAACTACAGTGCTTAACACATTCACACCAACCCACACAGAAACTGCTTGGTACATGTCCATAATACAAGTTGCATACGTGCATGAAGATTGTAAACAACACACACATCAATACTTGTACAACACTGAAACATTTTGCATAAGCTCAGTTGAGGTTGAACTGTGTAGGTGATGCTGCAGTGCCATCTGACACACTGCTATAGTTCTTTACATATGTCAGAGGTGTGGTGTGTGTGTGTGTGTGTGTGTGTGTGTGTGTGTGGTGTGTGTGGTGGGTGTGTGGTGTGGTGTGGCGTGTGTGTGTGTGTGGTGGTGTGTGGTGTGTGTGTGCGTGTGTGTGGTGTGTGTGTGTGTGTGTGTGTGGGTGTGTGTGTGCGTGTGTGTGTGTGTGTGTGTGTGTGGTGCGTGTTGTGTATGTGTTGTGTGGTTTGTGTGTGTGTGTGTGTGTGTGTGTGTGTGTGAGTTGCCCACTCATCATTATTCATGGGCCACAGTGAGTTTACACAAGATCAACGTGATGAAGCCTCCAGAGGAATGTAGGTTACAGAGCCAAAAATGACAGGGAAGATGGAGATAGAACGGGAGAGAGAGGTGTGGTGCGAGAAAACAAAGACGGGAGGGGAAGACAGGGGAAGAGGAAGGATAGAGGGTAGAGAAAAAGGAGGAAAGGAAAAATACCAGAAAAAAAAAGCGATGGAAGAGAGGTGATGTGAGGACCAAGGATGAGATGGAGAGAATGAGGACATGCCTTGATAAACTGTATATGTACATTAAGGCTGCATGGTTGCAACTGTATAAGTGTATGCATATGCATATGTGTGTGTGTGGGCAGGTTGCATGTACATGTATGAATGTGTGGGTGGGCCGTACGCCACCCATATGTTGCGTGCATAAATGTATGTGGTGTGAATATCTATCTCTGCTTGTGGTTGTGCTGTGTATGTAATACTTGTGTGTGCATGTGTATGTGAATGTGCTATGTATGCGTGCTTGTGTGGCTTATATGTCTGTGTATGGGTGTGCACATGACAAAGTAAGCAAATCATACAGAACAAAGTATACTATTGCAACAAACTGCATCATCCAATGGCAACACATCCATTGCACATGTATGAATTGTTCCCAAATGAAGAACCAACATTACAAAGTACCTCCCTTGGAAACTTAAAAATGCCATATACACCTATATGTATTGAGTTCTTGTTTTATTTCATGCACATATGTGATTGTAATAGTAAATTCCCTACCTAAAGAAGTGTTTCCTTTTCTGTTAGTCCACATGTACATGTACATGACTGCACCACACTCTATAGAAGTTGAGCTGGAGAGTGGAATCTTTGCTACTGCAGTATAATTGTTGTTTCTTCTGCTACTGCAGTAATTGTTGTTTCTCTGCTGCTAAAGTAGGAATTGTGTGTTCCTAGGTATTATGAAGTACAGCTTGATCCTGTTGTGCTCTCAAGTGATCTGTGTGTGTGTGCGTGTGTGTGTGTGTGTGTGTGTGTGCGTGTGTGTGTGCGTGCGTGTGTGTCGTGTGCGTATGTGTGTGGTGCTGCATGAGAGGGGGGGGGGGGAGTTCAAATTTATAGTAATGACCTCGTCCAAGCTGTCAGCGAACACACTAATAAGGAAAAGTATAGAATAGGAAATGCTCATGCAAACTCCATCTCATGCTAAATCTCCCCCCCCCCCCCCCCCCCCCCCCCTCCCATCTCTTCCTATCTTAACCCTATAGCGCACGTACATTCATACATGTATGGAACCTCACCGACGTATCAGAAATCAGTATTGTTTTGACACCATCCCATTGCCTTATCATGCGCTGGATGCCTCCAGTGAGGATCCGCGGGTAGAGTTTCAAGTACCGGTAGCAAACAGATTGCTATGATGACCACGGTCCTGCAGCTTAGTAAGACGTCTCGTGAGCAAATGATCGTTAATATTCCTGATAATATTAACTCTTTTTTTTTTTAATTAAATAATTCATCCTGAATATTATATTGTATAAATTGACATATACAACATTATTAGAGTTTTAAGCTACACAATGTTACTACAACACCAAAAACAATACACTAAACTCTTTGATAAATAAAATTATTCTTTTATGAATAAATTATCGAGCGGTAGAAATTAATTGTTTGTCTTGATTTTAGTTTCACGATGCGTTACGTAAACTGAATGAAACATGCATACAATACTTAGAATTATTTTTAGAACACAGTAAGCTTGTGTAAAATTCGATTTGAAAAAATTGCAAGATGGTCCTCCGATGTATGGGACATTTCTGGATATGTCCTACTGACATCAGACATGCATATGGGACAGTTTCCGCGAAAATTGCCCCACGTTAAAATGTTATTAAAATGCATCGCGTTTGAATCGCTATAACTTCCCAACGGATAATGCTATCGACTTCCTACTTTCAAACTTCATAGTAAATGGTGTAGTATGACGTCTTGAAAATAGGAAGTCGATAGCGTTATCCGTTGGGAAGTTATAGCGATTCAAACGCGATGCATTTTTATAACATTTTAACCGTGGGGCAATTTTCCCATATGCATATATATGTTACAGCATCATGTAGTTCCAGCTAGCTGAGGCCAGCCAGGTTGTGTGACTGGTGGGGGAGTGTAGTAAAGGTGTGTGAGGTGGCTGGATGGATGTTCTCCTATGCAGCCAGAGGAGTGAGGGGAGGTCTTGTGGCAGGATGTTCCTCTGCAGCAAGAGGAGTGAGGGAAGGTTCTTGGCAGGGTGTTCCCCTCTGCAGCCATGGAGACTCAGTACGTGGGGGTGAAAAAGCAGACAAGTGTCTTCGTCATGTACGGTTAACGCGTTATTCAGTGTGCACAGCTTTCTTGTCATGAATCCATCCATTGCACTTCAAATGCATATTGGTTGCAACTTTATGGATTGCTATTCAGTTCCATGTACTGGCCGACTACAGCAATAGACTATAAAGCCTACTCACTGCGTGAACATAGTACCGTATGCAGTAATATGCAGAGTTTGCCCACGCCATGGTATGCAGATACATATCCAGACATGCACGTGTGCGGACCAATATACATACTCGTACCTAGACATTCGAATATCAAGAGCAGTGTGCAGATGGATATGAGGGGGGCCAAGTATTGGGTGCGTACTGCACCCATATCGCGAGTGTGCAGATAAACCCGTAAATTACAATAGTGGGCAATATTGGCCGTTAACCACACCCTCGAATAATGCATAGGTATAATACATTGTATGTCCTAGACCGACTCACGGCCAGTGTCTTTCTACGTACTAGTTCGAACCCAAAGGTAAGTTACTAAGCTTAACTATAGGCATTTGACAATCAGTGGAGACAATATTCTGCCCGACCATGTGTAAATCTCTCGTTACGAAAAAACTGCATGCATAGATTAATTAATAACCTTACGTAAGGTTATTAATCTATGATGCATGCATGCATGGAAGAAAGAAGAGCTGCTAGAACTGAACTGCCTGATGTGTACCTAATCGAGGTAATAATTTATCCACAATATAGATCATGTGGGAGAACTAGCGCATTTTTGTTTCAAGATTTCATGTTTATATTTGTCGTTGATATTCTCGACGCCTGAAATGTCATTTATACAGCCTACGCACTGAGAATCGGAGTATCTGTCATGCAGTGGTAGCCATATAAGTCTAGAACTTAGGGTCCGTCAGTAAGATACGTGCGAGAAGGCTATGGTTATCTGCCTTAAATGTCACACGAGAGGAATGCATACTCACCCCCAGCTCAGAGCACATGCTTAGGAAGATCGTGCAATGTGCAATCAGTTTTGAAGTATACCTTGGTGGGACACAAGTCAAATACATGCATGGGATCGTTTCCGCGAAAATGGACCTATCATACTATGACGCGCATAGTATACCAGTACAACGCAATAGAGAATGTAACCCTCAGGCGTTGAAATGTATGGCTGATTAAGAATTCAGAGCCTCATTTACACATGATTCCTGTGAGACAATGGCAAGAAGCCTACTCCCTGCAACTGAGCCAGCACCATAGCGTAACATCAGGTTCTATGCCACTATAGATTATAATGAATAACAGACTCAAAGTGAAAGGTTTTGTACAAGTGATGGCTGTTTATAAAAGCCGGTAAAAGAAGATATGAACTGGGAGAGGAGACGGCAGTTTACTTGCTGCTGGTGTACTTGGTCACAGCCTTGGTACCCTCACTGACCGCGTGCTTCGACAGCTCACCAGGTAGGTGGAGTCTCACGGCCGTCTGGACCCTCCCGGCTGGTGATGGTGTGCTTCTTGTTGTAGTGGGCCAGACGAGACGCCTCGGTGCAATCCTCTCGAAGATGTCGTTGACAAACGAGTTCATGATGGACATGGCCTTGCTGGAGATGCCCGTATCAGGGTGGACCTGCTTCATCACCTTGTAGATGTAGATGGAGTAGCTCTCCTTGCGGAGCTTCTTCTTCTTGCCCTTCTCTCCGGGAACCTTGGGCTTGGCTGCCTTCTCTCCCTTCTTGCTAGCGACCTTTCCTGGCATTCTGTTCTGTTGCGTTTCGAATGAACTGATGAATGAGACGTGGAGATAGGCGTTCCAATTTATAATCAATTCCACTTCCGTTTGGCGCCGGATCACTTTTAGACTACCCATGAAATCGCAGCATTGTTGTTAATTGACTGATCCGCTTAATCCTATTGGATGAATGTTTCGTGCGAAGTGATCCTGCTAGTAGGGCGACGCAGTGACACAGTTATCGTTGATCTATTACTACGGTTGGCTATTACAGATAAGAATGACTGGACGTGGAAAAGGAGGCAAAGCCCGCGCTAAGGCCAAGAGCCGTTCTGCCCGCGCAGGACTGCAGTTCCCCGTTGGACGTGTTCACCGTCTTCTCCGTCAAGGGAACTACGCCGAGCGTATCGGGGCGGGAGCTCCCGTGTACCTCGCCGCGGTGATGGAGTACCTTGCCGCCGAAATCCTGGAGCTGGCGGGAAACGCAGCCCGCGACAACAAGAAGCAGAGGATCAATCCCCGCCACCTTCAGCTGGCCATCAGGAACGACGAAGAACTGAACAAGCTGCTGGCCGGAGTGACCATTGCTCAGGGAGGTGTGCTACCCAACATCCAGGCCACCCTCCTCCCCAAGAAGGGCCGCAACTGGTACCCAAGCTCCCGCCAAGAAGTCCCAGGGAGAAGATGCCTAAATTTGTAGTCTCTTTAATTTCTTGTTGCTCTTAACTGGCTTTTTCAAAGCCACCACCTCCCAAGAAAGTATTTCACACCAGTGGCTTTGCTTTTTGATACTTATACCTGTAATATTCAAGGGTTATGATTTTGGTTCCGTTGATTATTTTATTCATGACATAGCTTTACTGACCATGCAATGTACCCAATCAATGTCTAAATGAAACACCGAAATGACGATAAAGGTAGAGTTATTCCCATACAGGGCCTGCATGCGCCTTGCAATTATTCGTCTATTTTGTATGCGGACCCCGAATCCACCCGCCTTCCTCCATGCAGCTTATCATAAGAACATTGTTTAAGCTAATGCGACTTTGGTTACAGACATTTGTATTTCAAATGCGACCACTGCATGCCTAAACTTCACACACAACAGTTAACATTGTACTGTGCATGAGACAGAAGGTCTGTCTGTTCATGCTTCTCTCTTTCCACATGCATGATTAAAACAAGCTTAACTGTCCCCTATGTGCTATTGACTGAACAGACGAAAATACTAAAGTACAAAACGTTGCTAGATGCGAATAACTCAATGACTATGACGTGTTTAAATATAATGCATGCAATCGCTTATACGCAGGGGAGGTAGCAATGAGTTCTGACATTCGTGCGCTAACTTGGTTTTGTCTGACAATGACATATGGCAAGTTTGATAGGTAGAGTCTGCATTTGCGTGCAAAGGAGATGTAAATGATATATAGTTAATGCATTAACGCTCACTGTCCTTGCTGGTGTTCTTAAGGTGATTGTTTAAAAAAATAACCGGTCGGTTGAGGTTTGTTCGTTTTAAAACAACCGGTTGTTGCCGGTTTAAACAATTAATTATCGATTATTTATGCATAATCGATGGGACCAAAAGTTAAACCAGCACAACCTCGGGCTTTGCCACATGGCAAGAAAGATGGTCCGCGGCGTACCCCTAAGAATGTCGCCTTGTTGCTAGTGTCCAGCAAAGTCACCCTTCTGGATAGTTTTTCAAGTTTTCAAATTTCCGTGAACTCCAAAGAGTTTCTAGCAATGGTCCTTACGCATGGGCTATCCATCATAAAGTTATAGGGTACTGAATTTATAATTAGCCATAAATTTCAATTCGACCGTTACTTTTCTTTTGCTTTTCCTGTAAAATTTGCTAGTGATTTTGCTGGACACTGTTCCAAATATAATAAAGTTACTGTAAGCCCGTGCATACAACGAAGAGATGAATCTCTTCATTGTTCTCTTTAATTCGTCCGCGCGCTTATTGTTTTCTCGCGCCCAGCATTATTGGTAGATGTAAGACGGACGTGACGCCACTTGCAACTCCTCAATAAAATATCAACCGGTCGGTTCTGATTGTTTAATATTTTAACAACCGTTGAAGCGGTTATTTAGCTGAAATAGAACCGGTTGAGGCGGTTATTTAATTCTCGCGATTGGTTAACCGGAGCTCCGGCACAACCGGTTTCAAGCCTTACCTCATATGGAGAAATGGCCCATACATAGGCGGTCATCTTGCTTTTTTTTTTTCAAATTGAATTTCAAAACACGTTTATAATTTACGATAAATCAGACTGATTGTGAATCTGTGCTTTATAAGATTATACCATTAACCATTCGTAAACTACAATCAAGACAAAAATTTAATTTCTACCGCGCATAATTTATTCATAACGAAGTAGTCACTACGTAATACCTTGCGTCATCTTAGAATAAAGCTATAATTATTAAAATTATGTCGGCTAGCTAGTAGTGGTTATACGTTAACGGTTATAAACTTTAATGACTGTAACGTAACTATCGATCAATACAATTTGAATTACAATTACAATTGAATCGATACACAAATTAAATTATCGGCTATGCGTCACTTGCACTGGAGATGTGGAGCGCATCAATTAGGTACAATGATGCATGCAGGGATCGAACTATTCATGCTTTCATCTTCTGAGACGCAGGTGTTATGGTGAGTATACTATGTGAATTTAGTAGCGTAGGGTATGTTCGGCAGTGGGTAGTTTTCGGCCCTACATGTATGTGCATATCTTGGAAGTAGTAGATATGGCCTTCTCCCTATACTAGTACAGTTGGCCATCTCTCTATAATTGTGCACATCTCCTTGTACAGTGTACTGTAACCATGCAGTGGTAGCCTTCTCCCTTTACTCCCGAACCGTTAATTGCCCGTCTCCTTATACTGTTGGTCTTCTTCCTTTATTGTTAGACTGGTGGCCTTCTCCCTGTAATGCTGGTCTTCTCCCTATACTGTTCGCCTTCTCCCTATATACTGTTGGCCTTCTCCCTATACTGTTGGCCTTATCCCTATTCTGTTGGCCTTGTTGAGTGTGGATATGGTATACTGTTGGCCTTCTCAAATTAGGGGCAAACCAGGGGGTGGATAGGGGGTGAGAGTGGTAAATCCCTGCCCTGTCCAATACCATACACTGTATATGGACTACAACTGTTTACAGCGTACAAACTGGTACAGGCCTGCACATCCGGTGGGTGTGGCCAAAGCAACTCCAGCAGGTTGAAGACATTACAAGCCATGCCCACATCCCAGGCTGCTCCCAATGTTACTGCTCTGAATGCTGTGACTGCACTGTCCAATACTGCTGATCCAGTATGATGTGTGGGATGGGGGGGGGGGGGCACCTTTCTTGGGGAAACCCCACCCTTTGGAAGTGTTTGATCTCCGATTATTATATATACCCCACCCCCGATTTACTGTGAACACGACTTGTATTTGTAGCCCCGCTCACGCCTCATGCTGTGTAAGTACATGTAGGTGCCACACCCCCTGTATTGCAATGAAAATCAATGTGAGGCACGTGTGTGTGTGTGTGTGTGTGTGTGGTGTGTGTGTGTGTGTGTGAACATATGTATTCATGCATACTTACATTCACACATGTATCACTTGCACACATACTCACATACATATGCACACTGTTGTGTGTGTGTGTGTGTATTTGTGTATGGTTGTCACATCTTGGTCCCTTTCACAGCACCATTGGGGGTTCCAAGCCCTCAGCTTCTGGCACTCTCCTCTTCTTCTGTCAATGTGATGTAGTTTAACCCCTCAGTTCCCAATGGGATCATCACAGCCTGCAATGTGTAAGCTGTTTCCGTACTGGGGGAACGTCCTTCTCACTACCTTAGTGTCCCGTGGTACATAACCTGCAGCCGTCAACGCAGTACAGCTTTGTGGAAGCAGCATGCACCACAGCTGGATGTCAGACTGGTGGTGTTACCAATGTCACAACACTGGATAGTGGTATGTATACGTTGTGTACGTGGACCGTGTGTGGTTTGTGTGTGTGTGTGTGTGTGTGTGTGTGTGTGTTGTGTGTGTTGTGTGTGTGTTTGTGTGTTGTGTGTGTGTGTTGTGTTGTGTGTTGTTGTGTGTGTGTGTGTTGTGTGTGTTGGTGTGTGCATGCGTGTGTGTGTGTGTGTGCATGTGCACATGTGTATGTGTGTGGGTGGGGGGTGTGTATTTACATGTATGTGTGTGGATGTTGTTTGTGTTGCAGGTACATGTACATGTGTATGATTTGGTGTTGTAGGTACATGTTTTATGGCCTTCTCTTCTTGCCTTGCGTAAAGAAAATGGCAGTCATCAGTCAGTTTGTACACTTAGCAGACACAAGCAGCATTTGCATGCATGTGTGCCATGTGCACATGATGTGTGTGTGGGTTATGTGTTATGTGTTCAATTATATTCAACAAAGCCCCAAGTGGTCATTGACAACCACTTTGTATCTTTCTCACACCCTTAGCACCTGTGGGCCAAGCTCCCCCCTCATCCCCTCTTCCATGTCCCTCCAATGGAATGCTTCCCTCCAACCCGACTATGTCATCACTACCTACACCTTGCACCATCGAGTCCCCAGCCTTAAGTCCCAGTCAGATATGTCGACGGTAGGGGCCTGGCTACATTCAGCGGGCACATGTTCCTTTGTGGTTTTATTAACCAGGCCGCAGTCCAGTTCCATACCTACAACCCCAGCGGCATTCTCTTCCACCAGATCAACAGTGTAGTGACTGACTTCCTGGGAGTGAAGCTTCATGGCGGGTTGCCATGGTTAATATTTGATGTGGGCTCTGGACCAGCTGTCGTTGTATCCAACAGTACCAGAACCTTCACGATGGTCAATGGCACACTGTGAGCTTCAGAACTCATCGGTCATGTTGAGCTTGTACGTCGGTGCGAGTGTGGTGCAGTCCCCTCCTGTAACCTCTGTGATGGCCAGGGGTACGTGGTACTGTTTGAGCCGGCCTCCAATACCTTCTACGTCACCGTGGATACGGTGCACATGGCAGCCATCACTGCCGACCATGAAAGTCTACTTTGAGGGGATTTCCCAGCATGACGAGCAGATATGGCATTGCAACCCCTTACAGCATGTGTCTTATCCCCTCCTGAATGGTACCTCGGTGCGTGTGATTGTGTGTCACTGACTGTGTATACATGTACATGTATGTGTGATGTCATTGTGTGCATGTGATGTCATCCTCTTCCCCTCCTTCCCCCAGCACCGGTATGGATTTGATGCTGTGTCGGTGCAGAATGTGGGCTCCACCTACATCATTGTGTCTTGGGACTTGCCAACTCACAGTAATGGCATCCTTATCAACTTTAGTTTGTATTGCAATGGTGCTCTGGGCGGGTGTCCTGCCCCTTACTGTGATCAGCTACAACACCACCAGCCTCCTCCCCTTCACTTTGTACATGTACATGTATGTCTTCTCTGCTACTGTGTGCAACATGCGCAAATAACAGTGTGCATGGTACATGTATATGATCTGTGCTCAGTATGTTATCTGTTGGACAGGCCCTCCAGTCACGCCCGCAGGCACTGCACTCCAGTTGGAATGGGCGTCAACAGTGCTGCAGGCAGCCTGCCCAGGTACATTGTGTACAGTGTACACTTCAATCACTTAGTTTGTGTTCCATCTTTCTTTGCTCTTATCCCTCTCTCCTCCCTTTCTTTCTCTCCTGTCCCTCCCTCCCTCACTTTCTCCCTCCCTCCCTCCCTCCCTCGTCCTCCCTCCCTCCCTCCCTCACCCTCCCTCCTCCTCCCCCTCCCCCTCCTCCCTCCCTCCCTCACCCTCCCTCCTCCTTCCCCTCCCCCTCCTCCTCCCTCCCTCCCTCACCCTCCCTCCTCCTCCCCCTCCCCCTCCCCCTCCTCCTCCCTCCCTCCCTCACCCTCCCTCCTCCTCCCCCTCCCCCTCCCCCTCCCTCCCTCACTCCCTCTCTCCTGTCCTCCTGTAGTCATGTACATGTACACCAGCAGGGACATCACTGGCAAAATTACACATACCATTTATCCTCCCTGTACTGACTTGTTGGAGTCATGAATGTTTGGGGCAGTATGCTCCACTAGCAGAGAGGAGAGTTGTAGGAGAAGGGTGTAGTGTAGCCATGTACTATTAGCATTGAAATAGTACTTCTTAGGTACTGTTGTTTATGTTGGCCTTGGGGCCTGACCGCTACCACAAAACCCACAAGGGCAGTCCAAGGTGTACACAACCATTGTCCTGGCTAAAATGAATAGCATCTTGTGAGCTGTGTATACTGGATTGGCAGATATACCTTTACATGAAGATTGGGATTTCTTGTGAAGGAGGGGTGTGTGTGTGTGTGTGTGTGTGTGTGTGTGTGTGTGTGTGTGTGTGTGTGTGTGTGTGTGTGTGTGTGTGTGTGTGTCACAGGGAAAAGTTTCGCATTCCCTAGTTGGATTTTGATCCACAATCCCTGGGTGGAAAGGCTTAAATCAACATTGGGCATTTTGATGTGGTTTGTTGTGTCTACTGTGATTGCTTATCACATTGGGATCTTGGATCGGAAACTTTTCCCTGTGTGTGTGTGTGTGTGTGTGTGTGTGAGTGTGTGTGTGTGTGTGTAAGTGGTAATGTCTGTGATTATCTTATCTCACATCCATGGGAGGTGCTACAACCTCTATGTAATGGGCACTATCTCTGTGTACATAGGCACAAGTGCTTCCATACACTCTTTGACTTGTTGAAATATGGGTTGATGTTGAAGTACTTAAAATGTTATGTGCTCTTCCCTAGACCCTATGGAGGAGCTTACAGCCACTCCCCCATACCCCAGCTGGAGCAGGACGTGGACATGGGTCATTTGTTCCTCCCCCCCCTCCCCCCCCCCCACAAACTGGAAATCCTGGATCCATCACTGAAATTGAATGTACTCTTTTGTCAGGATCAGCTGAACAGGATGCCCTTACAATGAAAGAGTCACCCCTCAAAAACTTGATACTTTTCTTCCTAAGGCCACACCCATCATGGGGGTGGTTGCAAAATGACTAACAGTTTTTGCTGCCTCTATCTTTGGTTTCTGTATCAGTCCCTGCACCATCATCTTTTATTATAATGCTTGACCCTTGCACCCACAACGTACATGTATGTGCTTGTTTACTCATTGTTACATATATGTGATTCAATGGCTGGGCACTGGACAACATCACCACCCTGTTTACAGGTAGTACACAAAGAACATGAGGAGCCTCTAGCCGTGTCCATCCCTAGCCACCATTGGATGGAGAATTACAGTTCATTGGGTTCAAAGTTCAGGTCAAGACTAGGAGGTGTGACCAGCAGCCAGGATGCAGCATGAGGTGCTGACACAGAGAGCAGCCAAGCCTTGTCAGCAGGTGATGATGCTTTCAACAACAATGAGAACTGGGTCCTCTAGTTTCTTTGACAGTACCCTTTGGTGGACGGGTGAGGCTGTGATAATATTACTTCAGACAGGGAGATTATGCCTTATATTTGTGTTCCATAAAAACAAACATCAGTCATAACAAGATCTTTTTATCACCTTTGGAAGCAATTCATTACTTAAAATAAAAGCTTACATATAATTAAGTGGCCAGAAAGCAATAGGCCTGTGGTGAAGTACTGAAATGACCACAATTAAGCACACACTAATGTATCATTAACTCCAATACTCCTAAATCAAAGTTCAACTTGACTGTGACCTATTTACATCTTGCAGCACTCTTTCATGCGGGAGCATGCCGAATAGTTCAAGAGAGTTGACACTGAATCACCAACATGGTTCTTCCATCAGTGAGTCTCTACAAGGCTGAGAAGACATGAAGGTCAAGAACATAGAATTTTCACATACATACATGTACATACACCTACATGTATGCACACATATTTATATATATGGGACAGTTTCCACAAAATTGCCCATCAAAATTCCCTTGCGTTTGAATCGCTATAACTTCCAAACGGTTAAGGCTATTGACTTCTTATTCTCAACACTTCATACTAAACCATTTCTGTATGGTGAAATACGTTTTGGGGTATTGTAATGTATGATACCCCACTAGGTTCAAACCCGCCAAATACCTTTCAGTTCTCCTATAATCAAATCACTTTTAAAATTCGGTTTGTGGGTACAGAGGTTCCTGTACCTATCGCGGCAAACTGTGTCCCGCCATATCAAGCGGGGAAATGTGCACCTCTCTATTTACAAACCGAATTTGAAGCGATTTGATTACTCCTACTAAGTTTGAACCCGGTGGGGTATTGGACGTTGCGATACTTGCACAGAGCAAGTGCAAGGCCCCAAAATGTATGAAGTGTTGAAAATAGGAAGTCGATAGCGTTAATCATTCGGAAGTTATAATGATTCAAACACAAAGAATTTTATACCATTTTATACATTCATGTATTATATGCGATGGGCCGTTTTCGTGGAAACTGTCCCATATACATGTACATGCATGTACATACACATATGGGGCAGAGAAAACATGGTAGTTTTCAAATGTTATAGTTGACACAAATCTTATGCACCTCAACTTAAAGTCGGACTAACTGTTGCAAAGTAAAAAGTGTGGAATCTTTAATAAGGCATAACTTTTCAATGGGAAAGGTCAATAAAGTGTGTACCGCCAGTGTATGACTGCTATTGTACATTTGAATGCTTCCAACCGTTTGTACCAGACGTTACCATACATGTAGATAGTTTAGAGATCTATATGCTTATCAGGCCCATAGCCAGAGGGGATTCCCACCCCCCCCCCCCCCCCCCCCCCCTCCCCGGGGTTCGATGCTTCACTTCCGCCTCTTCAGAGATAATCTATATATTATCTCTGGCCTCTTCTAGTTATGGTACTTATAAAAATGCATTAGGCCCGAAGGTGGTCTCTCTTTTCGTATTTGGCCCGCTAAACGCGAGGGGGACCTGACGGACTTCCCTCCCCCCCCCCACCGCTCTCGTATTTGGGCCCCGGATAAATGCTTTCAGAAGTATTAATCGATCCCCCCCTCCCCCCCCCCCCCCCCCCCCCCCCCCCCCGGCCTAACTTCCTGGCTACGGGCCTGCATGCTTATATGTACTAACGCTCCGTTATAGTACAGTTACACAACCAATTTAGCCTATTACGGACGTCGCTACTGTAATCATGTACGTGTCACATTCATGCTAACCTAGGACTCTGAGACTTGCAAGATGCTTCCGTAAGAAGACTGGTTGGTTGTCATGCCCAGGCACTCCTGTGTCGATTCTATAAGTGGCAAACTCCTCTGTGTAATCGCCACCTCCGTCTTTGCAACATATAATCCCAATTAGTGCCCACTCTTACAAGGGGTCATGCTAAGTCTGGTCATTAATACAACAACCAGGTCTGGGCACGGCTGACTGACGATAGAGTGGCACGTGATGATCGTGGTAGGCACATTGAATGTGGGGTGTATCTCACTACCATTCAAGGGAAGTGCGATTTGAAGGCCCTAAGCTCTGAAAAAATAATGATAAATAAGTTCATTGATTACTCTCATGTAATCCGTGAGCAGGTAAGGAAAATATCATTTGGTTTGGAAACTATTGATGACTGAATAAGGAAATGAGAAAAATGAATGGACATTGGAAACCTTGCATAATTAATGTGGAAGTGCGGATATAGGTACTTAAGTTCCGAAAAACTACACAAAATATGTCAACTAGTCCCCACATTGCAAATCCGAGAGCAGCTAGTCAATGTTTGGTTTTTTTCTGCAGTTAGCTGCAGTTTTCTGAATGCGTCCATACATTTTCTATGGACATTGAATTACGCAATGACCGAATACCGCGTAATCCTTTTGACCGCCAATTTCTCGATATGTCCATTGCACGTGTGCAACACCCCAGCAATGCTATTGTGCAAACAAGGGTTGCAATATAGTATTTCTGATCAAATCAATTTTGCTGTGTTCACTAGACTCTCGTTGTACACACTTCATCAATCTAAATAAAAATGTTCTATAATGCTTAATTTAAGATCTCTGGTCATCAGTTGTAAAACAACAAGGCCCCAGACCATGATGTGTTAACCGACCGGTTTTACATTTTCTTAACAGGTTTCAAGCCTTAAATGGAGGCTTGCTGGAAACAATTAAATAGATACTAATCTGAGATTAAGACTTGTAGCTGGCAAAGATCCACATCTCAAAGTTTTCTCTACTTGGCTCAATCCAGTGCGTTGTTACCAGCTGTAATTGTACTGCGTTCGTTGCATTCTTGGTGAGGCAGCAGAACACGAGGTCACATGGATAATACATAGCGATTATCATTAAGGGGGCTTGTCCAAACTACTTTAGCGTCATTGTGACGTTAACATATTAACCCCCCCCCCCCCCCCCCCCCCCCCCCCTTAACGTCATACTCAATAAACTTTTCGTACGCGTCTCGTGGCACCTTGTAAATGTCTTGCACATCTTTCAATACTCCTCCGAAAAGTGTAGTCTGAATAGACATAACTGCTGCCACTAGAGTCAACGCTGCTTGCAAGCTAGATGTTTCGCGGACAATAAAATTTTCTTAGCGTCATAGCCTTAATCCCCCCCCCCCCCCCCCCCCCCTAACGTCACACCCATGTGAAGTTAGCCCAACATTCCGTAGCCGCACATTAAACACCAATTAAGAACATCGCGCGCCGCGGGCGCTGAGGCGCAACTGTAAAATCGATAGACGCGCTAGTATATAGTAAAGTACTTTACTACTAGTATGCATAAAAATGTACGTAGACCTACACAAAGTTAATAATACCGTACAATGAACAAAAGAAGGCCATCATTATAACCTGCATGCCCCCAACCAAACAAACCAAAATACAGGTGAGGCTGCACTACTAAGACATCACACACAGCCCACATGACATGCCTATGCTAGTGGCACGCCCTTGGCCCCTCCCCTTTTTGAACAGGAGAGGTTCAAGTGTGCATACATAGGAACAATTTTAAGAGTTGCATGCCCCCAACCAAACAAACCAAAATACAGGTGAGGCTGCACTACTCAGTCATCACACACAGCCTACATGACATGCCTATGCTAGTGGCACGCCCTTGGCCCCTCCCCTTTTTGAACAGGAGAGGTTCAAGTGTGCATGCATAGGAACAATTTTAAGAGTTGCATGCCCCCAACCAAACAAACCAAAATACAGGTGAGGCTGCACTACTGAGACATCTTACACAGCCCACATGACATGCCTATGCTAGTGGCACGCCCTCGGCCCCTCCCTTTTTTGAACAAGAGAGGTTCAAGTGTGCATACATAGGAACACTTTTAAGAGTTGCAAGCCCCCAACCAAACAAACCAACATACAGGTGAGGCTGCACTACTAAGACATCACACACAGCCCACATGACATGCCTATGCTAGTGGCACGCCCTTGGCCCCTCCCCTTTTTGAACAGGAGAGGTTCAAGTGTGCATGCATAGGAACAATTTTAAGAGTTGCATGCCCCCAAACCAAACAAACTAAAATACAGGTGAGGCTGCACTAATGAGACATCACACACAGCCCAAATGACATGCTTGTGCATGTGTCACGCCCTTGGCCCCTCCCCTTTTTGAACAGGAGAGGTTCAAGTGTGCATACTTGGGAACAATTTTAAGAGTTGCATGCCCCCAACCAAACAAACCAAAATACAGGTGAGGCTGCACTACTCAGACATCACACACAGCCCACATGACATGCCTATGCTAGTGGCACGCCCTTGGCCCCTCCCCTTTTTGAATAGGAGAGGTTCAAGTGTGCATACATAGGGACAATTTTAAGAGTTGCATACCCCCAACCAAACAAACCAAAATACAGGTGAGGCTGCACTACTCAGACATCACACACAGCCCACATGACATGCCTATGCTAGTGGCACGCCCTTGGCCCCTCCCCTTTTTGAACAGGAGAGGTTCAAGTGTGCATACATGGGAACAATTTTAAGAGTTGCATGCCCCCAAACCAAACAAACCAAAATACAGGTGAGGCTGCACTACTCAGAGGTCAGTGAGTAACTACATTATATACATTTTAGGAGTACACAGGTTTGACGATTCATTTGGAATCAGAGGTTTGTGTCTCTTGTTAATAATGCTTGACAATTGTAAACTAAATTCATAACATGCAGCTTAAAATGAAAGGGGCCAAACCACATTCACGATTCCAGTTAGAAAAGTGCATTTTAATGTGCATGATGGCAGGAGAATGGATTGATTCAAAGGTGACATTTTAACTATAAATGATGGAAATAATGTAGTTTGCACTCAACAGATTATCACATCATACATGGATCTACTTCAAGACTCAAAACTGAATGTAGTTGATTGCACTTGTACACATTTCAACAAGTTTATAACGTTTTACAGGGACAGAAAGTTTTCTGCTTTGATCCAACCTTTCTGCCAGTATATAAAGCCAAAGGTTATAATGCATTGCGGAGGCATTGCAAGGTAAAGTGATCTTGAAAAACATGCATTCAAAACACTAATCATCTTAACACAGGTGAAAAACATCATGGATTATGACTGTCTACTTTTCCCTGTGCATACACCACAGCATTGGTGTCTAGTGGTTGGTTGAATGGGTTATGTTTCACTTAATGTACTATAAGCACTCCTCTATAGATTGTTTATCCCCAAGTACATGAAATCCATTGCATAGATTCTTTGCAGCAATCAAATTATGACGCTATAAATTGGATTTGGTAAGATCAGTACGTCTGTGCATTCGTGCATAGATGCAGTTTGTGTGTGCGTGTGCATATAGGATGTATTTGGCCTATGAGATGAGATATGCTTGGAACATTCAAATGTTACGATCAGACTGGAAGTACAATGACGCAGTACAGCTTTAGTGCTTACATGTGTTGTACATAGTAAATGAACACTTTACTCTTTTAGACTTCAAATCACAGTATGCAGAAGAATTCACATGATTGTGGTGCCTTTGTGTGTTTTGTAAGTAGAAGTATTCAAAACTTTACTGTGCGTCTAGCTCAGCACGTTGTATAGGCAGCAAGATTGCTTGTGGAAGGCTACCCATGCCTTCATACTCAGGTATTGTGCTACAATGTTCAGATGGTGTATTGATTTGCAGTTGTATAGGAAATGATGGGTGGATTTAGACTTCAAATGGCTCATGAGCTGTCTTGTGGAGTGCTCTATGCACTGCAATCAGATGTAAGCTAATTTAAATTTGAAACATGCATGAAGTTTTAAATTTATTTTTTCGTAGCAGAGGTCTTCATGTGTCTCTATAACCATTGATGATAGTCATAGTGGCATACAGGATGATACTGCTAAACATGGGCAGAGTGATTGTGATGATATGGAGATTGATCAAACTGATCAGCTTGGTGACGATGGTAACATGGATGATGAAGATAATGCTGATGAAAGTGATGAAGAGAGAACGACAGATCCCAATTTTTTAGTTCCTACTTATGAAAATGAACCAGATCCAAATGATATATTTGGTCTTAAATGGGGTAAGGATCACTACTTCAAGTTCCTTCCTAGATTGAAAAGGATGCCATACACGTAAGGACATCAAACATTTGCATCACAAACTATGCATGCATGCATGTGGATTTATTTCATTACAGGGAAGAACAATGCCCATTTGAAAGGGAATTTATCAGAAAAGTTGTGAAAGAAATGGAAGTAAGTGTAACATTTATTGTTTGCTACTTTTATACTTCTACTTTTCACATACTTAGCCTACAATAAGAGTGATCCAGTCTGGAAAAGAAAAAGTGTATTTCTTCGGCACATTCCTGCCATTGAAAAATGCCTTAAAGCTGATGCAAATTGGCCTTTACAGCATTGCTATGATATGGTAAACATGTTCAGATAGATTCAGCACTTGTTTTCCAGTCAACTCTGAACCCTCTAAAGGTGTTGGAGATATTTCATTATCTCATGGAGATGAAAGTGATGTTAAGTTGACGGCATCAGTTTGTACCTCAAGAATCAACAAGATTATTGTGTGGCCAGAGGTATGACTGTAACATAATTGATTCAAACTGCATGCAATAAACTATTTTTAAAACAATTGTTACCTAGATCATTACTGCTCTCATTGCCATTACATTCAACGTCAGTCGTAAGCAAGCAATCAGTCACTTTCTCAATAACACACTTCCATAAAAACTGTGTATCAGTTCTGGGTCATTCCTTATTTGCACTTCAGAATAAATGTGAAATTTCAGACATCATGAAGATATTCTCATGCACAGCTTAGTGATAAATTAAAATGTATTCACGGAGTGTTTGAAAGTCCATTGAAAACAGTAACTCATTATTAACTTTGACCCTTTCATTCACACTTTAACCTCTCCTGTTCAAAAAGGGGAGGGGCCTGGGGCGTGTCACATGCACAAGCATGTCATGTGGGCTGTGTGTGATGTCTCAGTAGTGCAGCCTCACCTGTATTTTGGTTTGTTTGGTTTGGGGGCATGCAACTCTTAAAATTGTTCTCAAGAATGCACACTTGAACCTCTCCTGTTCAAAAAGGAGAGGGGCCTGGGGCGTGTCACATGCACAAGCATGTCATGTGGGCTGTGTGTGATGTCTCAGTAGTGCAGCCTCACCTGTATTTTGATTTATTTGGTTGGGGGCATGCAACCCTTAAAACTGTCCCTATGATGTACACTTGAGCCTATCCTGTCCATAAAGGGGAGGGTCTATGACATGGCACAAACACAGGCATGTCATGTGTAGAGTAGCATCGCTCTGTTGCAGTAACGATTTGCAGAAAGAGTCTAAGTGTCAGATCTTTTTCAACAGTGACGATATTAATGACGCAATGCGGCCGTGCGGCCAAAGTATACGTGGTAATTGGTATGGAATGTGCGGCAAAGAAATGTTGGGCTAACTTCTAAGCGGTTAACGTCACAATGACGCTAATTTTTTCAAATATAGTTTGGACAAGCCCCCTAACGTTGTGATCTGATTATAGCGCTGGGCTCCACTCGCCTGGAGTTAGCGGGCACCATGCATGCATAAACAATACGACCTCCTACAATTGCGCTGAGTCATGCATAACAGACCAAGGTGAGAGGTTTTGTACAAGTGATGGCTTTTATAAAAGCCGGTAAAAGAAGATGAGAACTGGAGAGGAGACGGCAGTTTACTTGCTGCTGGTGTACTTGGTCACAGCCTTGGTACCCTCACTGACTGCGTGCTTCGACAGCTCACCAGGTAGGTGGAGTCTCACGGCCGTCTGGACCTCCCGGCTGGTGATGGTGTGCTTCTTGTTGTAGTGGGCCAGACGAGACGCCTCGGTGGCAATCCTCTCGAAGATGTCGTTGACAAACGAGTTCATGATGGACATGGCCTTGCTGGAGATGCCCGTATCAGGGTGGACCTGCTTCATCACCTTGTAGATGTAGATGGAGTAGCTCTCCTTGCGGAGCTTCTTCTTCTTGCCCTTCTCTCCGGGAACCTTGGGCTTGGCTGCCTTCTCTCCCTTCTTGCTAGCGACCTTTCCTGGCATTCTGTTCTGTTCGTTTCGAATGAACTGATGAATGAGACGTGGAGATAGGCGTTCCAATTTATAATCAATTCCACTTCCGTTTGGCGCCGGATCACTTTTTAGACTACCCAATGAAATCGCAGCATTGTTGTTAATTGACTGATCCGTTTAATCCTATTGGATGAATGTTTCGTGCGAAGTGATCCTGCTAGCTTGTACAAAAAGGGCGACGCAGTGACACAGATATCGTTGATCTATTACTACGGTTGGCTATTACAGATAAGAATGACTGGACGTGGAAAAGGAGGCAAAGCCCGCGCTAAGGCCAAGAGCCGTTCTGCCCGCGCAGGACTGCAGTTCCCCGTTGGACGTGTTCACCGTCTTCTCCGTCAAGGGAACTACGCCGAGCGTATCGGGGCGGGAGCTCCCGTGTACCTCGCCGCGGTGATGGAGTACCTTGCCGCCGAAATCCTGGAGCTGGCGGGAAACGCAGCCCGCGACAACAAGAAGCAGAGGATCAATCCCCGCCACCTTCAGCTGGCCATCAGGAACGACGAAGAACTGAACAAGCTGCTGGCCGGAGTGACCATCGCTCAGGGAGGTGTGCTGCCCAACATCCAGGCCACCCTCCTCCCCAAGAAGGCCGCAGCTGGTACTGCTCCCGCCAAGAAGTCTCAGGGAGAAGATGCTTAAAGTGTCTCGTCTTTTTTTTATTTCCTGTTGCTCTAACTGGCTTTTTTCAAAGCCACCACTTCTCACGACAGTATTTGTTACCTTTGCGGGTGTACACTGCTCTATTTAGCAGCAGTACTAATCCACGATAACGTTGGCCTTCAGTAATTCTGACGTGCTAAACTTCTAACAGTGTAGAAAAATAGCAATATCCAGCAAATGGAGAGGTGTGAATAATTTTAACTTGTCTGTATTACACTATGGCTGCATAAGGGAGGGGCTTAGATGACTCTAAGGACACGTGACTGTATGACTTGGTGAAGTCATTTGCATTGTGACTGTCACTTAACTATTTGAGTTTCAAATTATTGGATGCCTCCCAATATAAAATAACATCACAGTCAATGGTGAATGCAACATAAACAATGTTTGTTCTATAACAGTTGTAGGTCTTCACAACACAACCATAGGCTAGAAACATTGTTACTGATGTATACACAACGAACAGCCTTGGCACAAGGCTACCGAGTGTTTGTAGCTTCCTGCAGTATTGGTTGGGAATGTGATGAATTATTACTGAGAAAATCATAACTGGCGTGTCTCTGATTCCCATGACTAAGACTAGACGTGGCTAGACCTGACTATGGCTTCGCTTGAGTGAGTCAGTAAGCACCTTCATTTGGAGGTCACATGGATACATGTACCGAGACAATTTCATGCACACTAGATTGCTTCAAATGTAAGGGGGAGCAACAATGGGTTTGCCTAATATAACAATGTACATGTTGTATGAAAACTGAACATAGCCGCACGCACATATGGATATATATGGGACTAGCAGTATGAAGTCCACTATCCCACACACTATGCACGACTAACTTTGAAAAGGACTTTTATTTTATTTTAAAAGCAGTCAGCATTGATGGTACAAAACAGCAGCACATCACAAAATACGTATACAATGCAAACAGCAGAACAACAGAGCTGATTGAAAGAGTGCTCACACATACACATACATACACAGACACACATACACACACACATACACACATACACACACATACACATACACACATACACACACACATACACACATACACACACATACACACATACACACACACATACACACATACACACACATACACACATACACACACACACATACACATACACACACACACATACACACACACACACACACACACACATATCGTACAAGTGATCGGGTCGCATAGTCCAATTCAGTCAGCAGATTGCAGCATTCCCTCCCAGTAATGCCGCGACTCGCAGCTCAGAGCCGTTGCCATGGACGTCATGTCCCCGATGACCATGTTGGACCCCGCGTCAAACGAGTCAGAGAGCAGCCCATTGGCTAACAGCAGCTGGCTCTGCGAGATGGGCATGCCGTCATTAAACAAGCATGGCTCATCGTACGAGACACCTTCACTTCCAAAGTGGTGCAGGGGAAGGGTGATGTCATTCGAAACGGGAGGGAAACCCCCCGACAGCGCGGGAAAGTCGTCCAGTGCCCCCCCGCAGTCCATCGCGCACGACGTGACAGGAAGGGGCACCCGCGACTGCATCGATTCGGGCAGTGGGAGGGGCGCGGCCTTGGCGAAGGTGTTCCGCAGTCCCCCGGTGGCGGGGAGACTCTCAAGCAGCTCGTCGCTCAGCTCACTACCAGACACGGAGTAGCGCGAGCTGTGAGAGGAGTAGGAGCGCCACGATCGCTCTGAGCGTTCGTCCATTGAGCGTTTCAAGTACTGCCCGTCCTCCGTCCTCACCACCTGCCTCCAGGGGTGCTGCTGCCCCCCATGGGGGGCCGTGGGGGGCTGGGGAGATTGAGGAGGCAGCACCTGTCCCTCGGAGAGAGATGGGAGGGGCTTCACCTCACCCCGCCCATTGTTGCTGCTCGGCGTGGAGGTGCGAGAGCTGGTGGAGGAGAAGGTGGAGCGAGAGTTGGTCATGAGCGGATTCCTCAGGCCTCCGTGACTGCCATTGTACAGCGGCGGGTCTTCAGCAGGAAGCCTCTGGTCGCCCTTGGCGCCGACGGGCGAGAAGCTCCGCACGCTCGAGTACCCGCTGGACGTCATGTCGGCTCCGAACCGTCTCTGTACGCTGACAGTGACGTAGGAGGGACCCTGATCGGGGTGACGCGAGTGCTGGGCACCTCCCACGTTCCCCACGGGCACAGTGTAGTGGACCACGCACTGGCGGTCGTTGGGAGGGCAGCCATTGCTCAACAGCAAGGGGTCCGCCTGGAGAGGGTACGGGTGGTACATGGCGGGAGGGGGAGGAGCCCCGTAGGAGGGTGGAGCACGTTTGGGGTTGGTCCCCATGCCGTTATGCCGCACGGCTTTGTCGGCGACGTGACCTATGCCGGGACGATTCATGGGGAGGTAGGGGTTGGAGGCGTGGCCGCCAGGAGAAGTCACGTGACCAAAGGGTCGCGGGAGGACCGCTTGACGGTGGACGTCCTCGTTCAGACTGGGGTACTCTGTGTCGTAGCCAGAGGAGGTGTAGCCTGTTTGGGAGGAGACGTAACCTTGGGAACCACCCGTCTCGTAGCCGTGGTCTGCCATGGGGGTGGGGACTTCCCCTATCCTAGGATTGTGATTATTGGACTCCGCCTTTTTCTTCTTGTTTGGCTTCTCCTGCTTCTTTCCCAGACCTGCAGTGGCCTTGGACTTGGCTTGGGGGGGTGGTACAGACTGGGCACCCATACCTTCCGTGCAGCTTTCTTCATCAGCACCGGACATGGCGTCTTCGGCCTTGGGCTGGGGAGGAGTAAAGAGGGGAGGGGGGGGGGAGGGGGAAGGAGGTGTTCAGTCACCATACACAATTGTAAACACAAACCTGGTCGTAATTGTTAGACACTAACTAGGCAGTACTCAGTGATGCTCACATTTGCAATCTACATACATGTTGCAGATCACAATACTTTCTTAATGACCATGATAAATAAATGTCCACATTAAGTGTTCATGCAAGAGGGTTCACTAGCATACCAGCAGATACCAATGGACACATACATGTACACAAACATCTACACACACATCTACACACACATCTACACACACATCTACACACACATCTATACAAACATCTACACACATCTACACACACATCTATACAAACATCTACACACACATCTACACACACATCTACACACACATCTACACACACATCTACACACACATCTACACGCACATACATTATATATATAAATACACCCATAAACACATTCATGCATACAAACACATACATACGCAAATACATTCACACACAAACACACACCTTTTTGTTGACTTGACAGTTCTTGACATGCTTCCTTCTTGAGCTTGGGTCTGTGTACCTCTTGGGACAGCCAGGGTTTGGGCAGGCATATGGCTTCTGTGTGGGGGGATGGGAGAGGGAGGAGGGGAGAGGGAGGGATGAGGGAAGATGAAGGTACTGAGAGGAGATGGGACACTATCACTAACAGCTAGAATAGAATGGGTGGTACATTCTCATTAATTCACTCTTCGAATAAGCTACATCTCAACACATGCAATATCAGCTTCTCATCCAATAGGTCTGACTGCCATAACTGTGCCCCAAATAGAGTGCACCCAACACAAGCCTGCGATGCAGCTGAAGTGTGTGTGTGTTTGTGTGCATGTGTGTATGTGTGTGTGCATGTGTGTCTGTGTGTGCATGTGTACATGTGCGTGTGTGTGCGTGTGTGTTTGTGTGCATGCGTGTGTGTGTGCGTGTGTGTGTGTGCATGTGTGTGTGTGTGTGTGTGTGTTTGTGTGCGTGTGTGTGTGTGTGTGCCACAACTGCCTTTCCTAGATGGTGGTGTGTACATCCCAATACATCTCCACATAGGATGAAGCTTCATACGTCACACTCCACACACACCACAGCCCTCAGATGATAGCATCCTGACATCCTGTTGATACCATATTCAGCCAATTGGATTCTCAACTAACAACCTAATCTGGCTATATTCCCAAAGCAATCCTCATCAGAAATTTGGACCCAATTTTCCCTCTGACAGCATCTTTAGTAAGCCATGAGATCACGGATTCCTACTGAGTGGCAACCATTAGGGGGCAGGGACCAAAGGATGACAAAACGGAGGGGGGGGAGAAGTGTGGGAAGTGGAGGAAGAGTCCAACGATGTGTGATTGGATGTGATTGCATGACAAAGTGGACTCAATAAGGTGAATATCATCTCCTATCCAAATGTTTAGCGTACCAATCACAAGAGCAATAATTAGACGCAGTGAGCTGTGAAATGAAAACAGTTGCCATGGTTTCATTATCCCCAAGAGGCAATTATTTTTGAGGGAGACAAATGATGTAACACCCCTTTGACGTCACACCTCACTCAATGATGTCAGGCAATTGGTTTCCATGGCAACCAGAATTATCACAGAATGGAAGAACAGTGTGCAATAACAAACAACAGGAGTGACAGGTAGTCCACTAGACACATCTGGTGGCACTCACCTCATCAGAGTGGGTCCTGTTCATGTGTTTGGCACAGTCAGAGGCATTGGAGAAGGACTTGTCGCAACCCTTGTACTTGCAGGTATACGGTTTCTCACCAGTGTGGGATCGAAGGTGGGTCTTGAGGTTCTCCAGTCGTGAGTAGGCTTTGTTACAACCTTCAAACTGTGGTGATGGGGAGAGGGAATGTTGGACACTGAGAGTAGCATGGATATACAAAGCTAGAGTGTATCCATGATAGTAGTATGATCATTAAGTACACGCGTACAAACTGTGCTTTAATTGGAATCAGGGTTCTTTTGAAAGTACAACAGCAGGGCCCTTCGAGCGACTCTCCCCCACGAGGGTAAACACAGCCTTCCGTAGGGACTGTGAATTCCCTCACCTGAGGATAGTTCAACTGTAGCGGGGTATATTCATTGCTCCAGGTATGGTGTGATTCCAACCGTGACATACCGCCAAGGTCAACATAAGTGTCGCGCTGGTGACAAGCATATTCGCCGTTACTCGCACTTACGCACGTAAGCACAACATGCACCGTCACCTTGTATCTCTCTCATTCACACACAATAGCACACAGATGCGGCACTTAGGGCACTTATTAGGCCTACCCGAGTTGAAAACAACATTAATTTAATTTTAACACGGTAATGGGAATTAAATTCAGAACACAACTATGCATAGATTAGATATACTCACCGTGCACTGATGAGGTTTCTCGCCCGTGTGACGTCGCATGTGGACCAGGAGCATGTACTGGGCCTTGAAGGCCTTCCTCTCACGCACGCAACCCTCCCAGCAGCACAAGAAGTCTTTCTTGCTGTCCCTGTAGATGTGGTCTACGTTCACGTGTCTGACCAGCTCGTCCAAAGTCCCAAACTGGACGTTGCAGGCCGCTCCACAGGCACTGGTTGTGGTGCGGGACCTCCGTGTTCGGGTAGTTGTAGTACACACGCCTCTTTGCTTTGTGGTCTGGGTCTGGGGCCTCGTCTCCGCTGCCACTCCTGTTACCGCCACTGTCGACACCCGTCGTTGTGGAATCGCACTCCACCGTGCGAGTATGCCCAGTTGCGTGGTCACCTTCCTCTTCAAAACCCAAACCATCCTCCTCCCGAACAGTCGCCAACGTTTTTAGGGCATCTTTGTACACGCCCGGGAACTCGGCGTCGTCGACGGAGGCTGTGACCGGCTCTAGCTTCAGCTTGGATACGTCTAGCTCCACTGAGATGGGAGCTGCGCTGTCGTTAGCGGGGTGCTGTGGCCTTGGCTGCTGGTGCTGTGGCGTGTGCTTGAGGATGTGTGAGCGAAGGGGCGTGGCAGGGTTGGCGAAGACGGAGGGGCTGAGGTGGCCAATGGATCCTGCGGAACTGCCACGTGACGCAGTAATGTAGTTTAGGAGGGAAGTTGGAGAGGATCGGATGAGGTTGCTCAGATCGAGCGATCCTGTGGAGAGCGGAGAGATTGAAAGAGCCCGCTTCCTCCCTAGCTTCGCCGAGTTGAGGGGGCTGATGATCCCAGAACCAAGTGGGGATGGAAACTCCAGCGCTAAATTGTCGGACCCGGAGAAGGCTGCCAGTAGCTGCGAGATGGAATTGGGGGTTCCTGACGTGCTGTGAAATTCTGGCGACACGGCCGGCCCGCCAAAAGCGGTTGCTCCACTCTTGCAGTACAAGCGGCCGCTCCCCGTGCTCTTGCGTCCCGCCTGTTCTGCCGCCAACATGGGGTCGCCCCTGTGCTGTTGAAGACTGGCGGAGCTGCAGTTCTTGTAAGGAGCGAGTCTGGATGGATCGGACACGGAGAAAGCCGGAGAAGTGCGTACGGTTCCGCCGATCAGAAACTGGCAGTTATTCCCTCGATGCTTCGAATCTATCTCTTGGATGCTTGGACGAGATCCCGTATCCATTACTTCGCCTGGAAAGTCGTTTAAGCTTGTTTCGCCACATACCGCTGGCTCTTCTGTTTTCACTTGGGGCAACTGTTCCACCGCTGTGCTTTCCATTATATCTTTTGTACTTCTTTTAGCTATAGCTCAGAGGCACATCTGGATCGATGAGCGGGTGGATGGGAGTAAAAGAACCTGTAGAGTCGATAATTTAAGCTGCGAAAATCCTCTTAGCACTTTGTGCTGCAAAAAAAAAGTCGAAGTGGAGGTAGGTGGGGCTGCTAATTGATCTCCTCTGCCGATGTCTCCAGTCAAGGGAGGTGTATATATATATCTCTCTCTTTTCCCCACGACGCGGACGTCTGCTCTTTAAACGCACCTTTCCGTGTGACACAAAACTGTGTCTGAAAATTGCAGGCTTTATGGTTGTGAGTGAAGCCGTACAGTGTTCGAAAGTTTGTTTGGACCGTAAACAGAAGATGCCTTCTAATTACCCGTTGATAGAAGACGGTTGACCAAACATGACGGTGATGGAGGTCATTTTATTGTAATTTTATTATTATTATATTATGACCAATATTTACAAGGTGAACGGGAGCGGGGTTCAGCCTTTAAAAGTAAGTTTCCCATGCCATAGAGCAGGGTGCGTACACCAAAAGCATTGTTCTAATTTCCAAGATATGAAATTCTAAAAATAAAAATAAAGTGCAAACGGGATCCCTGCTGGTAGATGTTAAGGCGCCTTAGGCATCCAAGAATGGGCCCCGTTTTGAGTAGGATTTGGGAGGTCCGAAGGGCCGAATGGTCAGACGTTTCTACCTCTGACGACGGGTCTTCAGAACACGCTTCCCACACTCAGGCAGAAGACGAGCCTTCGAATGGTGACAGAAACTCCATCTCCATCCTGCCTGACGATCTTCTTCTCAAGTACGTGTGTACACAAGCAATGTGGGGGGGGGGGGGGGGGGGGGGGGGGGGGGGGGGGGTGGGGGGGGGGGGGGTGGGGGGGGGGGTGGGGTGGGGGGGGGGGGGGTGGGGGGGGGGGGGTTAACACTGTAGCATCCGACCATGAATACTTGTATGGGGCATTCTGTAATTATGCTGGTGCACGTGATCTTTTATTTCCACGTTTCCTTCCAACAATTTGCACTGCATGCACAAAACAAAACTGCACATCACGTGCACAATACACTTGCACCACATACACACACACACACACACACAACACACACACACACACACACACACACACAACACACACACACAACACACACAACACACACCACAACACACACACACACACACACAACACACCACACACACCACATACACACACACACACACCACATACACACAACACACACACACAACCCACACACACAACACACCAACAACATACACAACACACACACACAACACACACACTTTCACGTAACATTCCACCACGCGCAATTATGCACACACACACACACCACACACACACACACACACACACACAGGATATTTTCCTTTCTCGATGTTGTTTCGCTCTGTAGGTGTGCCCAAGTCTCCAGAGGTAACCAATAGCAGTGTCATACTTTGTTAGTGGGACTGCACCTGGCTAATTGGATTGCTAATGAAGGAGGAGGGAGGGCACACTGGTAGCCATCAGCTGTGGACCCACGCAATGGGGAGGAGGGAGGGCACACTTGGTAGCCATCAGCTGTGGACCCACTCAATGGGGAGGAGGGAGGGCACACTGGTAGCCATCAGCTGTGGACCCACTCAATGGGGAGGAGGGAGGGCACACTGGTAGCCATCAGCTGTGGACCCACTCAATGGGGAGGAGGGAGGAGCACACTTGGTAGCCATCAGCATTGGACCCACTCAATGGGGAGGAGGGAGGGCACACTTGGTAGCCATCAGCTGTGGACCCACTCAATGGGGAGGAGGGAGGGCACATTGGTAGCCATCAGCTGTGGAACCCACTCAAGGGGGGGAGGAGGGAGGGCACACTGGTAGCCATCAGCTGTGGACCCACTCAAATGGGGAGGGAGGGAGGGCACACTGGTAGCCATCAGCTGTGGACCCACTCAATGGGGAGGAGGGAGGCACACTGGTAGCCTCAGCTGTGGACCCACTCAATGGGAGTAGGGAGGGCACACTGGTAGCCATCAGCTGTGGACCCCACTCAATGGGGAGGGAGGGAGGCACACTGGTAGCCATCAGCTGTGGACCCACTCAATGGGGAGGAGGGAGAGGCACACTGGTAGCCATCAGCTGTGGACCCACTCAATGGGGAGGAGGGAGGGCACACTGGTAGCCATCAGCTGTGGACCCACTCAATGGGGAGGAGGGAGAGCACACTGGTAGCCATCAGCTGTGGACCCACTCAATGGGGAGGAGGGAGGGCACACTGGTAGCCATCAGCTGTGGGACCCACTCAATGGGGAGGAGGGAGGGCACAACTGGTAGCCATCAGCTGTGGACCCACTCAATGGGGAGGAGGAGAGGCACACTGGTAGCCATCAGCTGTGACCCACTCAATGGGGAGGAGGGAGGGCACACTGGTAGCCATCAGCATGTGGACCCACTCAATGGGGAGGAGGGAGAGGCACACTGGTAGCCATCAGCTGTGGACCCACTCAATGGGGAGGAGGGAGGGCACACTGGTAGCCATCAGCTGTGACCCACTCAATGGGGAGGAGGGAGGGCACACTGGTAGCCATCAGCTGTGGACCCACTCAATGGGGAGTAGGGAGGGCACACTGGTAGCCATCAGCTGTGGACCCACTCAATGGGGAGGAGGGAGGGCACACTGGTAGCCATCAGCAGTGGACCCACTCAATGGGGCACTGCATTGAACAATATATTCTATAGGGAGGGCCATGCGTACACTGTACCAGTTTGTTTGTTAGCTCAGTGTGTGCATGTACATGTATGTGCATACCTCCACGTACATGTGTGTGCCTGCTGAGTGGTCATATTGTGGGCATGACCATCTGACCCTCCCCCCCCCCCCCCCCCCCCTTCCTCTTCCCTCTCCCCTCTTTCTGGGCTTAGGCATGATAGTACACACTGATGGCTTCACCATGGCACCATGGGATGTGAGCAGATGGTGTAATGGCGGGTCACCACCTTCCCCACCAACACCCCCATCACCATCCACGCATAACCTGTCGCATTGCAGGTTTCATGTGATTATATCCCAGCAGGAGGCCTCCCCCCCCCCCCCCCCCCACCAGCGTTCTTATTGAATACACTGTGCTGCCGTGTGTGCTGTGTATGTGGTGTGGATTAATTAGAATGCACACACCCCCCCCCCTCCCTCCCAATCAGACCTGGAGCTCTCTTGCTTTGCATGGAAGCAATTGGCAGCACGTTTGTCTCTTTGACTTCCAAACAGCAATTGAGGTGAGTGTTTATTGTTTTTTTTTCAAAAGGGTAATAGTGGGCATTAATAAGGATGAAGCAGGTGTAGTGAAGGAGTTAGCATGTTTTTTATTCACAATTACGAGATGAGGTCAATATTCATAGCACTATTGGTGTTTAAAAAACAAAACAAAAATCAAAACAAAAAACTCATACAGATAACAAGTAGCAAGGTCTTCTCAACACTGCTCACAACCCAGTGCCACAGTGCCAATAAATATAAATAAACAGTTTAAATATAACTAATTTGCAAGCAACTACGTTGTCCAGAAGGTATGACTGACTGGAGGTCACAGAAAGGGTCATGAAGGTATGACTGGAGGTCACAGAAAGGTGTGTGGTTTACATACCAGACAAGAGCTATTGTCAGATCTTCGAGGGAGGATAAAAAGAATGTCATCTTCATACCATTGTTTTCACGCAACCAAAAACTTGTACAACAGAAAACTCCACAAAATAGCAGATAGTCTTTACTCATGTCCAAATAAGGACATGCCTGTCAGTATTGCCAAATCGCTGTGGTTGATGTACTGGGAGGTCCAGGGAATTGAAGGTCATCTAGTGAGACAATTGGGGGGTAGTGGGTGGAGCCTGAATGCACGCTCTGCACACCACAACCTGGAAGAGGGGGAGGAGGGATGAGGGGAGGGGTTCCATTCCCATTAGAATGGTCAATTGACCTACTTCATGAGTACATGGATCTGTCAGTGGTATCTGTGTGTGTATGTGTGTGTGTGTATGTGTGTGTATGTGTATGCATGTATGTGTGTGTGCGTGTTGTGTGTGTGTGTGTGTGTGTGTGTATGTGTGAAAGCTAAAGAAAAAAAGACTTTGTCTCTATTAATTGATTGCCTAACTGTATGCTTTGAGTGAGTCCTATAAATTGAAGTACCAGAGAGTGGAGGGAGGAGGTGAGGATGGAGGGGAGGTTTCAAAGGTGCTAAGTGCTAAAGAATTCTTGTCGAAAAATCTTCATCTGACGGTAGTAGTTGAAAATGCAGATGAAATAGATGTGGTTGACTTGCAGACCAGGTGTCTGGAGGGCACTTACAACTATTGAATCATCCATCCACTGGTAGCTTGTGGGACTTGTGGGCTGCTTGATGAAACATGATCACCTGATAAATACCCATCAGTTGGTAGCATATCTTTTGAGGAATTTGACAAAGATGTCTTTCCTGCAATGGAAGAGTGCAGATATGGATTGATCCGCTAGTGACAAGTTAACCCCACATGCTGTTCTTACTGTGTTACTTGTTCAATAAATGCATGCACTAATCCATAAACCATCCATCTCGTAACCCCTCCTCCCTAGTGCACTCCCTCCCTCTTACACCTCCCTTCCCCTCCACACCTCCACCCCTCCCTCCCCTCCTCTCCCCTCCCTCCCCTCCTCTCCCCTCCCCTCCCTCCCCTCCTCTCCCCTCCCCTCCCTCCCCTCCTCTCCTCTCCCCTCCTCTCCCCTCCCCTCCTCTCCCTCCCTCCCCTCCTCTCCTCTCCCCTCCTCTCCCCTCTCCTCCCTCCCCTCCTCTCCTCTCCCCTCCCTCCTCACCATAGGGTAAGGTGGTCGGTCATCTCTCACGAAGGTGTGGTGGTTTCCTTCGAACGTTGGACCTTCAGGAGTGTATAGGTGTGGAAGACCCTGCATTGGAGTGAGTGGAAGGAGAGATGCAGGGAGGGGGAAGGCGGAAGAGAAGGGGAAGGGTGGTGGG
>JABACO010000007.1:1755067-1788328 GCA_013339895.1 Ephydatia muelleri
CTGCTGACGCAGGTTCAGATATCTCGTACCCAGACCCAACGTTACGCAGATGCGGGTGCACAGTACGCTTACGCTTACGCAGGCCTGGTAAGCTGCTGTACAGTAATCAATTCTGTCAAAGGTCACCAGAATCTTGGTGGAAGAGTTATGCAATGATTATTGGGAGGGTCGCGCATACCACTTGCTGTCCATCTTAAGGTGCTTGAACAGCAGAGTTTCTCACCTCTTGCATCACGTCATGCTGTCCACGCATCAAGCAGCAAGTTAAATGCCACGTTTGATTTTTACAGTAGACTGAACTTGGTCTAGCAATTGCCAGAGCAATCATGTCGTAGACAATCAGTGGAGACAATACTCTGCCCGATCGACCATGCGTAAATCTCGCGTTACGAAAAACCTTCATGCATGCATTCATGGAAGAAAGAAGCTGCTAGAACTGAACTGCCTGATGTGTACCTAATCGAGGTAATAAATATTGATCATGTGGGAGAACTAAGCATTAATTTTTTTATTTTTTTATTTTTTGTTAGTCATATTCTATAGCTAGAAGCCTGAAATGTCATCTTTACAGCTTACGCACTGAGAATCGGAATATCTGTCATGGAGTTGCAAGGCTTTGAATGTTTAATTGGCCATACATTTCAACGCAAGGGTTACATTTCTATTCCGTGTACTAAACATTTTATATACTATGCATGTATTTGACTTATGTCAATACTTCTCCCACCAAGGTATACTTCAAAACTGCATAATTGCACATTGCACGATCTTCCTAAGCATGTCCTCTGAGCTGGGGGTCAGTATGCATTCCTCTCGTGCGAGATAAGCCATAGAGACGCCGCCTTCTCGTATGTATCTTACTGACAACCCCAAGTTCTAGTCTTATATAGCAATTTACACATGATTCTGGTGAGCCAACGGCAAGGTGCTTTTCCAGTGGCTGGGTCCTACTCCCTCCAACTGAGCCCCCACCATGCGTATCAGGTTCTATGTCACTATAATTAATATAATGAATAACAGACCCAAAGTGAAAGGTTTTGGACAAGTGATGGCTTTTATAAAAGCCGGTAAAGAAGATATGAACTGGATAGAAGATGGTAGTTTACTTGCTGCTGGTGTACTTGGTCACAGCCTTGGTACCCTCACTGACCGCGTGCTTCGACAGCTCACCAGGTAGGTGGAGTCTCACGGCCGTCTGGACCTCCCGACTGGTGATGGTGTGCTTCTTGTTGTAGTGGGCCAGACGAGACGCCTCGGTGGCAATCCTCTCGATGTCGTTGACAAACGAGTTCATGATGGACATGGCCTTGCTGGAGATGCCCGTATCAGGGTGGACCTGCTTCATCACCTTGTAGATGTAGATGGAGTAGCTCTCCTTGCGGAGCTTCTTCTTCTTGCCCTTCTCTCCGAGAACCTTGGGCTTGGCTGCCTTCTCTCCCTTCTTGCTAGCGACCTTTCCTGGCATTCTGTTTCGTGATGAATGAGAAGTGAGAGATGCGTTCCAATTTATAATCAATTCCATTTCCGCTTGGCGCCGGATCACTTTTAGACTACCCAATGAAATAGCAGCATTAATATTAATTGACTGATCTGCTTAATCCTATTGGATGAATGTTTCATTCTAAGTGATCCTGCTAGCTTTTACAAAAAGGGCGGGACACAGTACTATTGTTGATCTCACGGTTGACTAACAGATAAGAATGACTGGACGTGGAAAAGGAGGCAAAGCCCGCGCTAAGGCCAAAAGCCGTTCTGCCCGCGCAGGATTGCAGTTCCCCGTTGGACGTGTTCACCGTCTTCTCCGTCAAGGGAACTACGCCGAGCGTATCGGGGCGGGAGCTCCCGTGTACCTCGCCGCGGTGATGGAGTACCTTGCCGCCGAAATCCTGGAGCTGGCGGGAAACGCAGCCCGCGACAACAAGAAGCAGAGGATCAATCCCCGCCACCTTCAGCTGGCCATCAGGAACGACGAAGAACTGAACAAGCTGCTGGCCGGAGTGACCATCGCTCAGGGAGGTGTGCTGCCCAACATCCAGGCCACCCTCCTCCCCAAGAAGGCTGCAACTGGTACCGCTCCCGCCAAGAAGTCCCAGGGAGAAGATGCCTAAACGTATTTTTATTTCCTGTCGCTTTAAAAACTGGCTTTTTTCAAAGCCACCACTTCTCACAGAAGAATTTCGACCTTTGCTTCTGTCTTGTAGCGTATGCCAAGAAGTTGACAACTTGTTGCTTCTAGATAATGGTTGGCATGCAGGTTTGCTCAAAACTGATCAGAACTCTTATGAGCTGACACATGAGTGCCTTGTGGTCACCTTTAGCTTGCATGGATATGTGGCCATGACCTGTTGCCACCTGATCCTTGAACCATTATTAGTCTATATGAAGACCAGATGATCTTTAACTTGTTCCAAAAGCTAATGGGGGGAAAAAAATTTTTTTAATTTTGTATGGAGTAAATGTGGACCTGCATGAAGTGATGTTGCATGTTAGATTGCCATATGTAACATGCACCAGAAGACTCTGTGATAGTCGGTCGCGGTCGCTAGTTCCTACGTCCCCGACTGACTCACTCAAATATGACACAGAGAACCCTTATTTCACACGAAACACACAATTTAGGTTCAATGCCCGACAAGTGCGCAGGCGCAGCCTAATAATAACCTAGATGTTACAGATGAGGGCGTAGGCCCTCACACTCCACCCTTCTCCACCCCACCTGGCTAATCCCCTGCCCACGCGCACCTCACATTACACCAACTCCTCTCCCCCCCAAGGTCAAATATTAGTTCTTTTCCACTGTCTTCACTCCATGCACTCTCTTGCTTCTGTCTCTTCTTTGCCCGCCCTGCTTTTCCGCACATACACTCTCTGGCATACGCTTCTCCTTGTGTCAACTCCCTCGGTCTTTCCCTTTGTAGGGCGGCTCGCGCTCTTTCTCTCCCCGGCGACAGGACTCTTTCCTCCCCAGCGGCCGGACTCTTTCCTCCCCGGCGGCAGGACTCTTTCCTCCCCGGCGGCAGGACTCTTTCCTCCCCGGCGGGACTCTTTCCTCCCCGGCGGCAGGACTCTTTCCTCCCCGGCGGCAGGACTCTTTCCTCCCCGGCGGCAGGACTCTCACCTCCCCGGCGGCAGGACTCTCACCTCCCCGGCGGCTGGACTCTCTCCTCCTTGGCGGCAGGACTCTTTCCTCCCCGGCGGCAGGACTCTCACCTCTCGTTCGTCGCTCGTTTTCTAACCTGTCGCGTTCGGCGGCGAACTCTTGGTCTCGCAGCTTTCGGTCTTCCAGCAGAAACTGGAACATTTTCTCGAACTTCTCTGCTGCCATACCTTCCTTTTTATAGGGCTGCCCAGAGCGAGTTGTCATTCGCCTAGTACCGTCGTCTGCCAACTGCACGACGAAATACCGCTGCCACCAAATGTGATAGTCGGTCGCGGTCGCTAGTTCCTACGTCCCCGACTGACTCATTCAAATATGACACAGAGAACCCTTATTTCACACGAAACACACAATTTATAGGTTCAATGCCCGACAAGTGCGCAGGCGCAGCCTAATAATAACCTAGATGTTACAGATGAGGGCGTAGGCCCTCACAGACTCACAGTGCTTTGTATGTGTATTTCATATTATAGTTAACCATGCAGTGCTTACAAAAAGTAGTGTTTATAGACTCACGATATGCTTGCATGTTGTTGTGAATGGATTAATGAGCATTAATTGACTGTAAATAACAATATGAGTAGTATGATGTGATGCTTTTGGTGACGGTGTGGTATGGGCCTGTGCAGGTTAAGGTAAGCTCTCTCTTACACCTGCATGTGGAGTGGTTGATGTGATGAATCAGCTCCTCCTCTATATGGCAATAGTCCTCCTCTGTTGGGTGGTATCCATGGTGATGTGGACACCAGCAGTGGGTCAGTGTAATAGCACCAGCTCCATCACTAGGTACAGTGTACATTTTTAAGGGAATAATTGAGAGACTGTGAAATGGAGGAACACATATGTACAAAGAGAGCAGGGGGCTGCATGGTGTATGCAGTGCTTCAGTACACAGGTACCACATGTACAACACTCACCCGACACACACATGCCACCCACACAAACACACACATAGCACAACCAAACAATAAATGGACAAATGGTTGTTCAATCAAATTACCATATCCAGAAATTTCAATACATCGAGAGGACATCTATGCATTATATTTTCCGATTGCATCAGTGGATAGAGAAAATAGAATATTTAATGGCATTTGCACTGAAAGAAAAAGTGCTAAAAGTGATTAGTACTTGCGGTCGCGGTCATTACGTACTGCGCGCTGTAAGTCGTGCTTTACGTCATGCATGAACTAGTTAACAACGCTTGTGCACGAGATCTCATATCGGTCCCCAACACATAACCATTTGCGGAAATGCTTCTATTAAGTCGAAGGTAGCAACTGAGCTTTATCGCCGCGCCTCAGTCTGTCTTTGATCAGCCAACACACGTTCAATCCTGGCCCGCTTATACTAGTACCGGTACCATTAACGAGACTATGAACTGTACTCGTATAAATATGTTTACACCGATTAGAAGTTGGCCCAACATTCCACAGCCTAACATTAATAAACAATTAACTTCATTAACACCTACAACGGCGCGCGCATTCATTGAAATTTGTGTCACACGCTTACCAATTGCATGCATATTTAATACATTACATGAACGGCATCGCATCTTGACCTATAGTGAGTGCAGAGACATAAATTGACATTATCTGAGTGCTTCTATACTATAGCCTCACCAGTCCACCCCTCCCTATGCCAGTCCATTTCGCTTGTGTACACACCACACACACACACACACACACACACACACACACACACACACACCACACACACACACACACACACACACTACACCACACACACACACACACACACACACATATGCACACCACACACCACACACACACACACCACACACACACACCACCATGGCTTTGTCAACTTTGGTCATTTTAACCATGCAGAGGACCTGGGGTAATGCTGTGAGTGCAATGACATCAAGGGACCTTATCTGAGTGCTTCTATACTATAGCCTCACCAGACCACCCCTCCCTATGTGCCAGTCCATTACGCTTGTAGGAATGCGCCTGATCCAAACGACATATTTGCACTGAGATGGGGAAAGTCTTTTTACATGAGAAGAACTTCCCACACTTCAAAAGAAAACCTTGGAGTAAGCATTTTACAGTGATTTGAACTTTACTAAATGTCTGGTACTAATTTTCAAGAAAGCATTATCCATTTCCAAGACACATAACATAAAAAGTTGTGAAAGATCTTGAGGTTTAAACTGTAATATTGATGCACATAAAAATTTATTCATCCTTTAGCCGACCCTCCGGGCCATCTTGAGTAAAGATATAGTACTTGCTATTTGATCTTCAAATCTACTTCAACGAAATTAAACAGCTTCATAAAGAAGATTTGTACTGGCCTCTTCTAGAATTTTCTGACAAGGTACACAATTCTCACCCATATCATCAATTTGACATTAGGAACATTCCTCCCATTTACAGGTATTAGAAGTGTTTTACTTTCTTCAAGAACATGACTGTGATGTAAAAAAAAAAAAAGGCTGCACTGTCATTGTCTTTCTTAAGCAAGTGTGTAGTTTGGCCAGAGGTGAGTTAATGTATCAATGGTAGAAAATAGAACATAAATCACAATGTCTATACATTTCCAGATTGTCGTAGCTCTACTGATGGATACATTTAACCTTGAGAGAAAGAAAGCAATAAAACACTTCCTTAATCAAACACTATACCAACTGTTTTCTATTTACATGATTAATCATAATGTATGGTGTTAGTAAATAACCATGTTGGTTGGCTGGCTGGACCAGCTTGCTCAAATGCATTTTTATTATGTAATTGGGACAGTTTCCGCGAAAATTGCCCCACGGTTAAAATGTTATAATAATGCATCGCGTCTGAATCGCTATAACTTCCCAACGGATAACGCTATCGACTTCCTATTTTCAACACTTCATACTACACCATTTCACTATGCAGTGTTGAAAATAGGAAGTCGATAGCGTTATCCGTTGGGAAGGTATAACGATTCAAACGCGATGTTTTTATAACATTTTAACCGTGGGGCAATTTTCGCGGAAACTGTCCCAATTATTTTAAACAGCAAGTATAATCAATACATACAACATGCAAACATGTAGCAATACAGCTGTGCTGATATGATGAGCAGTAAGGAATACATGTCTGAATACAACCTTGCAGGCACTGCCCTGCTCCTTAGGCTTACCAAGCCATGGCATGGATCTGGGAGCTATAAGTGCAGATTCTGCCTTCGCTAGTGTCACCACGGCTGTTGCTTGTAGAAAGAATGGTATGCACTTCACAGGATTAGTAAAGACAGCAACCCGAATGATTCCTAAGCAGTATCTTGATGAGGTGGAAGAGGTACGGTGATGATGTCACACTAACTTCAATTCCAGTGTAGAAGACCATAAAATCATGGCCATGCATGGAGGGATAAAGTTAGAAAGTGTTTCGTGTGCACACATTCTACAACTCTCCCTGGTAAGCCATCTAACAAGCGCAGATGGAGAGAGGTGCTTGATGAAGATGGAGAGGAATGTGAATGCATTCACATTCAGCAGCTCACATTGTACATGTATGTATATATTCACTGATTTTTGTAGCTGTCCTATCAGTTTACAGCTTCGTTTTGAAAGACCACACGAATATAATCTATGATTTATGACAAGTCATATGACTTAAGTCATATGACTTAAGTCATAAACGTACGGACAATCTATGATTAAAAAGACTCTCCATGTCACCACATACCGTCACGAATTACTAATTAACCTCTGATTATAAGAAAGATATGCATAGCTCTAATCTGATTGGTTCCCCCAAATTCTGGTGAACTTAGGTACAAGCAGTTCACCAGACGCGTAGCGGTGATGTAATCCACCCGCAGCTGTGTAACGTTGGGTCTGGGTACGAGACTACATTATGAAAGACTACGAGCAGGTCCACCCCAGTAACTTTGCAAGCACTGCGAAGGAAGTACACGCTAAATCCTGTGTCTAACAAGCTGCATCCATTTCTGAGCAGGATCGAATCTAAATTCAAACAGGCTAGACAGTAAGGAACATTCTTAATACGATACATGCATAATGTCAAGTGCAAATAAATGTTCTAAGCATCTTAGAAGCAAAGTCAGACACTATCATTACACATACATGCAGGCTGAAAGGTTACAAGAGGAACTAGCAAGGATAGAGCAACCTCCTGAAGCATGTGGCAATAAAACTTGAAATTCCACCTGCATGAGTATGGTTAAGAATGAACCATGCAGAAAAAAATAAGAATCGGACTGATAGGAGAGCAGTGTATGGGGTCCATTCAACAGGTCGTCACGATCAACAGCACACCCAGCAGATAAACTGAAGTACATAATGAAGGAGAATTCGCTCAAGTCTATAACGCTGTCTAATATACGACACCGCTGGTACTTTCCATAGTCAGACGTGCTAAGCTTGTTCGGTTCTGAAAAGATTCCATATATAGTTAAAACAAAATCAGTCAAAAGCATAGTCACAATTCCAGTTGCTACGCACTTTCAGTTTGTGAGGTGAATAACAAATAAATGTAACGTGACGCCCACATCAGCTATGCCAACTAGGGTGTGTAACCGGTTATCAGGTTATTCGGGTTATTCGGATACTCGCAAAAACCTATCCGTTCGAATAGCAATTTAGCATTATTCGGAAAAATCGATTAGTAAATTTTATCTATTCGAATAACCGGTTATGTTTCTCCATTCGGAATGGTATTTTACGTTAGGTATTTTTCGTCGTCAGCATTGACAATTCGATTCGCCCATTATTCGAATACCTTTTTATACAGATATCCGGATATGATTTTCGATTGATAATTACATACATGCAATGTGGGGGACGCTATTAAGAATTTGATAGGTATTGAGTAAGATAGTAATATAATACAATATTTAATGTGCATCAATTGGGGATACAAAATATACAGCGTAATGTTGTCTTCAAGTAGTTAAAAGTTCATTAGTATATGCCACGAGTTGTGTTTATATGTAGTAGCAATAAATTTATGTACCCGTACTAGTATTGCATTGTTTTATTGTACAGTGGTACGAAGTGAACATATCTGAGTATTGAGCTAGCGAGTGAAATAGAATGACAGACTTCTCACCCACTTCAAGTAAGTATAAGCGCTCTGTTTGAGTATGTATAGGAATTAGAGATCATTACGCAATCGTACTAATGGGAAATTTCATATGCATTTAGCGAGAACGTGAATAGAGTGTTGTTGGATGATTGTAAGTGAAGTACGTGATTGTAGGTGATGTGTTGTGAGTTTTTAATGGTGATGTCTGGTCTCAGTGGTTAGTGTTGGATGGTTAGGTTTACATTACTATTGATATTTACAAGTGCATGGTAAAGATATACAATTTATTAAACTCTATTTGGCAAACACATGCTACTGTAGAGTGTAGACCTTTGTGTCTCTATATTTTCTACTGACATGAATAGCTCTAGTTTGGGTGCGAAACCAGGTGGATTTCTGTGCAGACATAAATTATCTTCTCAGTGTGCACTCCATAAGCACCATAACCTGAATAACCTAGGTAATCGGCAGGAAATTTGGCAAAACCTATTCGGAAAAATCGATTTTGTTTTTTAAACTATTCGGAAAAATCGATTTTCAAGTCCACAAAAACCTGAAAAATCGATTAGTGTTTTAAAAGTATTCGGAAAAATCGATTTTCATTATGCAGGGGAGGTTACACACCCTAATGCCAACATTACAGATAAAAGTTAGTCACGAGTGTTAATTGTTAAAAGCTTCTTATAGCTTTTAACAAACTATTTACACACCTGGTATAAAATATACCCCCGTGACTTCTTCGCTATAAAAAATACAAATCAGACCTTGCAGCGAACCGCTAAAAATGCGGACCGATCCTCCCAACCAGTTGACGTATATATAACGCCAACCGGCTCGATCATATATATAGCAGCCCTCAGTTTGTATCTATAATATTCTTAGCAAGAGTTGTGATTGAAACAAGATTGTTTTTGTTTACAGATTGTGACGATTTGTGTACGTTTAATAACTCTAAATCCGTTTTAGATACAATGGGAAAACGATTAAGCCAGTCTTGGCAGCTTTTCACTTGTCGTTTACAAAGGAAAAAGTTTGAAACGTCCAGTCATGGTTTTTCATGGTGGTTTTAACATTAAACCACTCTAGGATTGGTGGTCTAGCGTGGAAATAGCGTAAAAACCATCCTGGGATTAATGGTGCTAGTTCCGTACGCGGTATACCCCGTATATATATACGCGGGGTATACCCCGTTAATTTGTTTGCGATTTATTAAGGTCTAGGACATCGCAAATATTCTGCAGTTGCTACAAACATATGAAGGAATGGTTGAATAACAAGGGTACACAATACTGTACATGTAGTTATAATACTTTCCTACGACATGTAGCGTTGCGAACGTTTTCGCTAACTTTATCAGTACAAGGGTTATAATTCATCGTCCAGCGGCTTTATAAAGAAACCACCGATGTCAAAACTATACTAGCTAGCGCTCGTATTTAACCTCACGAACGTGAACATTTATTACACGCTGACACATTGCTATTTTATTAGTACTAGTTCTGATGCTTGCTGCATGAATTCACACAATAGTGTGACTCACAACAAGACATGATTAAATTTTATACGCGTACTTGTTTCCCAGAAGGCAATTCATGCACATCATGTTACCCCTTCGATTATATTTATCTCCGATGTTACCTATTTCGCGAGGCACAGGCATGTACGTAACCTCAAAATCCTGAACTGGATGGTGCCTGCCATTTCTAGTTGATCAAGTAGGGACGCGTGGTGGCTACAATAACTGTTAGACCCACAAAGCAATTGAATATAGTTAAAACAAAACCCACCAAACCGAGTACGACTCCGTATAACCATTAATAATAGTATTATCACCATTTAATATTGTAATGTATGCGTGTCAAACCAAATACAGTGTATAAAGTCTTTGCTCTAACTTGATTTGGCAGGGTCAAGTGATGACTACACAAAGATCTTTAAAACACACATGTGATGCAATACTGAGATTTAAATGCTGAAATTTTACACAATAGTAAATTACCCTAAGCCTTACATTCGTTTGTAAGCTACGGTAAAATCGGACATATGGTTTGTTTCATTTCAGGCCCACGTTGTATACCCGGTATACCCCGGAACGGAAGAGATTAAGCGTCCAGGGTGGGAATATTGTAAAAACCATATGGTCTTGTCCTGGTTTTGTCGAACAAAAACCATGTTGAAGCAAGCTTCAACATGATCGTTTTTACCACCCTGGACGGGATGGTTTTTACGCCACGCTAGACCACCAATCCCGCCAGAGTGGTTTTATGTTAAAACCACCATGAAAAACCGTGACTGGACGTTTCTTCTCACTTTTTCCTGTGTTAGGTCCCTCGGCTCAGTGTATTGCTGGATAAGGCGGAGAAAAGGTGTGTTCTCATCCCCAGACATGAGCATACCTCTGTTAACACAGGGTCAGCAGTTGCTCCACTACCGTACGTCTTGACCAAGAGTTGAGAAGGTTAAGAGACGAGCTAAAAGATGCTCCAAGTAATTAGTTTCCCTCATTCATTTAGGTCACATCGTATCTGAAGTGTGGTTTTGTATGTGCATGTCTCTCTTTGCTGTCATGTGACATTTCCCATTTGTACTGAGTTTAATGTTCCTGATTATCGCTTAATCAACCTAATCTCTGTGCACACATGGCAGCTGTTACTTCATGCATGGTTACACAAATCATAGTAAGCTTATAATACTCATGAAGGGTGAAATGGGGACATCTCAGCAGAATTGCCCTTGCATTCTGCCTCATAAAGTGACAACTTAGATTTGGCTCAGTGTTTCACTTTCATTTGCATGGCAAGTCTGCTCAACCTGGAAAAGCTTCTTGCACGTCGCATCCCCAACCACCATAGACTTCAACAACTACATGTCCAGCCCAACCTTGAACTCATCTCATCGTTTTCAGCGTGCTTTCCAACCTCACCATGCACATTCTGCAGCAGGAGTTGCCTGAAGCCCAAACTTGCTTCCAGAATGAGATCTGTATTAAGCGGATGGATGGCTTTTAGGTCAAATGCTGCAGGGTGGGAGAGGGGACCAGCTTGGCACCACTACATCTACTGGTCTACTATACAACCAACCTCCCTTCTCACTTCTGTGATTAGCTAGTACACACCAATCTTGGCAAACTATGTACTGTAGGAATGCTGAATATTAAACACATATCGATCTAGAGGTCAGAGTATGTATTCAGTTCAGAGCTATCTCTATTTCCTCGCCAAGTATTCAGTTCAATTTCTCTTAGCACATCAACTAGTGTCTGCCATGTTACAGGTTGCCTTCCAGTACCATTGATCCACTTCTTATACACAGCTGTAACAATCTCTACAGGGTTACCGTGGCATTGCTCCTTAAGACTGTCGACTATCTCACAGTTGTCATCATCCAAGAGGAACATTGCTAAATTGGTATAGCATGTACATGTACTGGTTCTCTGTATGATGTTAAGGTTCTTCTTTGCACCATCACCCGGGATTGGAAGGGAAGTCAACAGCTTCACTGTAGGCTTACCTGTGTATAATAGAGGCCATCATTAACATGTGCACACTCATAATGAAACTAGGGCTAATATCATCAGCGTGAAGATAATTGCTTGCATGTACCAGAGAGAAACCCTGTGTGCACATGGCACAAGCTATCTTTATGTACATGTAATAATAGTCTGGTGTCCTGTGGTCTGAGTATGATGATGGTGGCATGTACATCACTATCATGCACCAAGTACATGTACTGCTAAATAACTTTAGTCATACAAGTGATTACTGTGAACCTATGAGAATTGCACATTAATATCCAGACGTGCACTGTAAAAGTGTTTTTCTAGTGGATTGATTATGCTATATCAAATAATGAACATGGCAAAACGGTGCCATTGCAGAGATATACATCAAGAGACTATTCATGAAGCTACACAGCATGTACATGTGGCTGGTCCTCATTTGTACTAACCTTTCAGCTGCACTACTACCGGTACAAGTCTGTCTCTCATCTCTGGCTGGGATGAAGACACTGCAAGTTTACAGGAGTCATAACTGAGTGTATTCCACTTATGTAAATACATGCAAACACAGACAAATCTTGTTGCTTGTTCTATATGTTCAAATCTGACTATTACGGTGTGATCATGAGCAATGTTTTAACTCAGGCTGGTGGAGTATGTGACTCATGTGAGATCTTTACTAAACAGGTATGCCATGGATTTAAGTTGTAGTGTTGAATACTACGTGCACGGAGTGCTGTATATTGTGATGGTGCAGGCTGGGAGGATTGAGTCCATTCTTTCCTTGGGCCCCTCTACCCATCTACATACAGTCGTTATGAAATACCTTTTTTCTGCTCATGCGACATCACCTGAACATGAAGAGCAATAGAAAGGTAGTAAACAGAAGTCAAATTGTTAGCATAATATAAAAGTGTCAAATTCCCATTTCTGATTCTTGCAACAGTATTTTCAGCAAGAACAATGCAGTATTTAAAAGATTTAATTTGTCAAAATTAGACTTACACATTAAAAAGCACATGTTCCATAAAGAACATGAAAATAAGCCATGCATTAGTGACACGTACCTGTGGTGGTAGAAACCATTGCTTATGTTCCATGGATAGATCACTTGGACTACCACTATAGCAACATTTCATTCCAGAGACTCACAATTGAATGTACACATAGCAGGGTGCTGATACTGGGAGTAACTAGCATCCGGACAATCGCATGTCTTTGAACAATAGAACCCATATGATGGAGATGGATATTGCATATGTTTGCAAACCTCTGCAATGCCTTGCTTATGTCTTGATAATCTTATATTTCACACATGAGTAATCTTGTGGATCTTTTTTCACAAGGCATACTTCATAGTGTGCAGAGAATGCACTAAATATTACATTGTATGATTTCCTGAACATGTACAATAAAATTTTATTTTATTTCTGAATGGGTATCACCTTTATCAAGCTCCCATTTGTGCTGAACAATAAGCCTAGTTGTTGCAGCACAGAAGAGCCCAACAGGACAGTAGCCATGATCAAATAATACCAAAACGAGGGAAGAATTACTGGATTGGTTACAAGACAATTTCACCTTGGGTAGCACTGAAGGCATAAAGAATATATTTGTTCCCTCCATTTTAGATATATATGACGATGATGTAACAGACTAATTAGCTCATCCACCGTTAAACAACCTGGAACATCTTTGAGAACTGAAGCATCTAATTGTCCCTTCTGTCTCAGTAACTTCTTATATTTAAATTGAGCACCACAATTAGAGTTTTCATCAAAATACTGAATAATAATCTGTGAGATGGAGTCAAAAATTAGCTGGAAGTCAATAATTACACATTGATCCAATTTAGGGATATCAGAATAGTATAGCAGTGTGCCTGCTTTAAAGTGGAGATACTGAAGAACTGCATCTACATGCTCATCTTGAACTCCACAATGTCTAGCTATGCCTATACAGTCACTTTTTTCTAGCTTGCGTAGCTCTTTCTGTTTGGCATGTTTACGAAGAACAAAATCAAACACCAGCCAAGGTGCTGGAATATCTTTAGGATCTAACCGTGATATCATTTTTCAATTTTTTCCTTCACTAATACTATATCTTGTTATTGCTATTGTCAATAGCAGTAATAAGGGTTTTTATATTTCTAACCTCGTGAATTCATATGCTTTAGATTGATGCAACAAGCCATCCAAATCCAAAGCAATTTTGGTGATTTAGCTTCAATGTCCCCCTCTTTGCCATCATGACTGACCTCTAGTTTTATCCTTATGAGTACCAACTAGTAACATTTTGCATTGAAAAGAGCTGCATCCTTTTGCGAAACAAAACTGGAAATGGCATGGAAAATATATCTTTAACAACATAGGTATCCTCCCATGCCTTTTGCCCTCCACTTCCACTCTCTGGCTGATACTGAACTGTATAGGATGTTTCTAGATCATCAGTTAGTTTGAAAATAAGAACTGTTAGAGATGGACCACTTATTAGGAGAGGAAATATCTCTGAAAGCTGGGCTGTCCACCTCCATCAATAATTGTGCAGAAACGTAGCATTGTCAATATTAAGAGCACTGACTATGTCTTTCCATTCACCAGTTTGAACAGCATTTAAGAAAAGCTCTTCAACATTAATATCTACATTATCTACATCTGTAATTGGACTGGATTCAATAACTGCAGTAGCGTGAATAGGGTCACTTGTTTTCTTTGTACACCTGGGGATGGTGCTGTATCCATATCCTGTACTGCTAGTGGTTCAGCAATCTTTTGTGGCTCTGCAACTGGTTTCTGCTGCACATCATGTTCTATGGAAGTCATATTTCTGGAAAGTTATTAAGGGACCACCGCTTTTGATTACATGTTGCAATTGTGTATTGCCTAAGCATCGTAGCAATGCTTTTGCTATGTCATCTAATCTTTGAACAGTCCATTTCCATTCATTATTTTCCTCATTAGTCATTAGTATTCGTTCAACAACAATAGGATCACAAATCTCTGCAATGTTTGTGCTTGGTTCAATGTTGCCACACTGTTGTAATTTAAAACCTCAACATGTCGCAGAAGCTGTTTTCTAAGAGTACTTTTTCCTGCTCTTGGAGTGCCATAGAAAATTAATTTGAATAATCTGAAGTTGTTTAAAAGTGACAGATTTATAATTTGCCATAACTTTCGATATCATCTTTGATGACAATTCTGAAGACAATGAATAAATGTTGTTTAAAATCGAAATGTATATGGCCTAGGCCACAATTTGAGTAGCGGTAAAAAAAAAAAGTTCCCGTAGCGTTGTAATGGTATTTACATTGCACGGTGTAACCGTATTACGTCATGGTACAGCTACGTTCGACCAACACATACACCGTATATTAATTTTAACCATTGCATGGAGGTGAGAACACATTGTGCCGTGTTTAAAAACGGGGCTCACATGCACGGTGACTCAGTGGTCTCGTCATCTTTCTCCATTTGTTCATCAACAAGCACTTAATCTCAGGTGTTTATTTGACGGCTTACCACTTGCCATAATGACACCTTATGTTACCTGTTTCAACAAAGCGCTTTATGAATTTGTAAATTCCACGTGAGAAGCCACCATGGCCCTCCCCCTTCAAGTACTTTTGGATGTATGGTGAACCGTAGCCCTTAAAATGGTAGAGAATGTGAAACTTTTGGTACGTTGAATACGCCATTTTAGCCACGAAGTAACAACCACTGTGCATTTATTAAGATGCACTACCGTTCTTTTAGCTGGCTTTCAAGACAGAAATGGTGTGTTTACAAATTTAACACGATGTGTTAGAATCACGCTCAAAACACGCCATGGTGTTTGAGCGGAAATTGTATGGCATGGAACGACCGTTCAATGGAATTGCTACTGAGACGGTACGGGGAACTTTGTTTTGACCGCTACTGTATATCATTCAAAAGGTGTATGCCATACATCCATCACACATAAGTGAAATTGATATAGATACACAAGCTTGTTTGTAGACTTCGGAGGACATTTTAATACACAATAAATTTATTTATATGGAATTATATGCCAGAAACAGCATGCAGAATCATTAACTTATGAAGCACAATGTAAATCAGTACAATCCTATCTCCACAATTACCTTTAGTGTGAATTGTGATTGGAGTACTGTAATCCCCGAAGTTCTCCACTTTGGCCCTCACACGTATAGTGTACTCAGTATCTGGTTCTAGAGACGTCAGTTCAGTACTAGTTCTATCCTGAACTTTAGAAACAGTTCTTTCCCACCCTTCATGGTGTAGCCAACTTGATATTCTGATACGTAGTGATTTAAATCATCTGGAAGCTGCCAAGATATAGTTACAGATGTGCTACTGATGACATCAGGTTTCAGTTTCAATGGAGGAGGAATTACTAAGAAGGAAGGGGAAAACACTGCATAGGTGCACTGAATTGTGGTCATGAATCAGTAACAAATTCAATTACGCAGCCAAAACAAATTTCTGTCAAGGACTGTTTTTAGAAATGTTTTGATTTCTATTGTATTCCAATGTTAATAATTCTGTAACTTTAATGGGTACCAAGTTAAATTACATTTCACCATTCTTTTATGGTATCAAAGCAATTTTGCTTCATAATTGTTGGTTCGATTTGTGCCATCTAAAGAACTTATTAATTGGGTTTAGCCATCCTGGTACAGTCTGCCCTCGTTAAGAGCGCACTTTTATAAGCATTTCCTCGTGCAGGGGCATATTCTAAATTATATTCATAGTTAATGTGGCACGGTACAGTTTTAATGTGTACATGTATAACATGAATTATTCATACAACAAGTACTAAAGATTGAACAATGCATATAGATTTGCACAATGAACAAGATCATTGTGCATGCAACAAGCACACTATCCTGATACGGTACAAGATCTGCACATGCATTCAATAAGCTCCGCACGAAAATGTGTGGAAATCTGCCACACCATTATAAAACACCCTCGGAGGCTCATTTATGCATACATCGTTATTGCTATCTGGTTCAGTATGGCGGAGTACGAGGTTTAAGCCCCAAAAAGATGTTGACAAAAAGGGTCTAATAGCTCGCAGGAAAGTGAAAGGCGTCACCCTGAAAAAGTCATAGCCACCGTCAGTGACTGGACAAGGCAGGTGAATGCAACGTTTAAAAGGCATGTCTTATGCTACTTGATCCCATGCTGTGGCAGATATGTCACAGACCAAAGTTGGCAGCTTTAAGCTGAGCAACCTTTTGCTTCTGTTTCTCCCTGTCAACTGTATGTCAGTCATCCAGCCACTCGACCTGGGAACTATTGCTGCATTCAAGGCTCGCTATAAGAGCAAACTGGCATGCTACATGGTAATGATGTAGACCCTACCCAAGACTTGTGAGGACGCTTTCATTAAAAACCATATGGAGAAATGAGCAGTCACCAAAGTTGTAAAAGTTACATTTGTTTTGGTTCTGAGATTGCATCGCATGATTTCTGTTGAGCATATTTAGATAAACAAAATATGATTTTTTGTGTGATTATACATGATCCATTTTTCTAAAATATTCAAGAATAAGGACTATTAATTATGTACAGCAAAACCTATACTTGATAATTATTAACTAGTCCAAGATGATACTTCACTTGCGGCAACGGAATCTTGTTGCTCAGTATCCTCTGTCATTAGATTCTAAATAAAATTATTGTAAGTTTTGGTTGCTGGAGGCAAAATAGTGTTTTCCGTAGACAATTACTGACTAATTACAGTATTCCACCAGCTATAAATCTTGAGTCGTGATGGATTTTTCACTTGTAGCAACAGATTCTGGTCCAGTATACAACCAGTGTGTTTTACTGTGGTGAAAACATATTTTTCACCTTAACCTGTCGGCCTGGAGGATTTATATAATAATGGTCATTGGTGCTCATGATTCAATGATTACTATTAAAAATGGCAGCCGATGCCATAAATGGCATTACTCTTGTAACACCCTCGCTCGTTCCCCGGCCCCATTTGGAATAACTTATAAGCATTGCATTGACATTAATTTCATAATTCGACGCAAATAACAACAGCTTAATTTATAATTTCTGCAAGATATTTATAACTAAGACAAAACACATCAAGTCACGTTCTTTTTTCATATACAAGGTCAGTTACAATAGTACGTATTACACTCTTGTGTGCGTACCGATACGCTTGCGTTTATGCATGTATGTCTATAAGAAGGCTTGTACATGCATACACCCAACTTTCAATCAACCCTTACGTGTGTGTGTGACACAAAAATACACACGCATACACTTACACATGCATATGCATACACTCACATGTAAACAAATGCATGAATACTGTGCATGTTTTTCTCATACCTCTCGCCACACCAGAGGTTGATGCAATCCAGGAAGTCAAACCGTTCAGACAATTGGACTTCACCAACACTGGCACTCCTCAACACAGCAATCAATGTCCTCCAGGTGTAAGGAGGTGACCTACGTCCCTCCCACTCAACAAATATCTTGCGGAATGCTCCACGATAATCATCCAAGCTTTGGTGCTGTGAACGTATCGTATCAAGATCAACGAGTGTGACGCCAAGTATGAAGTCCAATCATCTCATACTTGCTGGGAATCACAGCTGCTACATAGCTCATCAGGTCCTGCAATGATGGCTCACTGTCCAAGGACACTACAGAAATGGAACCAATGGTATTCACGCGATTTATCACATACCCAACCCACCTGTTGCATTGGGATCTTGTTCTGTGATACCCCTGTACATATCCAAAAGAGAGGGTAGTGTAAGTTATAATCACAGAACATTGATATGTTTGGACAACCGATTCAAACGCCGAGCAAAGAGTTGCAGTAGTTACATTGAATCACATTGCACTTATCATGCAATGTCTACTTGAAGACAGTTGTGTAGTTTTGTCGCATTCTACTCCATAGACATCAGTGTTCTCCCTTACGGGAGGCCATGGCAATGGGCATACATTGGGGCACACATTTAGACAAAGTTTTGTAGTTTATAGACTGTGTGTAGTGTGATAGCAAACAGGTATGTATATGTATATATATGGAAGTTCCATGACAAGAAGAAATTGATACCTGCCCTTCAAGATAAAACACACAGCATGTAATGACATTAACCTTAGGTTACCTCATACAATTATTCATACACATGAGTTTAGCTTTCCAACATCGTGTTTATATTGTTTGTACTAAGGATAACAATTGCCTTTGTATGGGAAGGCACTACTAAGCACTCAAATTTAGAGGCAAGGTGCATTAATAAAAGGGTATGGTGCCCATAAAAAAGAGCAAGGCATTCATAAAAATTGCAAGGTTAAACCTTGCTAGAACTGGCTACATGTAGGAAGAACACTGTATATTCACCATGTTCAGATTACTGACAGGACACTTTACTTCGAAGTGACTAGTGCCCTACAGGATTAGTGTTGAGTAATAGGAGGGGATAGTTTACTGTGGAAAGGAACTTTATATACTAGTTGGGAGGAAATAAATTTTTAATGCTTGCTTGAATTCAAACAATAACCCCATATGATATTAAAATTTTAACAACCCAGATGCATGGGCTAAACAATTATCAACAAGTAGCTAAAATAATGGTATCTCTAGTGAATATCCCATTCCGCACTTTCCTTTTCAGTGATCCCAGTATTGTCAACTCACTCATGAACAATGAATCAGAATGATCATTGGAATGTAAACCGCAAAATCATTTGGCCGAGCTAGATTCTGAACCTGGTAAACTATGGAAAGCCACCAAATGAGTCAATAATCGATTGCAACAAAATCGTATGCCTTTTTCATTCAATCTTGCAACAATCGACTGCTTTTGACATTCGATGTTGCAATCATGTAATCAATGATAGGTTGATCGATAATCGGTCGATAATTCCATCATAGATTGTCATCTACAGTCCCGGCTCGCAACAAAGGAAAATTACAGACATTTATAGCTTACGTTGCACCCACTAACTGCATTTGCGTGAAAGCCTAAGGAAACTGTTGAGGCAGATTCTGGTTTAGGATTAACAGTAAAACACTAACTAAAAGCATATACAGTGGCAACCTTTCAACTACTCACACAATACATAGCTCAGCACTGCTACCTTCATGAACCTGCATATAGACGAACGATACGCGACAATACACAGGCGTGCATAGTTAGCACACGGCAAATCCCAGAATTGAAGAACTTACTCGTTCTTATACCTGCTAAATGAAAACGACTCGTAGAGCAGGGAGCCGAAAATTGCACTATCATTGCACTTAATTGTATATGAACCAAACATGAGAATTATGCACCAAAATAGGAACGTGGTCATTTGATCCGAATTGAAGAATTCTCAATTGCCCACGTGGCTATAAGTAGGAAGCCAGTAACGAATACCAATACCATATAGCTTTGTGAACATGGTAGCTCCAAATAACGCCTGCAACTTCATAAGATGCAAGGACTGCACCAGCCATCATTAAGAAAATTCGGGTTAATTTATTACGGTAACCATATGGTATGTGAAAGGAATTCGATAGTTGATGCTAGAGGTACGTGTACGTGAGTTTGACTTTAAGTCTTGGGATTCGTTCCTGGCTTCCTACTTATAGCCACCTGGGGCAGTTGTGAATTCTTCAATTCGAAGACAAAATCGATCAAATGTCCACGTTCCTATTTTGATGCATGATTTGCAGGATAACGCGCTTTGATGGAAAGTCTCATATCCAGAAATCGAAGGACATTCGGATTTACATACGTTTCGTTTTGGAATTTTTGTCCTTGATATCTTACAAGAAAGTTACCCAGTATCAATTTTTGAAATTGAGTTGAATAATAAGTTCAGACTATTCAAGCAAATAAATTACAAAACCTCGTTTGCGTGTACACGAATTTTTTGTGTTTGATTGTTTGTAGACAACCAAAAATGCAAAAGTAGTTGCAACCTCTGAAACGTGCTCATCTAAATCAAATAGCATTGGAAACAGCAATAATATAATCATCTGTCACTTCGACTTGATTAAAAGGGCTTTTCCGTAAACATGTACACAAATCGTTTTCCCAATGTTATTCCAATGCTAATACTTCTTGCTCCTCAACTGATACTGGAGGTGCAAAGCAAATATATATATTAAGATACATTTTACTATTTTTTGATGGTATCCATAGTTCTTGTTTTATACTTGTCACTTCAATGAATTTTAAAGATCAGTTACCGTTACTAGCTTTATAATTATATTAACGCTATGACAACTTGATTTTTAATTAGTTTCATACTATTAATAAAAATAGCAGTTTTGAATGCTTCTCCGACTATAACTATTTGCTCGTGATGGGGTAGAGAAAAACAGGTGGTGAATCTCAGTTTGTGCCTACATAACGGTACAATAAGGTTGTATTCTTATACGCCTCTGTAACGACTCTGAATGACGTTCCTTTTAGCATGGGACTCTGTCAGGGGCGGATCATGTGCCTCAGCTGGAGCAGGAGAACAGGAAAAGCGCTGAAGTTGTCTTGAAAGAGGTTGACATTGTGTCCCTCTTGTCGTGGACGTGTATATAGCCGAGGCTGAATGAAATCACCGGCATGAATTAATTGCTAGGCGCCTGGCTATCCACTCTCAAGTGCCCAAGCACTCCATGACAAATTGACTTATGAACATGATGCTATTTTCGTTTAGTAATCGGTAATAATAAATCATTTACTCGTACAACATGTGACGTCAAATAAACAAATAGCTACATAGTTATGTACTACCCAGTGGAGAGAATTGTTGGGCAGCGGAGAAAGGTATGCTTCATGCAGGTCTTCGATTATGTAGGTTTTATCGCATTGCATAGGGTGGAAATCTAGAGTTCTTGGTCGTATGGCAGGACTGTCAAAGCATTCATTGCCGCAGCAAGTTAGTTCTAATCTCTTCATCATGCATTACCATGCATGCAATTGAGAGCTGGTTTCGCGTATACATGTATATGGGTAAACTGCACTTCAAAGCATTCATTACTGCTGCAGTGCAGTCATGCTATCTTGCACCGTATTGTCTTGCATAATGCACAATTAACTTAACTTAATTAATTGCAGACTATGACAGCATAATTGGATCATGCACCATCAACCGCATGTATCGCAATGCATGCATGCACGGATAATGCTCGTAACTAGTGAACATGAACAAGAAAAGCGTGGAAATTGTAACTGAGCGTTGTCCGAGGTTACCAGGCAATAGAGTCTATATAAAAATCGCCGAGCTTTTTTATGCATACTGATAGAACTTACGTATAAGCATTGAAACATACACCACTTTGAAAGTTAATGCCGCAAGTGCTACTGACAAAGTGAATGACATGAGGCATATCCCACTGGGTTCGAGCAAGGATTGTAATAGTTAATAATCCTTGGTTAGAGCTACTGCTGGTTCAAGTAGACAACGATAAATTAAAAGAACAGATCACATTGCACACTGCCATGAGGCATAACAGATATATTGTGTGCACACATGATTTTGGTCAGTCCCTATCGGCATGCGTTGCATGATTTATTTATCAACTAACTGACTTTTCAATCCATGCACATATGCGTGGGCGTACCGCAGTAGCCACACCCTCACGCTGAAGCCGTGGCACGCTGTATTATAAACTTTTGTTATTTTACTGTTTAATTATACCACATTTAAATCAATGTGAACCAAAGTTTCATCGTAGACGTCATGAATTATTAAAAGGTATTAACATGATATTTAAATATCTTGCGTCATCTTTTAAATACATTTATGAATAAATTTTTAATTATGTATGGTTGAAATTAATTTAAATTTAGTAAAAGGGTGCTTAATATTTTTTTCACGAAAAATGCATATAATAATCAAATCGATTTTTAGAGTATATTAAACATGTTTGAAATTGAATGTGGAAAAAAACAACAGGATGACCGCGTATGTATGGGCCATTTCTGGATATGCTTAAAGACAAATTTACAGCCAGCCAGTCGTATCATGAAAAACTTCAGATATTGACTTTGTCAACATTCACAATCGAAGAAACTCCAAGCATCAAAGCATCAAACTACATGGTCAAGAAAAGTCGAAAGCTGAAGCGGATGAAAGGAATTATGTCAATTCCTGACAACATGTCTAAGGGTCGGAAAATATCCGATGCTCTTAAATCTGAAGTAGCAGCATTTACAAGTCTGACGAGGTGTCAAGACCTATGCCCTGATAGGAAAGATCCGGTTAGTGTTCGTGTGATAAATGGGGAGAAGGAAAGGAAACAAAAGAGGCTTGTTTTAGCTAACTTAACTCTTTCGTGGGCAACAGAGCAATATTGCGCCGCAGGTGCTATACACTAAAGCCACTCTGTTTATCTAAATAATTAAACACTTTGTGGTCAACAACATATTGATCAGTTTGTTTCTGGTCATATAGTGTAAGTTGTTTGCTAACTACGTTTTCCTGCAATGCGCAACACTTTTCTTTGCACAACATGTGCATGCATGTGTACCTTAAAATTGGCTTTGCCCGCGAAAGAGTTAAATAGGGTTTGCTCAGATTTTATGGCTTCACATCCAAATGATAATATAAACATTCGCTTCCCTTCGTCCTGTATGGTGCATTTTGGCTGATTCACCTGGCACACATTCTGTATGTGTTTGTGTGTACCACCAAAACCCAAAACTTATGCTTCAGACATTAACTAAAGAGCTTGATCTCATAGACTGCATCAAGGTATGTGTACGTCATCAAACATCAGAAAAGTGCATGATGAACAAGTGCGAATTATGTCCTGGTAAGGAAGGAGTGGTAGGTCTGCTAAGTGGCTTAGAGGAGTTGGATTTCTCTGATGAAATCACATACCAACAGTGGGTGACTACTGATAGATGCAATTAGTGCATCGTTTGAGCCCCGTTTTACAATTTAACAGCTTTATATTTCCACCAGAGTTCTGGTTGCCGAAGTTCAGACTTACAGCCTGCTCTGTTTTAGGATGAATTTTATTAAAACGATGCAGTTATGATCGGTTTATTAGCATTATGGCACAGAAGTCGATGGTAGCACTACTCAAACTGAAAACGGCTCTTTTCAGAACCAAGCATCATCCAGCAGTGAAAAAAGGCCAAAGCGCAAGCAAAGGGATAGAGCACACCTGGGCATCGGTGCAGCAGACAAAGCTCTGAGGTCCAGCCCCAGTACTTTTTGGATACACTCTATCGCTGTAACATGTCCATGCAGTGAAGTAGTTTACTCCGTAACAGCTTGATGATGGCCAGAGGCGGTACCAGTACTAGATCCAAATCATTTGTCTTATCCAACGTAGGCCACACTATAGCATGGCTCACTTTGGATTGTAGTACAACAACTAACAACAACAGTGCATGCAGCTTAAGCGTCCAATCCATTATACCAAGTATGCAATCTCCCCCAATCCTCTCTATTCACACTGCTACCGCATATACATGTATGCCCCTACATGTACAACTTTCTTCATACTCGTTACCCACATACCTTCCATCTGCCTTTGCTGCAGTGAAGAGCTTGGTCAGATCTGAAAATGCAGTGATCAGTACAACTTCATTGCAGGGTAGGCTTACCTTCCTCAGCAATCTTCAAGACCTGCTGACTGTGTCCATCCACCACCAGCAGACCTCCTCCTGATAGCAACAATGTCTCCACCCATGAACACTCAAATGGTAGGTCTCCTATGTGCATCCACTTCTGATCAGCATCATGGAAGGCATAGATGGCAGATGTCTTCTTTGTACAATTCCGGTCTTCTGCCCCTCCAACAGCAAGGAGCACATCACCAACCACACATACTGATGAGTACATGTATGGCACATCTGGTAGCTTCCTCCAGATAGATCGCTGTGCATCAAAGGTGGAACTAGTCTACATGCAGTGAATGTTGTGTGCACATGTGTGTGGTAGAAAATAGGTGGAGATGGGTAACATGTGTGAATCTGTACATACATGTGCATATGTACCGTAGTAACATGTAGTGTACACTACTGTGGGTACTGAGTGTGCATCATGTACAGATATAGTAGGTTCTGCACTAGTAGGTTGGTTAACTGGCTGGCAAGCCAGGTAATCCATCCTCCTTGTGGGGCTTGGAGAGGTAAATACCGAGCGTACTACAAGCAGCAAAACCACTGGATGACATCACTCAGGTGGGTCAATACCATTAATCATATTCATAAAATTGTTGAGAGAGTAGTAGTGAATACAACAAATGTTAGATATTGCTGATAGTCATACCACACAAATAAATTGCTTTTACGCCCAATGACAGGCATGTAGTGAGAATTGCACACCATGATGAGTATCAAACACAATCACCTCTTATACCAAATCCATGGTGCGTGGGCAATGTGTGTCTCTATCACCAGATGCACACACATGCCCTATATATCCACTGTGTGATAAGAACAACCATGCATGTATGTTAACTGTGTCAACGTGGGTGTGCACTTGTGTATGTGGTATGTGTGTGTGTGTGCGTGTGTTCTGTGTGTATGCATGTGTGTGTGTATGCATCATCATGTGTGTGTATGTGTGTATGCATGTGTGTGAGTGTGTTTGTGTGGTATATTATGCATTCGCAGGTCAGCTACACACAAGTTAAACAAAGGGACAGGGATGCTGCACAATGCTCAGTGGCTCACCAGTTCATGGATGTCGGCATACCACACTGCTTTGTCCATGCCCACGCCTCCCATCACGAAGACCTTGTCCCCATTGACCACTGCTGACATCGCCCCACATGGCTGAGGAAGTGATGGTCCTCTGTGCCAGGTCTGTGTATTGCCGTCATACACCTGAACATCGTTCACGAACCTCCTTCCGTCACCTTGCCCTCCCATCACCACCATACCACCTCCACTAACACTGACTACACAGGAAAATGCAAATCCCACCGACATGTTAGACATGAGGGACCATCTCCCTTCTCTTAACTTCATCACCGCCTTACTATAAGCACCTCCCTTCAAGCCTCCAACGCTCACCAGCCCTGTCCCGCACACTGCTAGTCTGGCCCCAATCTCACCATCAGCCACTTCGTTCCACCTAGAACTCGCCTCATCTAAGACGTGCACTCTTCCTCCTCCCCACGTGACCCTACCCTCTACCTCCACAAGACCACCACCACAAACATACCCTCGACCGCCTCGCTCAGGTACCATTGCGCATTTTTTGAAACCGACCATTTTTTATGCTCTGAAAAAAAAAGTGATTCGTTTTAAATACAAAGCGAATCTTTAGCCTAGTAAATTAGCAGCTAGGTCGTATCCGGATGCACAACACGTAGGGCCGCACACCACACACTGCAGGCACTAAATTAAAGGCTAATCAGAGAGAACTTGGTGCCAATGACGTGGTCCGGACCCTCCAGCTGTGTAAGTTGTGCAAGGCTTCCTACCGCTAGTGTGTTGGGAAGGTTGCCGCACTGCCGTTCCAACACTCAGAGCTTCTTTCATCAACTCAAAACTAGACACCTCAAGTCTCTCTGCCACACAGCGGACACATTCTCACCGTGTAGTTTCTATTTGGCAACACTCTGACTGCAAAATGGACTCAACATTAAAGAATACACTCTTTCCTTAAATGGATCGATGTTTGTCAACCACAGTGCGCATGCGTGAACGCCCCCCCCCCGTGTCCTTGTTTACTGCCTCATAAATTCTGAGGAGCGCTAAGAGTATCTCATCGCGCATGCCCACTCACTAAAGGCTGCGCCGCGTACCGCCATGCCATGCCTTTAATCTCAACCAAATGTCGCCCGCCTGGTTGTCTTCATAGTCTCGTACCCAGACCCACATCGCAACTGCGGATGGATTACATCACCGCTACGCGCGTTGCGGTGGTGTAATCCGCAGCTGCGATGTGGAATACACGCATACTGGACACGACACCATATGGGATCGTTTCCGCGAAAAGGGACCTAACGCATAGATTTTCAAAATTCGAAATTCTAGAAGTCTGAAATGTACTCTATACCTTGCTTCTTACGCACTGAGAATCGGAGTATCTGTCGTAAAGGCTCTGAATTTATGTTCGTTTTATTTATTTATTTATATTTTTATTCCCAATGCAGATGCAATCTGAATCAGAGATAATATATAGATATTATCTCTGTCTGAATGCAAATTTCCCTTTCCTCTCCCCACCCCTCCCCCAAAATAAATAAAACAACATGTACAGTATTTCCAGCTCGTAAACAGATTGAATTAAGCATAGACTCAGATAATATGTCGTGTTCATGAACACGCGCGTACATGTACGTCTGTTGCGAACTTGCGTGCGCAAAAATATGATTTTAAAAAAAAAAAAAAAAAAAAAAACTCATCCCATATAACGATTGCCCCTAACTAATCAATCAGGAGGGTTTTCCCCCTTCGCTAATCAGGAGGGTTCTCCCCTTCAATCTTGGCTTTACTTTCCTCCTCAACCTTCTTCATTTTGGCCACAATCCCTTTATAAAAGGTGAGATGGAGCAGAGTGATACACGGTAGCCCCATGGTAGTAGAGGACTGACCTTTGGCAGGGTTGAAGACCCCTCCAGTCTGCGGCCACAAGCTGCACATCTTGTGGACTTCTTGAACTGCTCCAGTGCACACGACTCACAGAAGTAGTGCTTACATCTGATTGGTTGGTTGAAACATAGGTCATCATTTAGGTGCCAAACTTGCACACCACCACTTTTCGAATGCATTTGGCTATAAGTTTAGCACAACACTTACCCAGTGGTACAGGGAAGGAAGGGGAGGAGGATATTTGATGTAATATTAGTAAGACCATTGATCACAAATATTACCTCAACCCCCTCATCTGAATCTGCCACTGTTATGTGCACACACTCATCTACACACACACATGCGCGCGCACATACTGACATAACTGTAAATTTAACATATTTACGTTCGAAATACAGAAACTGCATTCTAGTTGGTGTTCGATGATATGCAATTATATGCACCAGCTTCTCTCCCTCCTCTGTGAACCCTGGCTCCCCCTCTCCTCTGTGTACCCTGGCCCCCCTCTGTGAACCCTGGCTCCCCCTCTCCTCTGTGTACCCTGGCTCCCCCTCTCCTCTGTGTACCCTGGCTCCCCCTCTCCTCTGTGTACCCTGGCTCCCCCCTCTCCTCTCTGTACCCTGGCTCCCCCTCTCCTCTGTGTACCCTGGCTCCCCCTCTCCTCTGTGTACCCCTGGCTCCCCCTCTCCTCTGTGTACCCTGGCTCCCCCTCTCCTCTCTGTACCCTGGCTCCCCCTCTCCTCTGTGTACCCTGGCTCCCCCTCTCCTCTGTGTACCCTGGCTCCCCCTCTCCTCTCTGTACCCTGGCTCCCCCTCTCCTCTGTGTACCCTGGCTCCCCCTCTCCTCTGTGTACCCTGGCTCCCGCAAACACGTACCTTGTAACGACAGGGTTCTTAAAATGCTCTCGGCAAATGTAGCAAGCAAAAGGCAAGTCTTCTTCGTCACTGCTACTCACTTCATACTGCTTTATGTCTGGTCATGTGACAAGGGCGTGGATCACATGATATTCCCATAATATGACATTGTACCTTCTTTGCCATACTTGTTGTTTTCATACTCCCAATCCAGCTGCCAGCCACTCTTGTAATCACTCCTGTCGTGAAGAAACTTGCAGCTGTCTGTAAGAGATAGGAGTGTGTGCTCATTCACACATACTGTACACACACAGGCATGAACACACCCCTCTCTCTCTCACAAACACACATCACAGCTACACCTGCACACACAAACCACTGTTCTTTCTCGTCCCTCTTCACACATACACCACCCAAACCAGCTAAACACACACACACGCACGCACGCACGCACGCACACACGCACACACACACACACACACACACACACACACACACACCACACACACACACACACACACACACACACACACACACTTAACCTCCAAACCCGCAGTAGCCAGTTTCCTCCTTGTAGTCTTTGCATATGTCAGGTTGGTAATCCCAACGTACTGTTGACCTCAAGTACAGCGGAGCTCTGAGTGGACCTTTCCTGTGGAGGGGGAAACACTGACCCATCAGATCCACACATCATCCCCTAGTAAGCACTGACCCATCATCATATCCACACATCATCCCTGTAAGCACTGACTGCCATCATATCCACACATCATTCCCCTAGTTAAGCACGATCCATCATCATACCACACATCATCCCCTAGTAAGCACTGACCCATCATATCCACACATCATCCTTTAGTAAGCAGTGGACCCATCATATCCACACATCATCCCCTAGTAAGCAGTGACCCATCATATCCCACATCATCCCCTAGTAAGCACTGACCCATCATCATATCCACACATTGATAACATTCCCTAGCAAGCACTGAGATGGAGACAAGATCAATGGAAGAAACTATGAAGAAAAATTATCTTGGAAGGGGTAAGTAAGGTCAGGGTAAGGTCAGGGGAAGGACAGGTAAGGGTCAGGGTAAGTCAGGGTAAGGTCAGGGTAAGGCCAGGGGTAAGGCCAGGGGTAAGGTCAGGGTAAGGCCAGGGTAAGGTCAGGGTAAGGCCAGGGGGTAAGGCCAGGGTAATACGATTATACACACCTATCAGCTGGTTGAAGGCATTAGGTGAGCGATTCTGAGGGCTTATTAAAATTAAACGTTCTGACATACAAACTTAATAAATGCTGATCATATGGTTATTAATGTGATGTCCCAGTAAGACTGACAAGCTAGCTGTGGGATCATGTAGGACAGGGGACAGGTTGATGTGGGGTGACAGTGTGGGTAGGCCAGGGGACAGTTATGTGTTCAGTGGGCATGATGGAAAGGTATTTTTGTTATGGCAGCTAACATAAACACCGCACAAATGGGTCTTAGGGAATATCCTAGACCAAGTATGGGCAATACAATGTAAATAAGGATGTTGGGTTCAGTGACTCTAGAGCAAAGGGACTCCTTACTGAGAATCATCCATGGATAAGAACACTGCTCCATGGATAAGAACACTGCTACATTGTTTGAGATGCACAATAGCAGTGTGCATTGCATGCTGACAGAGGCTCCGCCACCCTCAAAAGAGCCAGGTAAGAGGGATTCGTAAGTGGAGATCGTGAACCTCTGGGAGGGGGAGGAGGGGGGGCCCAAGGACCCCACCCTAACTTTACACCTCAGCTTTGTTCAGCAGCTCGTGCAGGTGGCTTGCCAACAGACGATCTGAGACGGCAAAGGATGGCATGTGAAGGATTTGGCTGGCAAGTGTTTGGAGGTGTCCTTTTAAAAGCCTGGACCGCCTCTTAGGTGATTTTCATTGCGACTCATATGCTGGTTGTCATGCACAGGCAAACGCTGTGCCAATCCGTTATTGGACACATACAAGACAACAGGAGGGAGATAAATGTGTACACCAACACACACACAGCCCCCAAAACTACCCCATTATGACCATCCACCTATGACCATCCACCTATGACCATCCACCTATGACCATCCACCTATGACCATCCACCTATGACCATCCACCTATGATAAGGATAAGACAACCAACTACAGCAAGGAGAGACCATATGGCTAACTTAGGCACGCCCCTGGTATTCAGACAAAGTGATATACTTCCAGTACACATAACCATTGCTATTAGACAAGTATTCAGAACACTGCAGACGCTACTACTAGTCTAATGTAGACACACCCCTCAATATGTTGCACAAAGGGTCTCACCCCTCAATATGTTGCACAAAGGGTCTGGAGACACACCCCTCAATATGTTGTACAAAGGGTCTGGAGGAATTCCCATATCTACATCATTATAAGCCTCATGTAACGATCTACATGTAATTCACAGATAATTACATTACTAGAATTCCTCATAGCATCAGGTAACATTAATACATGTATTTTGAAACTAGTCAGAACTGCTAGATACGTGAATGCCTCTTAACCCCTTGCGCATAGTGACGGTGTGGCAGCGTAAGACTGCCTCTTAACCCCTTGAGCATAGTGACGACGTGGCAGCGTAAGACTGCCTCTTAACCCCTTGCGCATAGTGACGGTGTGGCTGTGTAAGACTGCCTCTTAACCCCTTGTGCATAGTGACGGTGTGGGCGTAAGACTGTCTCTTAACCCCTTGTGCATAGTGACGGTGTGGCTGCATAAGACTGTCTCTTAACCCCTTGCGCATAGTGACGGTGTGGCAGCGTAAGAATGCCTCTTAACCCCTTGCGCATAGTGACGGTGTGGCAGCGTAAGACTACACGGGACTTGGTTTGTGAGCACCACTTGTGATGAGGAACATGTGGTCTAGGCTAAAATTGATCTCCAAGACAACAGACGCAAGGAAGATATAAAGCCCTCTAGTGTGTAAAAGCCACAGCTATGTGAATTTACACTTACTGGTACAATAACACAAGCAATACCCACGTCCCTCCTCCCCAGACCATACGCACCTGCTGGCGGCGCTCCCCTGTGACGTCTCCTTGCCCTCTATGTACTTTGTGTAGTTGTTCTGTCCCCTGTATATGTTGTCCTCCTCCTTCCCTTTGAGCTCCTGAGATGGGTGGGGCAAGTTACCATGGTGACACACTGACGCATTGTCCTTCAAACCCTTGTTAACATTTTAAACCACAGCATATCAAGAAGGCCACTAAATAAACTGCAAGCAGATAAGAAATTCTATACTTTGGATTGTAGGGTAGATAGGATTCAAGATGAGGACATAGGTGTCCTGTAATCCAAGACCACACACACACACATGCACACACACCACACACACACACACATGCACACACACACGCACACACACGCACACACGCACACACACACACACACACGCACACACCACCACACACACGCACACATGCACACACACATGCACACGCACACACATGCACACACACCACACAAGCACACACACCACATGCACATACATACAAACATACTACATACATACATACACACATATACCCACACATACACATGCACACATACACCGCAAACATCCAGACATGCATACATGTACACACAGATACAAGCACACACATCATCTTAGTATCAACACTACGAATGTCCACGAGACCCTGGCACATTACGAGATACTTTCAGTGAGCACCCCTGTATAATAGCCCAGACCTGGTTCAGCTTCTGTGCCCTCTCCATGACAGCACGCTGGTCCCTGTCCTGCTCAGTCCGTCTCCGTCTCCAAGGTGAGTGTGGCACCCATATCAGAGAGGCCTGCCGGCTCCACCTTCCGCTCCGACTGGTAGGTGTGGGTTACCCTGCTGAGCCTGTTCTCATCCTCCTCACTGTTCTGTGCCTCCTCTGAGGGAGGGAGGGAGGGAGGGAGGGAGGGAGGGAGGGCGGGAGGGGAGGGAGGGGAGGGGAGGGCAGGGAGGGAGGGAGGGAGGGAGGGAGGGAGGGAGGGAGGAGGGAGGGAGGAGGGGAGGGAGGGGGGAGGGAGGGAGGGAGGGAGGAGGGAGGGAGGGAGGGAGGGAGGGAGGAGGGAGGGAGGGGGAGGGAGGAGGGAGGGAGGGAGGGAGGGAGGGAGGGAGGGAGGAGGGAGGGAGGGGGAGGGAGGGAGGGAGGGAGGGAGGGAGGGAGGGAGGGAGGAGGGAGGGAGGGAGGGAGGGAGGGGAGGGAGGGAGGGAGGGAGGGAGGGCAGGAGGGAGAGAGGGAGGGAGGGAGGGATGGGTAAAGACAGTCAACTCTATATGGCAAAATGTTGATTTTCAGCTCTGGAGGGATTTTCTCCCACCACCTACCATGTCAAGAGATTTTAGTATACCGGTCATGAAATGTACAAAGTTTAGACACCAATGAGATCTTAAACACATAGTCCACACACACTGCCAATTTCAGCTCAAGACACGATATCCACCAACTTTTTCCTACTCAGTCGAACATGGAGTCATACGTTGGCATACCATAGAAACATTCATGAGCATGCATGCAGCATGATGTCCTACCCAGTGGAAGCATCTCTACACACACCTTCCAGTTTCTTCATGACTTGGTGTTGGTCTTTTGGTACAGGCCTCCCTTTGGCGGCCTCTTCTCTTGCGCACCACAGTGGGTTCATCCTCATCATCACTGTCTCTGGCAGCGGCAGGGGAAGGGGGAAGGCAGGGGGAAGGGGGGAAGGGGGGAAGGGGGGAAGGGACATCGCAAGTGTTAATGCTTAGAAGGCAGGGGAAGGGGAGGTACACTACGCAATGCAGAAAATGACGGTAAACGGTCAGAGCGGGTCCCCGGGGGGTCAGGTGAGCGTTGGGGATGTTATGAAAGGTGAGGAGGATGTTGGCGGTATATACATGTACATACCGCCTTCAGGTGAAGAATGCCTTCTCTTTCTCGCCGCGCCCCGCTTTGCGGGCTTCTTAAAGGTGCAGGCTTTAGAAACTATCTCCTCCGCATTTGACATAACTGATACGATGGTGTGGTTTATTTAGAGCTTCACGTTCGAAAGGTGCCGCCCAGCTGTATAAACGAATATCCAAGCCAGTACGGGTAGAGACAGGAAGAACTGAAGGACGATGCGTTACATGAGGAAGCAAATTTGT